>CM067299.1:55693290-56293290 GCA_034231615.1 Meghimatium bilineatum
GCTTCCATCACGGAGGTGGTGTCCGAAGGTTAGGTAGAAGAAAAATCATAACTTGCAGAACAAGAAGAATATTAGCGGCAAGCCAGTAAATGAAGAAATGTGTGATATCACTAAAATACTGCACGTTCGAATTATAGATGTCGTAACACTGGACGTTGTAACCTTGATGTTGTAAACCAGGTATTTGTAAATAAATAAACTGGTTATATATATTCAAAAGAATCTGGTGTCTCGTTGATATTTGAATACTGATGCCTTACATATAGAACCAATGTGTCTCATAAACATTCACTATCACAGTGAGGAAACTAACAGCAATTCACCAGATTTTCAGTGGAAATCATGTGGCTCTGACTCAATACAAATAGAAATATGTAAGTTATGGCGGTACAAAGCTAACTGAAAAACTTTATAGGATTTTCCATGGAAAAGTCAATCCTATAAAAACCATTTATGCATTTTTCTACTGTCCATCGCATGGTAGATATTTGCAAAAATCATTTTGAACCGTCTTATATTGCATATTAATGAAGGACTATTTCCCGAAGACCAATATGGTTTCAGAAAAGAGCGTGGAACAAGTAATTTTATTTGTTGAAAGTCAACCTCTAGAAAATTTCATGAACAACATTGTGACCTGTACACAGCATTCACAGACTTAACAAAAGTATTTGTTACAGTAAGTAGAGAGTGTGTGTTGAAGATTATGGCAAACTACGGTTGCTCGCAGAAACACACCACTATGTTGCAGTAATTGCATGATGGATTGCAAGCTAGATGTCAGAATTATGGAGAGTTACCTGCAGCGTTTCCTGCCTCAAACGGAGTTAAAAGTGGAGATGTATTAGCACCCAGCCTGTTTAGCATCATGTTCTCTGCTATGTTGGATGATGTGTTCAGAGATCTGGACTTGGTAGTAGACACCAGATATCGCACTGATGGAAAATTGTTCAACCTTCGGCGGCTTCGAGCTAAAAGATCAAATCACACATATTCAGGGATATCCTATTTGCTGATGAATGTACCCTAAATGCCAACTTTGTTTGCTGATCTACAGATCATCATGGACATAGTCTTCAAAGCCTGTACTAACGTTGAGCTTACCATTAACACATAGAAAACAAACATCATGTTAAAACAGTACATAGCAAAATCACAAGCCCTGCATACAATTTGATGGTGTGACACGGAAAGTTGTGAATAGATTCACATATATAGGTAGAACACGATCACAAAATGCCAGCCTTGATGATGAAGTGTATATCCGGATCTCAAGGGCAAACCGCAATTGCAACAAACTGATTATAAATGTATGACATAGATATAGCATTGGTCTACAGCTTAGTTGAAACTTTACACAGCTGTAGTACATCCGGTGCTGTTATATGTTGATGAAACACTGAATGTGTATAGAGAACATGCGAGGAAACTCATAGACTTCACACAACTTGTTTCAGAGAATGTATGAACATCAGATGGCACATTACTCCGATTACGTCTTCCTTGACTGAGCTTGTATCTCTAGCATTGAGACTATTCTGAAGTCTGTGTACATTCGTTTGGCAGGTCATGTGATACGTATGCCAGATCATCGCCAACCAAAGATACTCTACAGTTAGTTACAGAAGAGTATACGTCCTCAAAATGGCCAAAAGAAGCGTTACAATGACTATCTAAATCCATCACTAAAAGCTTTAAAATAAACCAAGATATATGGAAAGCAGCTGCACCAAACAGAGCTACACGGAGCTTTACAATATTAAAAAATCGCAAATTTGAGAAATGCAGCAGTTTAACTGAGGAAAGTAGCTAGACAGTCACATGTAGATAAAAAAACACACAAATAGAATGGTCATCCAATGCCCGAACTGTCTGAAACCATTTGCGGCCAGAATAGGACTCATGAGGAATCTTTGAACTCATAGTCACGTGCATAACTCTAATCGAATTTTAAACGTGGATGGAACAAATGGCCATCGTCACTTATGATAGATGAACAACAGTTGAAAACATATTGGTTAATGAGAAATACAGTCTTCTAAAATGATTTATTGGACTGTTCCCTTGACTGTCATTGGCTGCCACGAAAAGTATAATTCATAGCGACTAATGAAAATCACAGAAATTGTCTAATTTGTCATTAAGAATTGTCGATTTCCCATTGGTCAGTAGAATTTAATTTTAGACAGTCATAATAGAAGTCTCCACAAGGTTTAATCAGATACTGCTTGATTAACTCAGAAACCACATGGACGTTTTTAGCAGGCGCATCGGGGTGCAAGGTGTTCTGGATTGCTCACATGCGGACCCAGGTTTAATAGATACCAAGATACTAAAAGTACCTCCTCGTGGTGCACCCTGGAAACAGGAATACATCTGCTATTGCTGCGTTCCTGGCCAACACTGCAGAGATCATGCCCGTGGATGTGGATGCTGTAGGTGAAATGAGAATTAACAGCAAAAAAAAATAATAATAATCAGGCAACCATTATCTCCAAGGCCTCTACACCAAATATCCAGCGGCACTGTCGACTCACCGCGACGCAAGGCATTCCGCTAAGTCAGCCGAAATAATGATTAATTGGAAGCGTGGCCAAAGTCCATGTTGCTATATTGGTAGATGTCACGAACAACGAGAACCGCGAACAAGTCTCACATATTATTAAGGCTAACATATCAAGTACATATAGAATGGAGATTACGCTATATGGTAATTGTATATAACGTATTATTCAGCTCCAGAACAAGCTTCTAGCTGCATCCAAAAAGAATGTCTCGTTGAAATGCAACAAAATTCCCCGCTCTGTGCTCTATATATGTGTAGATGTTCCGACATGGACGAGGTGTTCACGATATCAGTGAGTGATACCTCTGCTACGAGGGCGAACAAACCCGAGACAACTCTACTTTAGAGTGTTTCATATACCGAAACCATGCTTACAGATGAGAAAATGTTCACTATCATAGAGAACAAGGGCAATGCGCCTAATTAGGCGAACCACGTTCACTAGCAGTGGAACACCTTGTGCGAGATAGACGTATACGACCCACGCCTAATTCTTGATTACCGCCTCCTCAGACACTGCCACCTAGGTAAAGATTTTGCCTGTAAGGTCCAAGCGCCCGTGTATTGCCGAGGCCCGAGAGGGGAACAAAGAATAGCAACACTGTTACACATTTCGCAAGTGGCTACTAAGATGTTTATGTGATGAAGTTTGCTGTCCGATCCCATTATAGGGTAAGGGACCAAAAGCCATGTTGAAGTAGGATTTGTCAGACTAAGAGGCGCAGATATCGCAGCACTGTTGTAAACCATGACACAACACATTCCGTTATTCCGACTACATCCTGCTAATGTAAAGGAGTTTGAGACTGAACGCAGAAGAAAAAGAAGAATAGTTTCAAATAAGTTCGTACATCATGAAAATGTATCTATAATTATTTTTCTTAAACATCAGAATGACATCATAAAAACTGAAATTTATAATCGGCATATAATTGATGAATGTACTTAAATTGGGTAGCATGTTACAGCTATTGTATTCTTTATCGTTTCACGCTAATTTTATCCGACACGCTTTTCAAAACCCGCGAGAGTTTTCAAATATTCTCGACAGATTATGGGGGACAACGGCAAACTCATGGAGAATAGGAATTACTGGGAAATAATAGAACCATTCGGTAATCCAATCAGATGTAATGCTTGTGGTGTGCTTATATTTGTGGTAATTTTGGACGGTTATTTTATCTGAATTTGGAAACATATGGTTACAGATATCTCAATGCTAGATTACATCCTTTGATGTATTCAATATTTCGATTACATGATATGTCTGTGACAAGATGTTTATACAACAGGCCCCTTAACAGGAGAACGTCCCACAGGACTAAATCTCACTAATTCTTTCAGGAATTCGCACAGAACCAACAATTGAAATCAAACGAGAATTCTCTTGAGGTGGAAGATACAATTAGGCTTTCTCAAATGGAACTTGAAAAAAAAAATTATATGAATTGCTAAAAACAAAAAAGGCTTAAAAGGGATAGAAGATTACACTTGATTGTTTTCGTGTTTTCTCATGTGTACTTAGTACCTCTTGCAAGAGCAGCGTGTAGCCTGTTAAGAACACCACTTATACATGACCATCTACCATATAAGACCTACGGGATAATAGGAACACAAGGTTTTCTAATTAATCATTTGACTATTACCTGTGGTTTTCAGTGGTCACTGTAATTACACTTTGCGTAAAAGTCAATGAACATCAAGTCTTAGCAGGTATAGGCCGGATGCTGCAATACATTGTGTTATAATGTGTAAACTGGCTGAATTATCTGCGTCTTTCAGCCTGAACCATCCAACTTCAGCATGGCTCTTGGATTACTTTGACCTTCGATGGGATGGAACAATCATCGTTTCCTAAATCTCATCAGTCACCTCTAATGACACTCTAGCAAGTCACAGTATTGCTACTCTTTACCCATCTTTTGGGATCCGTCAACACACTGACGTCTACAGTTTAAACAAAACCACTGCTGTAGCTAAATTTGAAATGTGTTCATGCAGTGAACCACCGGAACCACCAGAGTGAATTTACTTCCACATCGGTCAGGGGAGACTGGGCACTTATAGTCCCGATCCGACTGCAGTGATGATTCGGTTCACAACCAATAACCAAGTTTCCCTAAACAATTGCATTATTTTTTTCCATCTTTGAAATCCCATTCAACATGTGACCATTTCATCATCATCATCATCAAGTGCCGTCTCCGCAACGGAGGTTGGCTGCAACGTATCTCCAACATCTCCTGTCTCTTGTCTTGGTGGTGCACTCTGCTAGACTGTAACCTGTCCATCGTGTAATGTTACTCTCCCACTTGTATCTCTGCCTACCTCTTGCTCGCTTAATTATTTAGAAGTCAAACTGATTCAGACGTATCAGTGCTACCAGAAGCAAAATAAATATCTTCCGTATTAAGAAAACAAATATTTTAATCTCACCGAGCTACATCTTTGTTCCGGAACTTGAGTCCCTTGTCTGCTATCTGTTCTATCTGGAGCTGCGTTAAAAAATTGCGGAACATGGCCACAAGAATGGAGGTCGCCAGATAAGCAAGAGGACTTAACTGGAGAACTAGAGCATGGCGTGTATTGAATGTTGTTGTCATATCGCTTATCAAGTGAATCACAATGTCTTTTATTAACCGAGCTAATATCAAGTTCTGTATATCCAGGGATATGTTTTTATGTGCGTGTACTTTCTCAGAGTCTCTCATTTCTTCTGTTTTTAAACAAATCATTTCCTTCCCACTCAACTCTGTCTATCTACATTGCACACGTACACCTGACTGATCCTATGAACTTCTTTAGTCTTAAAAAACCAAAGGTCGTGGTAGCATGATTACCTGAACTACGACCCTCATTGTTATTAATTTGTCCATACATAATATAGCTAAATTGTACTTGGAGTCATGGTTAAAAAAAACAACATTCCGCCACCAGGGCGTCCGTGTGACAACCGTGGTCTGGACTTCTAGTTCATGGTTCAAAGAATAGTGCCACTGTATTCTTTGCAGGTATGTCTTAGGAGGTGATTAGGAATAGATGAGAGATGGGATGACAACCAGTCATGCATGTGAAAAAAACTAATGTCACTGTATGTCTTGTCTAAATTTCTTGCTTTTGTATTGAGATAGGATATATGCTGGTAAGGAGGTACCAGCTAACAGATAAAGGGGATACTTCAGCACCATCTTCGCAAGAAGAGACATTTTTAAATTTAAAAAAAAACATATCTCAGTGTTGCTCTAATATCCACCACCATTTTATTAGCAAGAGACGGAGACGCAAGCTTGATAATGGAGTTAGTTGTCCCATTCTATAAAGAGTCAAAGTTAAAGAGAGATGTGTCAGACCTAGAGATGAAGATAGCTGTGTAAATATGTAACCCACGACACGGTGCATTTCGTTCTCCAGGAGTTTGAGAAAGAAGAAGATTTATTTTTGTTGTTAGTAAATCAACCTTGCATAATTAAATTTAAAAAACAGTGTACAAATTTAAATTCTGACTTAAGAACCAGCTTTGGTCACTTTGACCCTCAATGAGTGGTGCATCAACTCCACCCGCAAACCTCCTTAATCGCCTCTAACCACATGAATGTCGGGTAACCGTGTTGCTATTTTTTGCTGTCTTTTTGTGCCCTGACAACATACGGAAGTAATAATCCCCTAATAAAACAAACTAATTCCATTTTTCTTGTGTCTTTCACTTTTCCTAATTTCCCCTTTCTCTTTATCTTTCTCCCTATCTCTCTCAAACAATCCGCCTATCTGTCTATCTTCTTTCACTTCCCATTTATCATTTCCCCTACCCATACATTATTTTTCCTATCATTTGAAACCAAACTTCAATCTGGAATCTCATCCGACTTGTGTCGGATACACATTTTTATTTTTGCGTCATATTTTATGTATCTCAAATTTCATATTTGAAAACGTTCGCCAATAAATGAGATTTTCTGAAAGCTGTGTTTTATAAATCTGAAACCAGATCTCGGCTTCAAGTGAAAATTAGTAGTGTCATGGATAAGAGGCAATGACTGCAGCAAAACTTAAATTCAGCAATTGAAACTAGGAAATAGGGTGAAGAAGATTTTCTAATAACTAAACACACAAGATGACGGAAACTATGAAAATATGTAGAACACCGAGCCCACTAAACATACAGATAGACAACATAGGAGTAAAACAAGTATCGGAGTTCAAATATCTCGGTAGTATTTTCACAGAAAATGGAAGCCTTGATAGAGAGATGGAGGCGAGATGTCAAAAGGCTAATGCAGTAACATACCAACTCTCACCACTACCTCTTCATCCCAAGATCGAGATGGAAGTTAAAGACAAATTATACTTTATTCATACCAACACTGTGGTACTAATGCTAAGTCTGGTCTTTCTCATCTTCATATTACAGAAAGATAGTAACATGTGAGATGAAATGTTTGAGTAAGACTGCAGGAGTCACTAGTCTCTATATATAACGAAATGAAGACATCTGGGAAAGAATAGGTATAACACCTTGCACATAATACAAAGAAAGGCAGCAGATCAAGTGATTTGGCCACATTATGAGAATGCAGCACAAGTTGCCCATACAGACATATAACCAAATGAGATCAGGGTACAACGGCGGAGGAAGACCACGAAAAAGAGAGATAGAAAACGTCAGGGACATCCTGAACAAACACCGTCATATCACGACCGAGGCCACACATCTGGCGCTGGAATGCAAACTCGAGCTCCAATCACCTCTACGCTTAACGGCAAGAGTGGATACCAAACCACATGGGGAAAGACAACAGACAATACGAGATAACACAAAGAAATAGACATTTTTAGCAAAAAGCTTTCACCAGGAACACATTCACAACATAATAAAGACGAGTAAGAATGGCCCTCGCCCGTGTTCTACCGGGGCCCGAAACGGGATTAAAGAATAGCAACACTATTTACCTTCCACACATGTCGTAAAAGGCGACTAAGGAGGTTATGGGATGGAGTTGCTGTCCCATCCCATATAGGGTCAGTGACCCAAAGCCATGCTGATGTCGGATGTGTCAGGCCGAAAGGCTCAGATATCGCAGCAATGCTGTAAACCATGACACAGCGCATTACGTTCTCCGGACTACATCCTGCTAATCTGCAGGAGTTTGAGAACGAACGCAGAAGAAGAAGAAGAACGGCCCTGTCCACTTTCACATGACATGATTATATATGGGGACCATCATTTTGTAAGAGACGACGAAAGAAGTTTGGAGTGCGATTGGCTGTTTCATATTCAACTATATCATGTGAATGTCGACAGCACCGCTATAATTAGTCATTGTTATGCTGTGCCTGTGCTCTTGATAAATGTATCTTGGTCGAAACGTTGATTTTCGTATATATACGGTGACTACCATAACTTCATCTCCCTGTTTCCTGGTTTCGCCTGGTGTCATGTATGGTTGCCTATTCGATAGCGGTGGCTGTTAACACATGGTTGTGTGTGGTTGTCTGGTTTTCTTTTGCTTTCATTTTCAAACTCCTGTTGATTAATAGGATGTAGTCCGGTGAACGAAATGCGATGTTTAATAATTTACAACTTGAATCGATATCTGCCCTCATATTTTCATTTTAAAGCACGAATAACGACGGGATTCGAAACCTGCGTTTGCTGGTCAGTGGACGAATCACTTATAATAACGCTACCACAGATCCCAAGGAGTTACAAAACAAAGTCATATTGTGTTTTGTTTGCCACGTTGTGTGATGTATGTTTTGTAAAGTCACGATACCTTGTTCGTCTTTCGGGACACTTAGGTATGTAGATAAGGGTGGAAGGCCGAAAACGGCCAGACACACCAGATTTCAGAATGGCTTTTGAGATACCTTGGCCATTCTATTTGACATTCAAATGCATTCTAAATCTCCGTATTCGTATTCCACAACAAACATTTCACGTCAGAGTTGAAGTATTCTGTGTGCCCCTTTCAGCATACGACCGGCGAGTACAGCGAATGAAATACACTTCTTCTTCTTTTGCTGCATTCGTTCTCAAACTCCTACAGATTACCAGTATGTATCCGGAGAACGGAATGCGATGTGTCCTGGTTTACAGAATTGCTGTGATATTTGTACCTTTCGGCTTTAAATATCCGACTTCAGCATGGATTTGGGTTCACTTTGACCCTATATGAGATGCGACAGTAAACCCCACCGCTATAACCTCCTATATTGCCTCTTACGGCATGCACGGAAGGTAAACAGTGTTGTTATTCTTTGCTCACCTCTGGGCCTCGGACACACGGGCACGAAAGACACTAATGAAGGAATATGAAACAGGTAACACAAATATGTTCATGCAAACGTCAAGGATTTATACCCAAGGAAAAGATTTCATTTAGAAACAACGAAATTTGAGCCATAGACGTAGCCAGCCATATGTATACAAAATTCAAGATTGGCAACACTATCATGTGTACATGTAGACACAGAGAGATACGAAGATAATTGTAAAACTGGTATTGTTTTGAAATTCGCAGAGATAAGAGTTCAAAACGGTGAGGTGTCCCCTATGGATGTAAATATCATCCTGCCTTCCGATGGGTAAAGTAAAGGTAGCTCCCATGGCAGCAGCCTTCAATGTGGATGAAGATAACTCTTCATGTACTAAGCTGCAGCAACTATTAGGTGACGTGGTCAGTACCCTTCTTTGCTGTCTTCACCTTCCCTAACACATGAGTTAGGTACCCATGTACAGTTGGGTCGACTGGAGCAGCGTCAGGCTAGAAATCACGACCCCGACTATTTTTTGGGGGGTCAAACGTCGTTTAGAATCCGGTACGCTGTAAAACGGTGATAGTAAGCAAGGTCACTATCAACTGTGGGAAAGGTTTTATATTTAAAAAAAAAATAATTTGTAAATTTTCGTCTTCGCGTTTTACTTTTGATGAAAATTTGATGACTTTTTGCAAAAAATGGTTACGGGGGGAAAGGGGGATTTTTGGGGCTTTTGGCCCAGTTTCCAGTACTAAAAGTCATGTTCAGATTTGCTAATTGGGGAGGATGGATGTTTGAATTAACCCCCACCCCTAATCTATGTATCTAAGTGTCCCGAAAGTAGAGCAAAGTATCGTGACATTACAAAACATACATCACACAACGTGGCAAACAAAACACAACATACATGTGTTTTATAACTTCTTGGGATCTGCACTTGCGTTATTTTAAGTGATTCGTCCACTGCAGATTAGCAGGATGTAGTCCGAAGACCGGAATACTTTATGTCATGGTTTACAGCTTTGCTGTGATATCTGCGCCTTTCGGTCTTACACATCCAACTTCAGCATGGTTTTGGGTCACTGAACCTATATGGAAGGGATAGCCAACTCCATCCCATAATTTCCTTAGTCGCCTCTTACGACATGCATGGAAGCTAAAAAGTGTTGCTATTCTTTACTTCCCTCTCGGACCAGGCATCGCAGATATACACAGATATCGCAGCAAAGCTGTAAAAATATAAAGTATTCCGCCCCGCCTACTACACTTTAATTGCCAAAATTTAAGAACAGCGAAGGAGATGTAGGAGGTTGTCAGATTGAGAAGATATATTATATCAGATTTCTGTCTGACTTACCTCCACAGCTGTTACTGGAATTTCCATTTGTTTATCCCTTTTCATGGCCACTGATTGTTGGATTCGTTTCGTCAGCAGTAAAGCACAGCTTGGAAGATCATTCACTGACAACTGATCTGTAGTAGTACTAAACAAGTAATGAAGATATGAAAATATGTTAAAAAAATTTAATCATCATCACGTGACATATTATTTCCAGAACGTTGCCTTTTGCAATTGATGTCCTGAACCCAACTCATGTCTGTGCCCAATCTGCCTGCCTCCTCCAATGATATCTTCCTGCAGACTTCGATGTCAGCTGTCCATCTCCTTTTATGTCTACCTCTCCTTCGACTTCCCAGAATTCTGCCCTCTAAAATGTGTCTTTCCATGTCATTGTGTCTTTTGATATAAATATTTCAGTTTTTTATGTAAGATTATATTCACCAGCCATCCTTCCTCCATATTCAGCATACTCAAAACCTCATTATTCGTTATCTTTTATGTCCTGGAAATTCTTAATAATGCTCTATAACACTTCAGTTCGAAAACCGATATTCTTTTTTGCAGTTGTTCTATTTATAGCTTCGATTAAAGGATCTCCCTCGCATAGTGGTTAAGCCGTTTGCGTTGTGCTCAAAAGGTGGGTTCAAATCCAGCTCGCGATGCCTTGTTTCTTTTTCCATTGATCCTTGGGGATTATCGCTTAGTTGGCTGGTTAGTTGCTATCCCCAGGAATTACGAGCGATTTACTCTTACTTCATGTGTGCAGTGGGGTAGTTTCCCATAGCTTCTTTCATATCCAGGAGACTTTAGCTTTCAGCTTAGAGCAATGCCTATTGGAGAAGTTTTCTACTCAGAGGGAGTATGGATTATCAGAGCGAACTGCGGGATTTAACGTTTTGAGTGGTACACCTTTAAGCGGAACGGGGTATATATAGGGTAACCCGTATACTGGGAAATCAATCAAATCATCAACGCCGTTTGTTTGTACTTTTGTTTACCTTTGATTGATGATCTGAGCCCTAGAATGAGCACTATGGTGTTACTTGATAAGCAATGATGCTAGGAAGTCTTAAAATGTCAGTAACTCACTTAATCTACCATTTGTTTGATCTCAATCTGCACATGCTGTTTTCCATTTTCAATAGCAAGCTCTAGAAGCTGCAAATACTTCATGAAATTACCAAACAATTGTATTTTTTGGTTGTTCTACAGATGTCATTACTGATAACGTGTTCATGGAACATCTGATGTTTTCATTTATGTCATATCTTAGTTTTATTAGCAAATTTTATTAAGCATTGCATTTTAACACGTGATACACTTTAACGTGATACTCTATCGTGCTCTTTAATCAATGTTCTGTCCTTGGTAGCATGATATCAATTATTATTATTTTGGTATGTAAAGATAGTATTTATAATCTGACCTTTTTGTGTACTTAGGATGGAAATAACGTGATATTTCAGAACTGGTGACGGGTGATAAATAACTTTGTTGACTTGATTGACACGTGTTTCGATTTTCTGTCAAGTCTTTCATAGAGTGTGAACAAGCTGTCAAGATATTTATAAATTCTTGTATATTACCTAATCCTATTAAATAATAGAAGAAACGCAGTCCTGATCCTTGGTGCTGTCTGGAAATTTGTTTTATTCCTCTTCTGATTTCGTTCTCAAATTCCTGCAGAGTAGCAGGGTGTAATCCTGAGAACGAAATGCGTTGTTTTATGGTTTACAGTTGGACAAATATATCTACGTATTTTGACCTAACACATCTGATTTGAACACGCCTTCCGACTCATTCTAACCTCTATGGAATGGGACAACAAATTTCGGCACCTCCTTCACCGTGTACGACAGGTAACAGTGTGACTATTCTGTGCCCCCTGTTCGAACCACGGCAACACACGTAGTAAACGTAGCAACTCACCCGAGTATTGACAGGGTCCGAAAGGTAACAAGAATAGCCACAGTGTTTACCTGTTAAGCATGTTATAAGAGGCGACTAAGGAAGTTTCGGGAGGATTTGGTTTTCCATTCCATAGAGGACCACTGTGACCCAGAAGCATGTTGAAGTCGGATGTGTCAAACCGAATGGTACAGATATCGCAGCTAATCTTAAAACAATTTCTACGCTAGATCTGGTAATCTGCTGGAGTTTGAGAACGAATGCAGAAGAACAACAAGAAATACATCAGATTCTCCTGTAGACTAGCGAATGCAGTCCGGAGAACGGAATGCATTGTGTCATGGTTTACGGCACTGCTGTCATATATGCGCCTTTATATGCCATATATTTGGGTCACTGACCCTATATAGGATAGAACAGTCAACTCCATCCCATAACCTCCTTAGTCGCCTCTTACAACATGCATGAAAGGTAAACAGTATTGATAATCTTTGTTCCCATCTTGGGCCCGGCATCATACGGGCTCATGTGTTTTGGTAATATCTATGAATTCCTTTTTATTAATACTGTAAGTCTATTTGTTCTACGATACTTTGTAGTTTGATTATTTGTTCTACGATACTATGTAGTTTGATTATTTGTTCTACGATACTATGTAGTTTGATTATTTGTTCTTGAGCGTGTGCATATGTTGCGCTCAGTTGGGTGATATCTGCAAAGTCAAGATCTACTAATGACTTGTTAACCCAGGTAAATCCCATGACGGCCAAGGTACTGGGTTCAAACATCGCCGCTGGTAATTGTGTATCAACTGTTCAGAGAGCAATGACAAACTACTAAACATATTTATATTGCCTATAAAGTCATTACAATAAAAAATAATGCGAGCTGCTGGATACGTGATGAATAGGATAGGTTACTTATTTTGTTTTGGTGTGTGATAAATTCAGTCACAACAACAGAACCTGTTCTCTTCTGGACGAATCCATAGAATATTTTCTTCGTCTGATAACAATCATGCAAATATCTAATAGGAGAGTCATCTTTAACCAAGAACATTTTGCACAGTAGCAACAATATCATATATAAGATGACACTAGTGTTGGATAGCAACAATATCACAAATAAGAAGACACTAGTGTTGGATAGCAAAAATACCACATATAAGAAGACACTAGTGTTGGATAGCAACAATATCACATATAAGAAGACACTAGTGTTGGATAGCAACAATATCACATATAAGAAGACACTAGTGTTTGATAGCAACAATATCACATATAAGAAGACACTAGTGTTGGATAGCAACAATATCACATATAAGAAGACACTAGTGTTGGATAGCAACAATATCACATATAAGAAGACACTAGTGTTGGATAGCAACAATATCACATATAAGAAGACACTAGTGTTGGATAGCAACAATATCACATATAAGAAGACACTAGTGTTGGATAGCAACAATATCACATATAAGAAGACACTAGTGTTGGATAGCAACAATATCACATATAAGAAGACACTAGTGTTGGATAGCAACAATATCACATATAAGAAGACACTAGTGTTGGATAGCAACAATATCACATATCAGAAGACATTAGTGTTGGATAGCAACAATGATGTTCGTCCGTCGTGATCGACGATGACCAAAAACTCAACCATAATAATAATAACAATAGATAATAAAATAATAAAGTTAATAGTACGTTTTTAAATGACTAGCAAGTTCAATGCGCGCACAAAATGTTCTTTTACAGAATTGACAACAATAGAAGGTATCTGTGTGAGGTTGAGATGTTTTTTTCTTTTCTACGTGTCCGCTTCTGTCTTGCAGTTTCTTGTCTGAATTCTTCCGCCGCTAGTGCTCCCGTTCTAATGCTGTAATGCCATGCTGTTCTATCCTGAGCGAGACTCTCCCAAGCGCCTACCTCAATGTTAAGATGTTTGAAGGATGACTTGAGCGTGTCTTTGAAACGCTTTTTCTGTCCACCAGCTTTTCGAAATCCTGCCTTGAGTTCTCCATAATATATTTGTTTTGGCAAACGCGAGTTCTCCATACGCACAAGATGGCCTGCCCAGCGTGCCTGCGCCTTCATAAGTATTGTGTGGATGCTTATTGAGGTTGATTTTTCCAAGACCTCGTAGTCTGGTACTTTGTCCCACCAATGGATGTTTAGTAATTTACGTAGGCAGGTAAGATGGAAAGGATTTAACTTTCTTGCATGTCTAGCATACACTGTCTACGTTTCGCAGGCGTATAGTAAGGTTGGTATAACAGCAGCATGATATACTTGTAGTTTGGTGGTTGTTCTTATACCTCTTCTGTCCCATACATTGTTGCGTAATCTGCCAAATACAGCACTAGCTTTTGCCAGGCTATTGTTAATTTCCACATCACTGTTGACATCGCGAGAGAGTCAACAGGTAAATTTTACTTTCCAAGGTAAGTAAAATTGTCGACTACCTGCAGTTTTTCCTGATTGACGATGATGGAAGTAGAAGTATGTTGGCTATTTGATGTTGCTTAGTGCATGACTTCTGTTTTTTGTGTGTTAATAGTGAGACCAAAGTTGATGCAGGCCTTTGAGAAGCGGTCTATGGTGCTCTGCATGTTTACGACAGTCAGCATACAATGCACAGTCGTCAGCATAAAGTAATTCTCTAACAGTACTAGATTTAGTTTTCGTGTTTGCTTTTAGACAACGTAAATTGAAAAGACCACCATCCGTTCTGTAATTGATCATTGTGCCTGCTGTTTCATTACTATGGTGTGTTTCCGTTAACATTGCCGTAAATAACAGGCTGAAAAGAGTAGGGGCCAGCACACATCCCTCATAGCAACAATATCACATATAAGAAGACACTAGTGTTGGATAGCAACAATATCACATATCAGAAAACACTAGTGTTGGATAGCAACAATATCATATATCAGAAGACACTAGTGTTGGATAGCAATAATATCACATATCAGAAGACACTAGTGTTGGATCGAACCGGAATCACACAAAGAAACTGGTTCTGCCATAATAATTGCGCTATTATTAATTCTCGATAATGAACGAAAGTAGAGACAATCCGAAACAACATTGTGGAGAACGGTGAAACAAACGGAAGGAAATAAACTTAATAATAAGGTCTCTTCTTTTTTTGTCCAGTCCCATGTAGAGCATAAAGAGCAACTACCACTCGTCAATGATTTCAGTGCTGTACATCTTCTTCAACTGTGCATATGAATTCCCAAAAAACCTGGTCTTTTCATTTGTTTTTCACCAGGTGTTCTTTAGTGTTCCAACTAAATAATTTCCGTTTCGATTCCAGTCCAAAACTAAGACCCCCCTCCCCCTAATCTACGGTTCTGTCTATTGTTAATATTTTTTATCAATATTCACGTATGGAATGCTTCCCCCCCCCCCCACACAGGTCATCCTGTGATATCTTCTTCTGCGTTTCTATCTTCGTGCTCATACTTCTTAGGATTAGCTTGATGCCGTCTGGAGAACGTAACACGTTTCCATACTTTTCATCTCTTGATATCACATCTTGTCATCTAATACAAAGTGGACGACATACCATGATGAAGTATGTACCTTGTCATGTGATTTTCACTGATGGATTAGGGCATAGAAAATGACAGATATAAGTGGCATGCTCTGTGAATATACATCGTCCGTCCGTGTGTTACCGGGGCCTGAAATGGAACAAATAATATAAACACTGTTGCCAACCAGATATGTCGTCGGAGGCAGCTAAAGAGATTTGGAGATATAGTTGACTGGTCCATCCCATAAACGGCCAAAGCGACCGGATATTGCAGCTATGCTGTAAACCATGTCAGCAAATTCTGTTCTCTGGATTACATTCGGCTAACCTGCATAAGTTTGATAATAAACTCAGAAGAAGAAGAGTATACACAGCTAATGATCACAAGAAAGCTCTCATCTAATCTTCTAGAACCCTGCAGGTCCATGATGGTAAATCCGTGTAAGATCCTGACAGTTGCAAATATCATGAATATTACCCACTTATACCGAACTGACCGATTTGCGCTTTCTGATCCATAGGAATGATAATTACCAGATCCATGTGATTTCTTTAATAAATGGCGTCTTGGGGTGCCGTCAAAACGCATGATTTATCACCTGCGTGTCACTTCAAACCCAGATTTTTACATCAATCGTAGTCCGTGCTTGAAATAAATCTTGCGCAGAGCTTCAGAAACGAACACATGACATATCTCTCAACGCAGTAAGATAATTTACATGATAAAGAACATACAAACCGGTTTAAAACGTTCACCTTATATTTTTTTTAAAACACATCAACATTACAAACACACGCACCTATATATACATCTCTTTAGAAAACACACGGAACAGAAGATTTCATATCGCTGAGTTCACAACATTTAAGACAAAAAATATTGTGAATTAAGGGAACTAAAATATACAGGAACTAACAGAGCGTAACTAAACTAGGGAATTTATTTGCATCGTTTTAATATCAATAAAGTTCATGGATGGATAAGTCTGAATAGAGAACGGGGATTACACATACAAGAAATGAGGGCTAATATGTTATTAATTACGATTCATATTTGTTGATGTATCTTAGAAAATATTGAGGGCGTTGTCATACTTTGACAGGAAAAGGGAACCGACTGAAAATGGCGGAATGGTAATTGTTGATTTGAAAACAGCTGGCACATGAGTAAATCGTGCGAATTTTACACGGATGATATTTTCAT
Organism: Meghimatium bilineatum; assembly: GCA_034231615.1. Taxonomy (NCBI): domain Eukaryota; kingdom Metazoa; phylum Mollusca; class Gastropoda; order Stylommatophora; family Philomycidae; genus Meghimatium; species Meghimatium bilineatum. The sequence continues at coordinate 55,710,115 of CM067299.1, forward strand.
GTTAAACGCTGTATTATATTGTTAGGTTGGGACACGTAATTAAAGACTAGAGCTGAAAATGAATACGTTCAATTTCTGGATGTTCCAGGTATTTGGATTCAATACATGAATCTAGAGAACTAACTGTAGAAGCCACACATAGAGTGGGATTTCTTATGGGGAATGTTGACACAAGACAAAATTAATAAGAAAAATATTGATTGATGAAAGGGAACTCTGAGACAGAATGAGTTTGTCACTATTGTTTCTTACAAGTTTATCTCTATTGATACCTATGGATTCCTTCTTCTGTGATCAGTTTCCTATGCTCAAAGTCTATACAGGAAAGATGCAGCTGCCATGAGTTAAGTTGTCAGCGGCAGGTCCTCTCAGTTGTCCTACAACTTCACTTCCAGAACTGTCTAAGATGTTTTAGTCCTCACGTCGCGAATAAGTGGACATGTCTACAGACTGGAGTCTGGGTACACTTTGGACATGTATATTGGTCAGTTTGGACAGCCTTTATTTTGTGAAGATGTAGTCCACATTACTCTATGCGGATCTTTAAAGTTGTAGTTTGCTGTGACCTGTTCAGCTTTATGATGGGGGTCTTGTGGAAAGTTGCTGCCTGCTTTCTGGCTCCATATATGTTTGTATTTTCTTTTGCTGTCAGTTTCTTGCTTCAGTCAGTGATATTCTGTGATGGAATTTTTCCTTTTTTTTTGCATCTGCTTTTGCGAATATATAAACTGTTACATTTCTTGCTATTCCACAGTCAGGAATTCATTAGAGCACCACTTTATTGTTAGAAGACAGTTGATTTTGTTAGGAAATCTTTAGGTTCATCTTGGATGGTCCAGAGAACTGACATGCTTTCACACAAGAAGACTATGTTTGCTCCTTTGAGTCTCTATTCCTCTAGTGTCTTTAATGTTTTTAAGGTTGTTGCTCTGCTCTGTAGCTTGTTTATAATTTGCCAATAGCATTTTGGGAATTTTTTTTATTGTGGTGTTTGTAATGAGTATATATATCTCAGCTCTTCCTTATGATAGTGCATACTCTGATAATCCATCTTTAAAGATAGTGCCGTATTATGATCCAGAGATGCGGCCGCATCAAGTGGTACCAATCAAAATATATTGTTGGCGCGGCATTTCAAAGAAAAAACATTTGGAAGGGAGGTGGCGACATTTATAAGATTTGCATCATACTGAGAAAATCGACTGCACCTTCCTGTTTGATGATATGAATCTACTCGGGTATTGGTACCAGGTGATAAAGTGTTTCTGCCTTAAGAACAGCATGAGTTTCCATAGTTCTGCTCTCACTGCTTGGGATTGTTAGTATATGTGGGGGAGATGTTTTGCGATGTGCTTCTAGCTGTCCCCATTCAGCGGGATTGTTGCTCGTTGCTTCTTTGGTGGCTTTCATAAGCTGTTTTGATAACTGATTGAAGCTTGGTCTCAATCGATGATATATTATTTTATATGTCTTCTCGTTCATATGGAGATGTTTCAGGCGTCTAAATTGCTCAGTCAAAATTGTTGTTTTCTTTTTCCGTGTAGTCTGTTAGATTTTGCAATCCTGCTGTTGCTTCCATTGTGGTTACAGTAGGCTCCTTTGTCATTTAATACTTCGGAGATCTACATTCTGAATTTGTCCAGTTTCTGGAGATTGGTATTTGCTGATATGTGCTGAATCCATATTCCAGAATTTGAAGAATGTGACCCATGTAGACTTATTTTATTGTTTTATGACAGCTTCCAAATCTGACCCAGATGATGATGATGATTTAATCCCTTTCGCTGCGAACAGGCAGCTCTTGACAGCCCACAATCCTTCTGGCGAATGCACAGGTTCTCAGCTGTAGTGCAGTTGTGTAGAGTGTGTTGTATATAGTTGGAAGCGGTGGTAGTAGTTCTTGTCAAATGTCTGTTAGTTTTGGGCACTGCAGTAGTATGTGTTTGACAGTCTTCTCTTGTGCGTTACAGTGTCTGCAATTTGGTTCGTCTAATGGATTTATTCTATTCAGGTGCTTATTACCGGGGTGGAGGTGGGGTGGGGGAAATTGCCTGATCTTAGAATGTGAGCTATTGTTTTTGTCTCTCGAGTTGTCTCAGAGGGTCCATTGGGTTGGATTTCTGTTGTTCATATAGTGAGCGTCCAGTCTTTGAGCTGGCCCACTATCGTAGCTATTCTTGTCTGTAATTGTTTCTTAGGATTTGTTTGCATGGTTGTAGAGATAATTTTGGGGGAAATTGGAATGAAGGGCGGCAGCACCTCTCTTAGATAATTTATCAGCCGTTTCGTTTCCAGGGACTCCAATATGGCCAGATATTCTTTGGAGGGTTACTTCTGCGCCGTATGATGTGGATAGCTGGTCTATTTGTCTGTTGATATTGCAACCGGCAACCGGAGAGGGGGGGGGGTGTGTTCTCTACAGCAATGGAGTGCTGGTTTTGAGTCTGAGAAGATAACTATGTCTAGTCTATGTCTAGTCTATGTCTAGTCTATGTCTAGTCTATGTCTAGTCTATGTCTAGTCTATGTCTAGTCTATGTCTAGTCTATGTCTAGTCTATGTCTAGATGGGTAGTTCCGTTCTTGAAGTCCACAATACTTCGATTAAGAATTTTCTCGATTAATATTATCTCTGCTGTGTAGTCAGAGCAGATATCTCGGATTTGGCCGAACATTTTTGAAGTCTTCTTGCTGTGTTCGGGTATTTTATCACAGATCCATATCCAATGTTTGTGTTAGTGTTTTGTGCGGATCCATCTGTGTACTTGGATTATAGCTGGTGGGTATGTATGGATTGTTTCTAGGGCAATGGTTTTAAGGAATGGGATTACAGTGTTCTTATCTGCCGAGAGGTCGGATCCTTATGGTAGGAGTTATTGCTTGTCTGCATTGTGGTTCAATGTTTATCTTCTCCTTTTGTTCTCTGTTCGTTGGTAGATGATGTGTTTTACTTGCTTCTCTTCCGTTATTTAATAACGATGTCTTGAGTATTCTGTGTTGTTCCGGCCACCTTTCTATCATTTTTCTATTTTCTTCTGTGGTGTCCAATCTCATGTATCTTTCACAAGTCTCTACTACCGCTTGTTCTCTTCTTAGGTGTAAAGATTCTATGTCTGTGTTGATCATTAGTACCATCACTATTGTTTCCTGCGAGTTTCTCGCGGTTGTTTCATACAAGTTTATCACTATTTGTTTCCTGCGAGTGTAGAGTGTATCTAAGATTTTTTCCTACACGTTCATCACTATTGTTTCTTATGAGATGACCACTATTGTTTTATATGGATGTATCACTAGAGAAGAGATAAATTTCCAATGTTGGGTAACAACCCGATACTGGAAATGGTGGCTGTGGTAACACAGGGCAATATCAAAATGAACAAAAATATGTATTCGTGGAGCCAAAATAAAAGTAACCTACCCACGAGACACAGTGACGTTGCCAGACACAGTGATGAAACCAGAAGACGTTTCGATTAAAAAGTCGTCATCAGGTCACAGACAAGCAACATGCAATGAATGTTTAAAAAAAATCATAATGTAAGAGAAGAGGAAATTGAGAATACATGACATCAGATGAGAAAGAGAGAGAGAGAGAGAGAGAGAGAGTGGAAAAAGAGGCAAATACGGTAAAAACAGAAGAGAGAAAGGAAAGGCCACAGAAAACATATAATCAAACAAAAGGAGGACACTATTAGATGGTGAAGAGAGGCATGTCATGGGAACAAGTAAAAAGAAGAAAGTAAAGCTATACGAGTAGGTTAGATGAGCTACATATTAGTAATGTTTGTTTGTTTTTCGTTCGCTCCATTGTAACCATCACGGATATCCGTGCGATTTCCGCCGGGAGCGTGATTACGTTGTGCCACCGTTATGCGCCTTGTAGGCCTAGCACATCCGATTTCGGCATGCCTTGACAATTCGGGTGGGCTACCCTTAGCCTGTGACAGCCTCTATATCTGTCTCCAGGCACGCGTAATGGAGCCTCTTCGCCCAGACGATTTTTTGTTCTCGTCTGACTCGAACGAGGTGTTCCACTGTCTATGAACTTGCCTCGTGTAATTGGACGTGCTGTGCCTGTGCCCATTAGGTACTGAACCGTTTCTCATCCGTGAGCCTGGTTCCTTAAGGGGAAGAACTCAACAGATGAGTTGGACCCTGGCTCTTTCGCCCTCTTAGCCGAGGTGTCATTCACCGACATCGTGTACCCCTTGTCCAAGTTCGAGTCTCACACCACGCGTTTGAGAGCAAGGCGTTCTCGAGCTGAGCGTCCTTGTCCCAATAGCGCCTGAGCCCATCATGTACTGAACCCTTTCTCTCTTCAAGTGTCTTTCCGGTGTAGGAAAACCTGACAGTAGAGTTGGGCCAGGGCTAAATCGTTGTCCCTTTTGTGCCTGAGCGCATCGAGTACGGAACCCTTTCTCTTCGCGAGCATTTTTCCGGTTTAGGAAGGCTCGACATTAGAGTTGGGTTAGGACTTCTTGCTTTACCAAACGCCAATGGATGGGTCTGGGTCTCTGCCTGTAAGGAACACAGGTAACTAGAAGCTCGTCTCGAGCTGACGGTGCTTGTAGTTCCCCTTTCCTATGGACTTTTCACTTTCTATTTGCAGTTCGCGCAGCCCTCTAGCGAAGTTCTGCCTTTTCATTGTTTCATTGTACTCGGTATGAAATCTATTTGTCTCTCGCCATGCATCTATCTTTACGTGCATTTTACATTGGCCGCCCCTCCAATGTTCGGACTGGACTGCCCTGCTTCACTGTGTGTCGACAGTGTCGCTATATGTGGTGATGCTGGTGGTGTCGGAGATATTGTCTGTCTCTTGTGCAGTCAAATCTCTTTCCATCTGCTACCTCCACATTCTCGGACACGATCCCCAAATGATTTGGCCAGAATCAGCTCGAGCTGCTGTATTTCTGTTTCCAGGGTGCACCGCGTGGAGGTACATTTGGGATCTTGGTTATCTGCTAACCCTGGGTCCGCCTAGAGCAATGCGTTCCCTTTGTACCCCTAATATTAGTAATAAAATGTACCTTATCTAATCGTCTTGTCCACCAGAGTGCTGCAGGCAAATAGTGACAAAAACTCAGGACTGAGGTCAGAAGTAGAAGTATGTGGACTAAGACATAGTGACCTATGTCATTATGGACCTTTGAGGTCCCAACAGGCAGGTCCCAATGGACCTCTGAGATAACTCAAGAGACCAAACCAAAGTCTCACATTCCAAGACATAGGTCTTAGTGGGTGAAAAAGCTCTGTTGTCCAATGCATGACAGGAGCTGGGAGAGCCAGACAACGAGCGTGGTCAAAGTAGGGCCGTGGGTCTGAAAAAGGAGGGGGTCTTATAATGGAAAATACAAATTCCCGTCTCGGGTTGTTACCCGAAACCGGAACAAATATCTAAAAATGGATAGGGCAGTAAAAGGTAGGTATGTCCAAGACAGCAACCAAGACTTTAACAAATTGACCTATAATAACAGATATAAGAGAGAAAAGTGAGTTGAGAGAAGGAAGGAGAGAAAATAGAGGAAATAAGGGGGAGGAGAAAGAAGAAGAGAGGTGAAGTCAGGACCAGAAGTGGCAAATTGGTGTGGGTCCAAAATTATAACAGTGAAACGTCACAAAAGGAGGAAATGCAGGGAGGGCACGGCTGAAGACTAGGGGAACCATCACGGAAAAGAGCGTCGTAGGAAGGTATCAATGTGTTAATGGCAAATAGACTGATATAGAAAGACAGTGGATAGACGAACGGCGGAGGCAGACGGCGCCGAAGAAAGGGGCGCAAATGTGGATGGAGAATAAAGGGACAAGAACCTAAGGCCATATTGGAGGGAGGCAGACCCAGAACTACAACAAAGGCATGTAAGATATATTGTATGGCGCACGGGTGGATGTCAGGTCATCATAGGTGGCTGGTCAGTGTCATGGGACCAACATGTCGTAGTCAGTGGAGGTCAGTGTTCCAAAAGTCCCAATGTGGTATAACGGAAGATGAACCGACGACACAGCCACAACGTCAAGTACCTTTTAAGGCCGTGGGTTGGCAAATGTGACACGTCGTATAGACCGAATATGATATAGCCAGGGTAAGCCCGCGGCTCGTCGCAAACGTTTGCGTGGGTTTTGATCACACTGTACGTTGATTCATCTATAAGGAACATCTATCAACGGATGAATCTCGAACCACCGGCACACGATCCCTTAGTGCGGACTATGTACTATGTGCAGGAAAATGTCAGATGAAACGAGATTCTTGTCTATGTGAGACCAACCGTATGTGGTAAACTTCTTCTTCATCGTTCTTCAGTCAGATATTAGGTTACAGCACCAATAGCTTCAATAAATTGTGTGATTCGCTTCAGGTCATCCATGGACCCCCTCAAGTCTGGAAGCAGTACGGTCTCAGTAGGCCATATTTTCTCCCTCTCTTCTTGGTAGAGTTGACAGGCATGAAGAATGTGTTATGCAGTCTCTGGGCTCAGTCCACAGTTGCACAGGTCTGTCTCACCAATCTTCAGCTTTCGGAACATGTGGCTTCTCAGTCTGTTGTGACCAGTTCGTAGTCTGAAGATGATGGTTTGTTCCTTGCGTGACATTTGGTGGTAGGAGTCATTTGGTTCTGCAGTTGGGTGCATTTACTTCCACTTTTTCTTATATTCTGCTTTTCACAAGGTCTTACATTCATAGTACGTATGATCGTTTTCTATTTGTTCCAGGGATCCCCCTTTCCTTGCCAGGAGATCAGCTTTTTCATTTCCAGGTATGCCACAGTGACCTGGGATCCACTGCAGTACTGTATGTGGTAAACCATTTGTATACATTTCTCATACTGCACGCTGGCTCCATAGAAAGATATAATTGGAATTACTCCCCATGGTCGACCGTGTGTAGCGGACATGATGGCGTTGCAGACACAACGTAGCCGTAAAAGGGGGGGGATAAATCATTGTCGGCCATACAACCATCACATCATCTGTTACTGTGGGGATAGCCAACCCAACAAGGCCAAGCGAAAAAGAAGCCAGAAGTGGCCCAGAGCGATGGTATTCCACAATTGCGACTAAAAGGGGCGCTCACGGACAACTGTGAGTGGTAAAGGGGAAAGAAACTCAAAGGAAGGCATAGGTGATGAGACCAGATGGAGTAAAGACGAAGATCTAAGGAGAAGAGATAAGGGAGGCGTGGTTGGATAAACTCATGGGAAGAGTGCGAGAGTGAATATGAGAGATGTTGATGATCCAACCAAACGACACCCAAAACCGCAGCGGACCCACTACGGATCCAAACGAGCCTCGCGAAGCCACACGGCGACGTCACCCACCGACGCACCAACCCAAGGTGACAAGTGGCCGTAATCCCAACCCTCTGATAACGGCCCAGACCAAATCATCCACAAAGGTAATCAACAGTGGACAGCGAAGGGATGATGAGGAAGAGGGGAGCAACAGGGGAGAAGAAGAGCAGGTGGACGAAAAGTGGTAGGAGGTTATTGGTAGAATAGCTTATCGTTGATGCCATGGGTCTTCAGAGTACCAAGACTAAGAATCAGTCTATGCTCTAAAGAGAAGCGTTGCCGGTCACCAGAATGGCAGGAAACTAATCCAGTGACCTGAATGTCTAGTACACCACGGTGAGAGTTCCTGTTGAAGTGGAGAGCTACCGGAGAGGAGTCATGGTTGCAGATGTCACGCAAGTGTTCGGCGAGCCTAGCGGCTAGAACTCTACCCGTTTCGTCGATGTACATCATCTTGCATTGTTTGCAAGTGATAGTGCACACGACGTTCCGGGAGGCACATGAAAAAGAGTGCTTGATGCGAGTGTAACACTGACTTGAGCAATTGGATAGATGAGGGGAGGAAGACGTGAGCGAACGTGAAACATGAGAGTTACGTTTTATTACTAATATTTAGCTCATCTAACCTGCTCGTATCACTTTTTTTTCTTCTTCTTTTTACTTGTTCCCATGACACGCCTCTCTTCACTGCCTAATATTTACCTCCTTTTATTTGATTATATGTGCTCTGTTGCCTTTCTCTCTCCTTTTTTTAAACCGTATTTGCTCTGTTTTCCTCTCTCTTTCTCATCTGATCTCATGTATTCTCCATTTCCTCTTCTCGTACATATGATTTTTTTGTTTGTAACGTTGATTACCTGTTGCTTGTCTGCGTCCTGATGAAGACTTTTTAGTCGAAACATCGCCCGTCGCTGTGTCTCGTTGTTGGATTGCTTTTTTAAGACAGGTGGAGCATGGTAAAAATAGGTTGGGAAACACTGCTCTAGACTGTTAAACTTACGAAGTTGATCCCAGGTGAAGCAATAAGCATCAAAGGCATTGACAAGTAATACTTTACTTACTACATGTAGATACTGGTGTCATTTTCATAGATTTGATATATGATCTCCCTTGTCTTGACGTATCTAGATAGAGGAGCAAAGAACGGTAATGTGATCTACCGTGCATGTTGCAAAAGACACGTAAGGACGTTTAGTAGAGAAGTTTTCTGTTCTGCCGATAGATTAGTTATCCAAAACCATACTACTAAAGAAGGTTGTATATGGAGATATATGAATTTATGTGAAAGTCAAGCAAATAATTCTTACAATTAATGTACTTTACAGAAAATTCGGACAAACATAAGAAAAAAATAGGGGCACATTATGACTAGAAGGTGCTATTGAGCATATAACAGTAACTCTGCCACCTACCACATATGTCGTAGGAGGCAACTAAGAAGGTTGGGCTTAAGCTGATTATGCAACTATATTATTTACGCTGGGGTGAAGTCTACAGAGGAACTAACCCTGGACTAGGTTAGTTATACAGCCATATTATCTACGCTGGGGTGAAGTCTACCGAGGAATTACTCCTAGACAGCTGACGAGTATCTTTCTCCACTGCAATATGTCATGAGGTGTCAAAAAAGACAGTAAAATAAACTCTGTAACAGAAGATTGTCACCTTGTGGTATTGCTTCATACAGTCACATTTGAGTAAAATCAATCATATGAAACTTGAAAGCTTTGGTTTACTGCTCCAGATCTTCTACTCCTGCGTTCATTCTCAAACTCCTGTAACAGGGCCGGCCCTAACAATTGAGGGGCCCAGTGCGAAACGGATTGCGCGGGACCCAGTCTGGGTAGGGAAGAGGATAATAAAATTTTTAATATGAAGTTATGGGCCTATGAAGTGCGGGGCCCACTGCGGCAGCATAGGTTGCAATGGCCTAAGACCGGCCCTGCCTGTAGATTAACAGGATGTAGTCCGAAGAACGGAATGCGTTGTGTCATGGTTTATATTATTGCTACGATATCTGCGCCTTTCGGCCTGACACATCCGACTTCATCATGACTTTGTGTCACTGACCCTAAATGGGATTGGACAGCCAACTCTATCCCATAGCCTCATTCATTAATTACGACATGCATGGAAGATAAACAGTGTTGCTATTCTTTGCTCCCCTTTCGTGCCCCATCAACACATGAGTGATAGCTCCAGATAAACATCAACCTGGAGCAAACAGTAAAGTTCACAGTTCCGCATAAACAACAAAATGGTATACATGTATTTGTACCCACAAGCAGCGAGACATCGCAAAATTATGTAGTTTTTGTCATCTGATGGGGTATGTTTCCTTTTCCAAAATCACCCTGAATGGGACAATTGAGGTTGGAGAAGAAGACATGCACAAAGGAAAGCATGAATTAATATTAAAGAGAGGAAGGATTAATATTCTCTAAACTTAAACAGAGAACCGAGTTTCATGATGGTATTTTGTGGTGATGTTTCCAAACCATCACCCCTACGACACTGAAGGGCTATGCGTTTGAAGACTCGCGTGGTTTTGTTAATATCGTCATCATTAGAAAACATTATACTGCCAAATACGGATGTGTCGGGCCATTGATGCAAACAAAACTGCGACACAACACATTTTCATTTTCTGGACTACGTCTTACTGGAAATCTAGTACGACGATTGTTCTGCTACAAGAGGGATTCAGTGGGAGTTTAAGAATGAAGGCAGAAAAAGAAGAAAGAAAACATTCTGTCAACATGTAAAGTTTCCCGGAAGAGACACAGGGAGAGAAAAATGTGTAAAGTTTATGTACATGCAGAGGTTGAAGTGACGGGAAGTTGTGGAGATTCATAATCTCGTACGCTAAATTGATTGACACTTGCTGCTGATGACGTACTTTACTGAAAACATAATTACTTCAGATAAATATTGGATGATGACGGACATTTTAATAGCTACTGTTTCAACACGTTTCAGCACACCTGAAATAACTTTTATGTAACCAACAAGTAAAAACCTGTTTCAACTTGAAATTTTCCAAATGTGTCACATTTAGTTGTTGGGTCACCAGACGGGAGAATGTGCCACAATATTATTGTAATTGCTATTTCTTGTTGAAATACTACTTTGCCGAACAAAAGACTGACCGATTTCCCCTGCGACTGTGGTCAGAACGTCTGGTCACACCAGTCGAAGTTGTCTGGACAGGGAAACTAGCAACAGTGGAGAATGTATACTGTTGACCAGCTGAAGCGTGACGCCTAGTTAGTTGGCATTGTAAACGACGGGCACCAGCTTTGGAAAGAACAATGCGAAGGTAAATTAGGCAACTTGTTGTGTCAAAATATCCTTATGTGTTGGTGAAGGGGGCAGAACATTCACTGTAACTTACGTAACTTTTGTTGTAGCAATCAGGACATTTGTATCCTCTTCAACGGACAAACAGCAGGAGTCATTTTTTGCTGTAAAACTAAACACCACTTGGTTAATAGCTCAACAATCCGAAATTAAGTACCAGGTGTATTTTTTGAAATTGTCTATCCTTACTCACAGGTACCTACAGCAAATACATAAGGATATTGATGAAAGCTATGCCGTTTAACAAACTCTAACAACATCTATGGAACCAATGGAAGATCAAGATAAGTTAGTATCTTTCGAGGATGTGAAACACATCATAAAGTATGCATCAGATTCTTATAATATTTTGAAAGACATTGGAAAAGACTTGCTCAAGAAAATTACAACAGAATCTTGAAGACAAGACACTTACCTAGGAGTGGTTACATAGCTATTTCCTTCCACTGGCAAAAGCAGAGTAGGACATCACGGAGATTAATACCGCATTATCACACTGCATAATGTGTATGGGAAAATGCTAAAAAGGATATTTTCTAGACAGTTGGCAATCGATATAGAAAAGAAAAAAGGGTTCTTTTCCTGAAACTATCGACGCGTACAGACCTGGAAGAGACGATAATCAATGTGGCATTTTGGCTTGTGATATTTACGAGGACTTTCATGCAAAAGGACGAAACAGTGGACGCTGCGATAGATCTGAAAGATGCGTATAATCGAATCAGTTTCAGTGATCTTGCCCGCTTACTAATTTATCTAACATCGATATGTGGACCATTCAATGGATAGCAATGGTGCTCATGTCTAGACCCTTTGCTTTGGAGTTGGGATATTGGACCGCAAACGTCGCTGAAGACGAATGTGTCGGGACGTTGGTGCAAATAAAACGGCGACACAACGCATTTACTTTTTCTAGACTACATTCTGCTGGAAATCTAGTATGACCATTGTCGTGCTACACAAGAGATCCAGCTGAAGTTTGAGAATAAACGCTGAAGAAGAAGGACCGCGAAGATCAGAGTCATAGTACCGGGATTTTTGTTTTTGCCACAGAGATCTCCACTGTCATATGTGATTAAGTGAAGATTTGCAAAACTGCACAAATACGGGCTGATGGGCTAGGCATAGTTCTCACTTATGCAGATGACCTCTTGTATTACAAATCTGGGCAGAAGCAGACCTTACAGTATTGATTGTGTGCAGAGGAAACTAAAACAACTGTCGCTCTGATGCAAGTTACAATAAAGTTATCAATCACTCCAAGGCATAGATCATCACGTTCTGTTTGAACAGTTAACTATCTACAGACACATTGCCAGCTACCACATGAGGAAGAAACATAGCATGAGTTACGTAGGAATCACGTTCAACAGAAGCCTAGTTTTTTGGAAATATGTTGAAAATGTCATTCAGAAAGCCAATAAGGGTATAAGTACAATTAAGGTTATATCTTTTACCGAAATACATAAGATGACCTATTTCTGCTCAAACCCTTGGTACCATACGTTATAAGACTAGGACCTAGTATTATTAACATTTTGCAAATACAAGTTGATATGCTGGAGGGAGACCAGAATTTAACCATGCTGACAGTTCTAGGATGCACCAGAAATGCATTCCGCGCTGCCATGATATTTTATCTATATACCAACGCTTCATAAAACTAAGTAATTGAGTATCGCCGGTGAAAGAATGCTTTAAAATCGCCATCGATGACTACCACCTTTACACCAGCTTTTAGACAACACAAATTGAAGCTATCAGACGAGGTTTTAGATTGCTGAAGGATAATATACCCTACTCAGTGTCTACTGGATAGAAAAAGTAGGAAGATTATGCAAATTGGTAAAAGTAAACAAAGAGAGAAACAATTGATCAATGTTGTAATACATGTAGTAAGAGTGTCACGATTGGGCTGTAACCAAGACAGGAAAATGATACAAAAACGCATCCACTAGTACTCAAAACCAGGGGATTTTTCAGAGATCCCTTTTGATTGTTGCTTGAAGCTGCGGAGTTGCGGGCTATAAGTGATACTCTCGGCAGGTGGGGTGCCGCTTTATTTGAGAGTGGCGGAGTACATATGATAAACCGAGTACAGTGAAGTCAATCCTTTACATCGTTTGAACCCTCTATAACTCAAAGCAACAAGATGTACTTATGTACACATCTGGCTCAGTAATAAGAGAACAAGTATGGATTAGTTTTCATTGCATATGAACATGGCAAGAAAGTGGTCAAGAAACCTGCTGCCTAACCTACAAAAACGTCTAGCATGAGGAAGAAAATCAAGTAACAGAGGGTCTCACTTGGTTGACGACGCAACCACCAATACGCACATCGATTCTGTCAATCTTAGAGTATTATCCGCAAAATAGAGAAGTGTATTATGACAACCAATGGAGCTATCTCTTTCTATCATCATCATCATCATCAAGTGCTGTCTCCGCAACAAAGGTTGGCTGCAACGGATCTCCAACATCACATGTTTCTTGTCCTGGTGATGCACTCTGCTAGACTGTAACCTGTCCATCGTGTGATGTTACTCTCCCACTTGTATCTCTGCCTACTTCTTGCTCGCCTCCCTTTGACTTTCCCCTCAAGTAAGGTCTTCAATAAAGTGTCATGTCCTTTAATGTTTCCAAAGTATTTTATTTGCCTGATCTTTATCTCTCTTAGTAGTTCTTTCTTCATATTAAGAGGTGTTTTTAGCACCTCTGTATTTGTTTTCTTCTTTTTCCATGATGTTCACCCTATTCTTCTACATACTCACATCTCAAAGACATCAATTCTGTCTTCTAATTGTTTATTTAGTGTCCATGTTTCTGAGCCATACATTAATATAGAATAGATATAGCATTGTATAATTCTTATTTTCAACTTGTTTGTAATTTGTTTAGATGTTAATATTTTCCTCATGTCATTGAAGGTACTTTTAGCTATTCTTATTCTCCTTTATCTTCTGTTTCACATCTGCCATCTCTTTCTATACAACATCCAATACACTACATTGATCTATTGTCCCAGGAGTCAGATGCAACAAAAGAGTTGATTAATAGATAGGCACAGCTTATAGCGGATGACAAAAAGATGAGAAAACACAGATATAAGTAAATTAGAGTAGTCTTGAAAACAATGAAACGGTGTTGACATAAATAATGAACGTGTACTTAGAATGATAGAAGTGGGAGTGATCAGGGAATGGTGGAGGAAGTGTGTCCTCTCTAGGAAATTTAGTACACTGGTACACCTAGCTTATATATTCTTAAATGGCTGTCGGAATGACAAACAGAGCGCTTATGGGAATGTTCTTTGCGCAGCGACGTTAGTTCCTAATCAAGGATCAAGTATTCTTATGGATAATAGTTCCAGTGTCGGGTAACAACCCTAGACAGGAAATGGGTGGCTGGGGTAACACAGGGAAAATATCGAAATGAACAAAAATAGGTATTAGTGTTACCAAAATAACTCATAAAACAACCTAACAACGTGTCTCTTATATCTATTTTTGTTCATTTTGATTAAGTATTCTTATGCTGTATTTGCTGTTGGCGAAAATAATACATCAGTTTCTGGTAAACCATATGCTAGTAATCTTGAATTATTTGGTGAGCTCAGAAGTAGAGCACTAGCACATGTGCTTCTGGTTTATATTTTGCCACAACTCCGGCTCTTGTGTTGATACATCCTCCGAAAGTTTGTGAGAAATATGGCTGGATTATGGTATGGTTAACAATATTGTGATAAGTCCGTTTCTGTGGCTGAGAGATACAGAGCACATCTTTCAAGTGTAGGTGATAGTGCATCCGGGCCACTCAACCTAGTTGTCAAACTGAGACCACGCCTGATCCAGACGTTGACGCGAAGACTCCCTAATGCCGCACTGGCGCGATCAATATGCAAGGCAAAATCCACGTTAATTGTCGCAGTTTGTGATAGGGTACTACCGAAATATACAAACTTATTGGCAGTATTGAGTTTTTGTCCCTTTACTGTGATTACTGGTTCTGTGTAGGAGACACCTGACACTGGTTGATACATTACTGTCTTCGTGGTGCTGATGGTGCGACCGAATGCATTACAGGCCAAAGAAAATAGGTCCATGCTGTCCTGCATGTCTTTCAGACTGGTATCGTTTAGTGCGCAATCCTCGGCGAACAAGAGGTCGCGAACAATGTCCGTCTTAGTTTTGGTCTTGGCCTTCAATCTACTAAGATTGAATAGCCCTCCATAAACTCGATAGCAAAAGCAAACTCCTTCACTGTTATTCCAGAAGGCATCATTTAACATTGCAGAGAACACCATGCTGAAGAGCGTCGGAGCCAGAACGCAGCCCAGTTTGAGAACCCTGTTTGACTTCTTATAACCATAAAGGAACAGGAAATATCGGCATTCATAGCCTTCAACACATGATTGATAGGTATCTCTGGAAGGTAGTGACATGTTATCATACTTGTATAACCAATAACCAGGGAATCTTACGTTTGTGTTATTGAGATCTTCATTTGTAAGAAGGGGTTCGATCATGTCAAAACATAATATGCGCTTCTGGCACAAATATCGCAGCTTTACTATAAAATAACAGCATTGGGGGAACGAACTCTCTGATTCAATTTACAAGAGAATTATTTCTGGTTAAATAATATATTATTTACTATAGTAAAAGATTGAGGAAAACACAAATGGTGATCAGAATGATTGCAATTATGACGATATTATAGTAATAAATCCCCCAAGAAGCTTTTGTCATTTTCAAATGCAACCTTGGTTTTTATGTTCAGTGACAAATCATTCGTCAGAATATATCCATATAACTATGAACAAAATATCCATTTCTACTTTGACAGTGCCAATCAGGGTCGTAGTTGCAGTATTGATGAAAGGGAGATAATATTTTCGTAAAATGGTTTAAAAAGGAGTAGACTTGATTTTGTTGTACTCGAGTTAGCCTTTATGTACTCCGTCCTTCTAAACAAAGCTGCACGCTGAATGTCCAAAGTCCCACACACAACACTCACAACTCTGCAGTTTGACGGGATAGTCCCCAGGGATCTCCAAAAGAACCCACAATGTAAGCTGCTTCTTCATCTCCATCGCTCATTCTCATACTCTCGCTGGATCTCTATTGTAGCAGGACAAATTTTGACTTTCCGTTCGATGTAGTCATGAGAAATGAAATTTGTTGCGCAACCGTTTTATTTACGTCAATGCTCCGACACTTCCGATTTAAACAGAACTTTGTATTTGAAAAAGTCGCCACGAGACGAATGCGAACCTGCGGACTTTGAAGCACAAGGCGACCGGTTAAACAGCGCTTTTGTTGTGCTTGGAAGGAGCGGTTGGGATGGGGGTTAGAACCTTGTTTTCAGTTGTTGTACCGTAAACGAGGAAATTGGGGGGGGGGGGGGGTGTTGTCTTGCTAATGCTTTTCTTTCTACTTGTTCACCACATTTTTGTTTCTCATGCCATGCTCATCTTTGCTTGCGAAGGAGGAACACCATCATTGGTGTGTTACACTGAGATATTACCTTTTTTCAAGTGGCAAATTCTACCCCCCCCCCCTCGTCAAACCAACCATACTTCCAAGATTGGTGCCAATTCATTGTTAAATGTAATGTCAAAGTATATATGTATACGGACGTAGTGGCATGTGATGAGGTCACTGTGAAGTCCAACTGCCTCTCAGGACCTTGTGACATATTTTCGCTTAAGATAAACCTGAGAAACTTGAGATCCAAGGAAACTTTTATAGCTGCTTGCTTCTTGATCGTCTGTCAAGGCGATGTTTCACGCTCGAAACCGTATATGACATTGAAAACGCCAATAAAGTTCGGTGTTTATAAGTCCTCACATGTGAATGAGGAGTCTAAATAAGCTGTGATGTAAATATTCACGCTTACATAGACATTTAAGACAATAATATTACTCAGAATCATTAATATGTAATATTATATACAATTATAATAAAAAATATTCGCTGATTGAAATTCATTCAACCTATCACCAGTGTTTACCTCGTCATTAACTTCTCGTGGTTACCTGAATTGTACTCACCTCATTATTCATGAGGTCATGAAAGAAGTCAAGGCCAAAATAACATTTTTGGTAATAACTCGTGACATATTCATGAGAATCTTGTGATACTTACTTAATACACAACTCTCTGACCATATTATTATTGACAATAAAATATTGACGTCTCTCCAGAAAATTAAGTTGAAAATTCAATGCACAAGTATGTCTCATCTAACAAAAGAACAACGATACGTCATCATTGGACGTTTACAGACTGGACAATCACAAAGTGTAGTGGTTTCAAATGCGATTTTAACAAACGTGCTCGATGGCAATCTGACCGTGCAGCGAAAGAACCCAAAGTCACAACTCCTATCGATGACGGCTTCGTCCCCTTAGGAATCGATTTGCATCCGCGTCCTTCACAGTCCAGTCAATGCCAGCAGCTCGTCGATTTTCAGATCACCCGGTCTGAAAACGGCTGTTCGAGGCTGATCTTTTGGGCTAGAAGATCATACAGAGGTCTTGTTTTTACAAATAGGTATCTCCTGAACCGACTGCGGTGGGCGAACCAGCATCTTCAATGGACCAGCAGCCAGCATCTTCAATAGACCATTCGGAATAATGATTAGAGAAGGGTGTCGTCTGAAAGTTAACGTCTGAAAGTTCTTCATGCCAAGGTTGAAACATTAATTTCGTAAAATAAAATTTTGGTACATATTAGAAATAATGTTTTGTTTCTTTCGTGTGTGTGTTGAACAGTATATATATATATATATATATATAAAATTGTGCTCTGTGTGTGTTTGTGCGCGCGCATGTCTCCCTCTCCTTCTCTCTTGTTGCACCGGCTCATTGCTATCTTATCATAAGTCATACACATATTTCAATTACGTGGGTGGGCGAGTCCCAACCTCATTGCTATGGTGCGCTTTTTCGCTGGTAACCTCCGTTTCAGCACGTCTACTTGCCAGAACAGACTGTGGTATTGCTCTCGTGAGGGAATTATTTTGGGACCATTTAACTAACTGAAGCGTTGGACAAAAATTGTTCCCATGCGTGGGACTATTTAACCAATGAATGCAACGATTGAATCCATGCGGGACCAATTCACCTATGCATATAACTATTTAACAAATGAATGCAACCATTTCACCCATGCAGGACCAATTCACCTATGCATTGATTTACTTAACTAATGAATGCAACCATTTAACCCATAGGGGACCAATTCACCTAGGCATGGAACTACTTAAATAATGAATGCAACCAATTAACAAATACGGGACGAATTCACTAATACATAGAACTATTTAACCCACGCGGGACCAATTTGCTCATGCATGGAATTATTTAACCAGTGCGTAGAGTTTGGATGTGATCTAGGCAAGAGCGTTGTCCACTCGCCAGTGGGTATTGCTCTTGCACTTTGAAGGGATTTCATCAAATAAAAAGGGGAAAAAATAATGCTGCACCATAGAAACAATAGTGGAAGAAACACTGTACGGACTTTTGTTGAAGTCACAATACACAGTCAAGTTTATAGAGGAGAAAACACATCAGATATAAACACCTTCAAGCGAACACAAGAAGTAGATATGACAGAAATTTGGTTTTAAATGTTCAAACGAGACTTCACTCCCTTCCACCGAGACTATGACAGTCACGCCACGAAAGAATTGGTAACAACTACCGCCTTTTTCTTTTTGAAATGTTTGTGACCCAGAAAATGTTACAACCCCCCCCCCCCCCTCTTAATACGAAAACATGCACCTTTTTTGAACTAATCTACCCTTCCGAAAACGTTACTACGGACCTGTTACTTGTCCATGGTAAATTTTATATTCTTCTGCAAAACCACATCACTATGACCTCAAGTGTTCTTGACTGATTTCAGAATACTGGCGCGCGCGCATACACATCCAACCACGAATATATATATATATATATATATATATATATATATATATATATATATATATATATATATATATATATATATATATATATATATATTAAATTTGGGTAAAATTTTGAAATTTAGAACGCATTTCTGTTAACTGGTTTCAAAAAATAAATACAACATATTTTTTTTTTAGTTTCTTGCATTTATCTGCCCCTCTGCTCCTAACGGAACATTAAAAATAGTAATAGTTGATAATCAATAAACGAGCAACGATTGATCGATAAGGTTCTATATCCTTTAACTAAATAAAATAAACTCAAGAAACTATTTTGAATTACTATCATTTCTACTTTGGTATTTTGTGTTTTCAAAACTGTCATTTCGAAGGCTGATCTTGTTGTTAAGCGCCGCCCCTTCATATTCATTGTACTTCTGATTGGCAGTCATTCGTCATTGTACGTCAACGCTAGTTCGCGTTGTATGCTCCGGTTTGTGATTGGTTAGCACGTTATCTATTGGACCACTCAGAATCAATAACACAATCAAGGAAAACGTGCGAGATGTCGAATAGCATGGGGGCTGAATATAGGAAGTTATTCATTTTGTTCTGAATACGTTCAAAGATTTATCATTTTAACTACACATTTCAGACAGTGAGTGAGAAAAGAACTATTGATAACGGCTATTAGAAGTGATTTTATCCAGAAGCGATTTCCATCTTCTTAGGTTCAATTGATCACACCTGGAGATTTGTTCTTTCAGCATTGTTGTTGTGAATTCGTGACCGGTAAACACCAGATCTTCTTGTGTTGTGTAAGTGAATCCGTTTTTTTTTCCAAAGTGATTCTGGATTTTACACAATTATTCCGCATAAAAGTTTTAAACAGTTGTCTAAATCAATAGCGATCCTGTATGATCTAAGAAAAGTGATATGATTGTTGAACCTGAATGACCACCACGAGACAATACTATTCAAGGAAATTAAACAACTGAGTAAGTACGATTTTCTATCGCATTGTATGCAATGTATTCTTTACTTTTTATACATGTTCTATAAAACTAAATTAACAAAACACAATCTATTCACTTTATATCGCATACGTTTATAAACAACATATTCACTATTTAGCAATACTTCGAAATCCCAAAATTAGTTTATTCCTTAATATATCCTTATTGTATATGCCTAATGACTTATATGTATACATATGTATGTATAAAGTAATAATAAAGGGACTAAGCTACTACGTAGCAAGTAGGACTGGTCATCAGAAGTTTTGTGGCTTCTAACGATACGTAGAAACAAATGGTTATCAATATGGGACATTTCGAACTCAGTCAAAAAACACGCTAGTTTGCAGACATATTACACAGATGTTACGTTTTTCATGAACGCATAAACATAAGAGTGAGAAGTAGCTACAGTAGGATTAGGACTATGCACACAGAAATCTGATAGAAACAGTCATGGATTTTAGAGCAATTTAATAGGATGTTATAGAGAACATCGTGACTACAAGAAGATACGCCTACATGCAATGATAGTCATTTTATAGACAATCTCTTCACATGGCATAGAAGATGACATATTGCATCTTTAAAGACGTTCAGAAAGTAGGACAGTATAAACAATATCGCATAAACAACATGTTCTCGTTTTGCCGATGTTCAGCGAGAACAGAATACAAATACCATGTCTTTGTTAAGAGTATAGGAGCTTTCGATTTCGTCGCATGTTTTTATACTGCCCTCGTGGCTTTCTCAGGCGGTGTGATAGTCTATTATCAAATCGTCATCGTGCAAATGTGCTCTTTATCTTTACTTCAGTATATCTATCCATCACCACAGGACGACGGACAGTTTCACTAATCTTTTGATTCACGAACATTCTTCTAATGTCTAAGTAACGTCCATTTCTGACGACGACGACTTTCAAGCATATTTCCTTTATTCTGTACATCGAAAAGGAATCATAACATTTTAATGCATCGATATGATTAATGCCTGTACTCCTTGCTGTAAAATTATGAACTAATTCTTCCAAAGAATTTACATTGATCATACAAGTCGCTCAAAGCTGTTTAGCAGATGTCTTTTTCACATGCCTCGACAACAATCTTTTTGACTAGGGAATCATCCCTCTAAGGTGGCGCAATTGGTATTTATCCGTGATTTTCATTGGTTACTTTGTGTCGACAGCCAAATGTATTTCTAATTGTTTTATCGTTAAAGAAAGGTCCATATGTCGTTACCTCTTGTATTGAACTCATTATTTTGCTCTCGTTTTCTAAGATTGTATTATAAGGATGATAGAACCTCAAATAAGAGTATATAGGTCGTATGAAACTTTTGAGCTTGTATGCTCGTATTGCATATTACCTATGTCAGGGAGTTGGGATATTTTCAACTCTAGATTGCTGTTTCTCTGACATTCATTCTGACGTGGAAGTTCTCATAGCTTTTGCAAGTCTTAGATGATTGTAATAGCTTTATCAATGTGAATATAAAGTTCAATGCCACGAGCTGTGCTGTCTCCTACTCCACACGAGGCATTGACGGTAGTTTCATACAATGTCAAATCTTACTGATATAAGCCTCTGAACAATCCAAACATGGGGCTTCATCAGAGCTGATAACATAGTGTGATGTAGGATTGATTGTAGCCTCATTCAGCATGCATGATAGGAGACAAAAGAGATAAATCAGGAAACAACTCAACCAGCAGAAAGTGCTAGGGCTGGGATAACCCAAAGAAGTGTGGAGATAAATATTTGGTTTATCTAAATGGTAACAGAAAGCATTACTATAACATTTGTGTGTTACTTCCCAGTAGCATAGAGCGATTATTCCTGAAATTGTTCTAACTGTATTCTATTTTTGCAATGCTAGTTTTTCACCGATTTACACGACATATATAAACAAGCCCGAATATGCGTGAGGAGATGCCCATCTCCACTTCCTCTTTTTGCGATAAATTTATTGGAAATCTGTGCGTGTGCTCGAATGGCCTTGGTTCTATACATAAATTACATATCCTTTGGCCTGTTTTTAGCTTTAAGTTGGCAACTCTCCTGATGGCTTAACCGTATCGACACCATACACTCATATGAAGTGACTGGTGATGAATAGACCATCCAAATGGTTGTAGGTTTGATATGATCAGATGTCTGTATACAAAATATGTCTTCTAGCATACAGACCACTCTGAGAATAAACCTTATTCTCAAAGTATAAATACTACTGGGTTGGCATTGGATTGCATTGGAAAGGGAATAATACTTCACTTACCTGCCCATATCAAATAGCGACATTTTATCACGGAGTTGAGTTGTTATTGTTGACATACAAATACATTATATATTATTGCTCACGGTTGCATTGGTTTTATGCATGGTATGCTTGGATGTGTAACATTTGTTTTTACACATCTGTATTATTCTCTTGATGCTCGCTGTACGTGTACAACTCTTACATCCGTACATTTGTTTTTAAACACCAGTATTCTTCTCTCTATGCTTTCTGTAGGTGTACAACTATCACATCCGTACAAAGGAATGAGTATTACAAAAGATTTATATAGGTTGATTTTCAATTATGTTTACTTTTCGATATGGTGTTTCCAATCTGAGCATTGTCATTGTGACCAATTCAAGTCTATTCTTGATTTCTATGTGGCGTTTCCAACGTTGCCATGTAAGTCTCTATATGTATTTAAATGTATTATTATCTGAATTTGATCATTCATAACAAGAACACTATGTATTAACAAGAAATCTGATGTTTATCATCGTTCGTGTTCATTTTCTTATCTCAGTGTTAATTTCCATGCCATACATTTTGCAACTCTTTGTATGTTGTACGTCCTGAAATTTGTCTTCCATTGTGGTCAGAAAAACGTTGTCATATGTGAAGGGCAGGTTACATAGAAGGCAGCCACCATTTGACAATTGATATTCTGTTGTGTATCTTGCATGAATATATGTAATACTTCAAGAATATATGTGATGGTATACTTCAAGAATATATGTGATAACACTAATGATAATGATGATATTGCAAAACTCCTAAAAATATCTGCTGACAGGATGAACTTGAGAGGGAATGTTCTCAGTATATACTGATGTGAGAGCTAACTGTTTCATTAATGAATTGACCATCGTCTACTATCTTATTAAAGGATAAGTGTGTGAGGGCTTGGGTGGTGTTGTATAAGAATTACCCTCCTCCCCTCTAAGGAAATTAGATGACTTCACTCCCTAAGAAATAAATAATTAGAACATGACATTCACTCCTTAAGAAAGAAATAATTCGAACATGATATTCACTCCTTAAGAAATAAATAATTAGAACATGACATTCACTCCATAAGACACAAATAATTAGAACATGACATTCACTCCCTAAGACACAAATAATTAGAACATGACATTCACTCCCTAAGACATAAAAATAAAAGAGATCGCACAAAGAGAAGCAAATTGGAATCCACTCCCCCTCCACCCGAATTCCCTTTATTTTTAAATAGGCAAGCAAAATCGTATCCACAGCATTGCATATAAATCTTGTCATTACTTGTTCTTTTTGATTCCTCCTTCTTCAAGAGCGTACATGTCCAGATATTATCATTACTTGTTCTTAGTGATTCCTTCTTCTTCAAGCTCGTACATGTACATATATTATATTGAATACCGCCCGTGTGTTGCCGGGGCCTGAAAGGGGAGCAAAGAATAGCAACACTGTTTACCTTCCGCGCATGTCGTAAAAGGCGACTACGGAGGTTATGGAATGGAGTTGGCTGTCACATCCCATATAGGGTCAGTGACCCAAAGTCGGCCCTGCTGAAGTCGGACGTGTCAGACCGAAAGGCGCAGATATCGCAGCAATGCCGTAAACCATGACACAACGCATTCCGTTCTCCGGACTACATTCTGCTAATCTGCAGGAGTTTGAGAACGAACGCAGAAGAAGAATAAGAATATTGAATACGAGTGAAGAAAGTAATTATCAAGGTTGTTTACCCGCTAAAAGTAATTATACTCCGGTGTCAGAGATAATTAGTGTTAGAGAGATTTTCAAAGATCTGCAGTCATTGTTTTTGCCAATCATCAGTCACTTGTGTGGTGTGTCAACTTGTACGGGGGTGAAAAATAGTAGCACTATAACTTACCATGTATTTTGCAAGAGACGACTAATGTTGGCTTGGTATGGTTGGTGACTACCCCATCATGTGAAACGTGAAGCAAAATACCGCACTGAAAGAAATGTCTTTGTACCGAAATGCGCTGATATCATAACCAAGCTAACTATAATCCTGGTGTCGCCGGGGTCTGAAAGGTGATCAAAGTAAAGTAATACTGTGAGCTACAATGCAGATCATAAGCAACGACTAAGGGAGGGGGATTTGCTGTCCGATAACGTAGGTAAAGGTAGGTCCCATGGCAGCAACCTGCAGTGGGGGATGAAGATACCTCTTACTGGTTGGTTTCTGATCCAGTGGTCCATGGGCTCATGCCCTTTGACCTAATTCCATTAAACGGCATTATATTGCTGGGAAGTCTGTGGATTTTCGGCCCACCCAGGGACAGAGTAACTATCACACCTCCAGGAAGGTAGGTTTCAACCTATGCACTGCTCCTAGCCACTGTAGCAAAGATAGGGTTCACTGTGCTCATTCCCCGCCACCAATTGACTACTGGTTATGCCGAGCTTCTCTATTGCTCCAGGCATGCAACCAAATGTTCAAGTCAAAAGGATTGTCACGTCCTGAGTCACAGTGCCTCTGATGGGTTTCAGCCATAGCAAAAAAGCACTGCTGTCAGTTTCCTCCTCCCCAGTGCTGCACAGTACAGCTCTGGCTCCCTCCCAACCACAGAGGGTGCATACATATATATTCAGGTAAACATGAAACACATTTCAACAGCAAAATACAAGCATAATTGTATAGATGACGTACATGAAGCTTCTCTAAGAAGATAACCTCAATATAACTGCATGTCATCTACTAAGGTGTTCTGTTGCATGGGTGGTATGTCTAGTAGGCCATTGGTGAGAACCACTTACGCAACCACATGCGTTATACCTATTACTAAGCCACAGCAACTATTAGGTGGAGTGATCAGTTCCCTTTCTTGCCGTCTTTACCTCCTCTACCTCAAGCTTCAGGTACCCATTTACAACTGGGTCGACTAGAGGAGCGGTCGTGCTGGTCTAGAAATTACTCGCCGGACGTGGTTTCGAACCTGGCATGCTGTAACACGGTGATAGTAAGTTAGCACACTATCAACTAGGCCACCACGCCCATAGATAACGTAGGTAAAAGTTACACAAAAAAAACAACCATTGCTCAATGTGGATGTATTATTCTGAAAGGTATAGATATAACAACTTAGCTGTAAGCCATGACACAAGACATACCGATATATGGACTGCATCCTGTTAATCAGCAGGAGTGTGAGAACTAATACTGAAGAAAAAGACAGCCAAATAATGTCTCGACACAATACATATCTGTAGTGCTCTTCTTCTGCTTCGTTCTCAAACTCCTGCAGATTAGCAGGATGTAGTCCGGAGAACGGAGTGCGTCGTGTCATGGTTCACAACATTGCTGCGATATTCGCGCCTTTCGCCATGACACATCCGACTTCAGCATGGCATTGGGTCACTGACCTTATATGGGATGTGACCGCCAACTCCATACCATAACCTCCTTAGTCGCCTCTTACGACATGCATGGAAGGTAAACAGTTTTGCTTTTCTTTGCTTCCCTTTCGGGCCCCGGCAACACATGGGCGATCTGTAGTGTTAATTACATGTTGACAACCTTGTGACAATTATCCCGTAGCCTCTTCTTGCGGCATGCATAAAAGGTTGCAGTGGTGCTATACTCTTCTCATGGATATTGGAAAAACACTGGTGGTGCTTTCACATTCGACTGACCGCATCGGTTCTCAACTTTCCTACGTAATACTTTTGGAAGCAAAGATATTTCAGTGGTTAATGCACTGACTTTCTAGTCTGGTGTCCTAAGGTTGTTTTTCTGCATTCGTCCTAAAACAGCTGCATATTAACAGGATGTAGTCTGAAAAACTGTATGCGCTACATCATAGATTACATATTACTTGCAACATCTGCTCATATCGGCACGAAATATCCGCTTTCAACATGCTTCTGGATCACTTTGACCCTCTCTGAGATGGGATATCTATCCACCCAATGCTTAGTCGCCTCTTACAACATGCATGTCAGATCCTAGTGTTGCCTCTTTTTCATTACCATTCAAATTTCGACAATACATAGACGCCCAACGTTCGATATGCAATTTAGTTGGAAATATGATCAACCCACCAACAGTTTCTATACCGCCCCAACCTCAAGAAGGGGGTACCAGGAATACTGGAAAAGAACAGACAGTAGTGATATTGATCACATCATTCTTAGACACTTAGTTTGTCCCCCCAAAATTAGGAATTAACCACTATATTCTCGTACAACAAAATCAATAGTTTAGACAAGAGATCATTTAACTCCTACTAAAACTTGAAAATACAGACTATGGCACTTAAGGATTAGATACTAAACTTCTAACACACCAAAATATTTAGAGCATATGCTTCCTTGTATTAATGTTACCCATGTATACTCAATCCTTCTAAAAAAAAAGCAGTACGCTACCTAATGCGAGTAGCACTAATAGCACGTATCTCCGTAGCTTCAAGCAATTATTAATAGAAACTTTAGCAAAAAATGTACTTCGTAAGCACGACGATGTCATGGCTGACATCGAACTCGCGACATTTTTAGCGCAAGTGATATTTCTTCAGACTACGTCTCGGAGATCTTCCTCATTCTCCAAATAATGTATTTTTTAAAAATGTCAATACTGCATGTTTCCCATTTGGGATGTTGTAGAGAGGTTGCTTGTGTCACAAATGTCAATGACTCTTGTGCGATAAATTTTTAAAAGTCCCTTGCTGTCGCTATATCATATACAGACTGAGTATTTTAATTTACCTTCCGACAGAAGAAAAAAAAAAAACAAGTCCTTACAGGGAGACGAACCGTAACCTCACGGTTTTGAGACCAACTCTCTAATATCTCGGCCATATACCACACTAATTAATGTTAAATTTTCAAACAAAAATATAAGCTGCTATTGACAGAACCGTCCTATTTATGCAAGAGACAGTGTAGTTATCTTTTCTTATGTTTCCAATTAAATCTCTCTTCATTTCTATTTTTTCCCCAATACATTCAAATGTGTTTGTTTCTCTTTCCGTGAAACTACATATTCTTATGTGTATCCATGTCTATATTACAGTAATTATGTCTTCCTAATTTGTTTTTTGTTGCCCAAGTTCAGCTCCACGTGTCTGTATATACGATACAACACTTGATAATTCCCACCCTAATATATTTGTGATTTGTTTGGATGTTAGAAACTTCTAATTTTAGTCAAAGTATTTTCGGTAATTTCTATTCTCTTTCTACCCTCGAATTCACATCTACTGTAATCGATACTTACATCAAAACACAATGTATTTCAGTTTTACAGCGCAGACTGACTACTGGGTACGAAAAAAAAATATATACAAAACTAATTAACTTTTAAACCATGAGCTCGTTATCAAGAAAAAACAACAGAATAAACAATTAAAATAATAGTAATACCACAAAAGGTATTACTGCAGACAAGTATATTGACTGGTATATTGACTGATATAAAAGGTATATTGACTGCAGACATATATCAAGTGACATATTCTTTCCAGAACGTTGTCTTCGTTGTGGATACTCTGAACGCATCTCTGTTCCGGGCAAGCAGACCTGCATTGGCCAAAGACATGTGCATACATTCTTCGATCTCGCTGGTCCATCGTCTTCTTGGTCTTCTTCTCTTCCCCGGCACTCTCCCCTCTAGAATCAACCTTTCGATGCCATCATATCGCTTTAAGTGTCCAAAATACTGTAGCTTCCTTCGCATGGTGGCATTTAGAAGCCACCCTTCGTATAGTTTCAGTAATTTCAAAACTTCAATGTTCTTCTTTTTCTCTGTCCATGATATTCGTAGGATCTTTCTGTAGCACTTCATTTCAAATGAATTTTTGTGTGTGGATATTGTCTTGTTTAAAGTCCAAGTCTCGCATCCATAAGTTGCCACAGGGAAAACACATGATCTTAAAATGGTTTAGTGTCATTATTACTATTTTGCCATATCTTTCTCATTTGTGTTAATTTGAGTGTTGCAAGTGCGAATCTTCTAATCTCGACTGAAAAATCTCCGAAACTGTTTATATTTGCTCCCAGATATTCGAAATTGTTTATACATTCTAGTTCTACGTTACTTATTGGTTTCATCTTTGTTTTGTCTGTTGTCATAATTTTTGCTTTCTGTGCGTAAAGATATAGATTTTGGATCTCGCTGTATTTCTTTGTTGTTGTGATAAGCTGATTCAGTCCCTCGGGATGTGTAGTAAGGAGGACTGTGTAATCATAAGGCATGCAGACATATAACACAGAAATCTAAGCTACTTAATGCGTAGGTACACACATACTTTACATATTATTGTAGAGACGCATGTTTAAAAATAAAATAAAATACCCGGTAGTTAGAACTGAAAACAAATGGAATGACAATACAACAAAAGCCCCATGTCATATATAAATATATGAATGATTTATGTTAAGACCAAATGGTTTAAGGGTACCATTCAGCACTGTATAGATATCTTCAGGGACATACTAATTTTGTCGCCACTGGAGCACGATTTGTTTGCAGCGACCTAATTGTCACAGCGGGCACCAAATTGATCAGAGCGTTGAAATGTGTAGCAAAAAGATTAGTAAAATATCTATTGTTAATGGCTTGAAGATGTCGGCAGAAACGGTCACTTAGTTTCTTACCAGTATCCTATCTTCTTTAATGGTATGTTCAAGATAATAATTATTCACTTTCCTGTGCCGCTCATTAAACTCGATTGTTAACTTTATTTGTTTAGTGCAATATTTTTGTTTTATGAATATTGATTTCCATTCCATGTCATTTCCTGCATTCTTTTATTAGTTACACTAGTCTGTAATTTCTGCTCACTTAATGCCAACAATCCTGTGTCGTTTGCATATCTAAGATTGTTCCTTAAGCTACCATCTATCTTCAGTCCCTGGCATGTCATTTAAGACTTCCTTGAATATTTTCTGTGTGACGTTAAATAGACTGGTTGCAACACATATTCTTTATCTGGACTATATTGTTGGAATTTTAGTTCTGCTACTAAAGAGATACAGTGATTGTTTGAGAACTGCCGTTAAAAAAATCTCATTTATTGAAGATGTTTAACTAGTATTCCGAGTCTGGATTCTATAGAAAATGATGTAATCTATAAATTGAATTCTATATAACACTGTGATGTAATCTATAAATTGGATTGTACTGATAACTGTGATGCAGTCCATAAATTGGATTCTACAGAAAACTTATAAAACGCAGGTAGACACTTCTTTGGACATATATATTTATCGATTAGTATTCTGAGGAAAGAAATTGATTCGTCTATTTTTTTTTCTATTCGTGTCCATTCGAGTTGGAAGCAACTCTTGACCGCCCAGACTGGAACAGTTCGATCAGAGAGGGTATTAAATGTTTTGAACAGGGTATAACCTTGCAGATTATTCAAAAGAGATAACAACTAAAGGAGAGTTCATGTTGTTTTCTCTCAGAGCATAACCTACTACGCCACCGAAGACGAATGTGTCGGGCCATTTGCGCTGCGCAAATAAAACGGTGACACAACGCATTTTCATTCTTTGAACTACATTCTACTGAAAATTTATTAAGACCTGCTAAGAGATAAGAGAGATCCAGCAGATGTTTGAGAATGAACGCTGAAGTAGAAGAAAAATAACTGATGACATTCCTGCTCACACAACAACAGGTTTTTTAGTGCCCGGATTGGATTTACCAACTATACGCTATCTGAGAACTTGCAAACAATCAACCCAAAGATTACCATTTATAATGCCATGCTCATCTCCGTTTGCGAAGGAGGAATATCATCAATAACTAATTCTAAAAAAAAAATTGTGTTGCTTTTCCTAACACCTAAATGTTTTCACCCTATTTCTCTGTCTTATGTTGCCCTTAATTCTACAGTGTGAATTCTGATCTGTGAATATATACCATTATTCTAATTCTGTATTTGTTTTCACACTCGTTCCTTGTAACAGAATTTGCATTGAAGAACAAAGTATATTATGATTGTTTACAGCTTGACTGCGATATCTACACCTTTCCACCGGACACAAAGTTTTTGTTCTCTCTGAAAATATGTAATTTCTGGTATGTTTGCCATCTGTCTCCCTGGCCATATTTTGCCATTGACGTTTACTATGACTACATATGTTCAGATGTATTCTTCACTTTGTGAGCGTTTGATTTGTCTTCACTTACGTTAGTTCAACACTGGAGTACAATGGGCATGGGATAAATCCCAGTGGGACAGTTATATTTCAGACGACAAGACAGCTTCTACATTAATCAAGTCTATAGATAAACGAAAAGGGTGTTAAGTTTCAGCACTCCACCTTTATGAAAATAGAATATACTATTTAGAACTAGGAAACAAGTAAATAATATGGTAAACTCCATCTTCTTACAAGTGATAAATATTACATAAAGTACAAAGGTTACTATCAATGTAAAAAGTAAAAAAAATTAACAATAAACAATTTATCCCGTATTGGTTTGCTTACTGTGGCACTCTCCATTTTGTCCGACATCCTCTGACATTTTGTTTATTTATATCCCCTTACAACACTCCTTCATACAAAATCGAGGGGATTAGCTTCGTGTGTGTGTAAAAAAAACACATCTTTACC
The DNA here is from genome assembly GCA_034231615.1 of Meghimatium bilineatum. Lineage (NCBI taxonomy): Eukaryota > Metazoa > Mollusca > Gastropoda > Stylommatophora > Philomycidae > Meghimatium > Meghimatium bilineatum. The sequence goes on from CM067299.1 coordinate 55,740,556, forward strand.
AAAAACATATCTACGCCCTTGTTACAATATTATACCCAGGATTGTAGATAATTAAAGGTAGATTGGGGTATCTAAACTGAAAAGTACATTATGTACTATGAACAATAGAGAAGATTCCATGTAAGTACCCACCTTTTTCCATGTAGCAGTGACATATTTGGCAGCTTCTCTAGTAAACTAGGCGTTCCCACTTCTATACTAAAACTGAGCGTGGTCACTTATCTAATAAATGTAAACGTGGCCACTTCTCTACTAAACTGAGAGTGGTTACTTACCTAGTAAACTAATTGTGACTACGTATCTACTTCACTAAGCGTGACTACTTATCCACTTCACTAAGCGTGGTCACTTCTCTACTAAACTGTGTGTGACCATTTATCTACTAAACTAGCGTGACAATTGATCTACGAAACTAAACGTGACTACTTTTCTACTAAACTAAACGTTACTACTTGTCTAATAAACTAAACATGACTACTTATCTACTAAACTAAACGTTACTACTTATCTACTAAACTAAACGTTACTACTTATCTACTAAACTAAACGTTACTACTTATCTACTAAACTAAACGTTACTACTTATCTACTAAACTAAACGTTACTACGTGTCTACTAAACTAAACGTGACTACTTTTCCAGATATGTTTTGTGTACTAGTTCGCTCTTCTCGTTTGATTCAAATGTTCCCGATTTGTTCATTGGTCACTTTGCGTATACCGTAAACCGCCGGCCAATTAAAAGTTCGGATCTATCAGAGATCAGTCGACTGATCTAATCAATCCACAGGAATTTATCTTAAGAATCGAATTATTTATTTTTACAATCATACTGATGTTGGATGTCAAGCCGAAAGGCACATATATCGTAGTTAAACTATAAACAATGACACACAGCTTTTCTTTCTCTGAACTACATCTTGATAATCTGATATTGTAAAGTCAACGCAGATGAAGAATTAATATTTGTTCATAGAGTGCACGAAATTGAGACAAGTTGTCAGATAGCGAACTTAGTGATGGGATCAAGTGTTGCCCTTATTTTAATATTCCAGGATCAAAATGGAATATAAAGGATAAATCTATCAATTCGCGGAAACCATTTGTTGCCTTTCGGTGTCAGTGGTAGAATAGTTTCCTGGAGACGCTCCTATTGTGTTCGCTGAGTATATTGTTGAATTTGTCGCCTCATTTATTTTGGTGGTCCATCGTTTTCGTGGTCGGCCTCTAGGTCTGCCTTCGCTGTATCTGTGTAGTATAGCTTGCTGTATTATGCTGTTTAATGGTAGTCTGATGTGTGCAAATCATTTGATCTGTTGTCTCTTGATGTATTCTAAGATTGGGGTGGTGCAAATGATAAATAGTCTTTCTATGCCAACACTTTGTTACTAGTAACAGACATGGTCACTGGCAATATTAGAATATATAAAAATTGTTGAACTCCAAATCAAGTGGATAAGACAAATTACATGAGTTAGATAAATAGGTAGACCAGGCATATCACAGACTTATGAAACATTTGTGCTGAATCTTGGTTGTTAAAAGCATTAAAGCCCCCATTTGCTAAGGCATGACTCTTTTAACCTAAGTTAGGAGTCTGTTTTGGTTATATTAGGCAAACTAACATATAGCCGTGTAGATGTACAACAGCGAATGAACACATGGCCGTGTAGATGTACAACAGCGAATGAACACACGGCCGTGTAGATGTACAACAAGCAATGCACTGAAGTCACAGAATGAGTCCACTGTTATTAAAAAATAACCAATATTTCTTGTGCAATATTTAGCAAGTCCTCCGCCTATATAATCTTAGCTGCTTTTCTCGCACAACGGCACTCATCTTGACTAATGCAACAGATTTATCGCTTACGTATATTCTGTGTCACCAGCCAATGACAAATGCGGAAAAGAATATGATATACCAGGATAAGTGACGCTGCACGAAATCAGTGCGCAAAATTATCCTGCAGAAGTACTTGCTTTCTAATTATACTAGTGATAATTGGTTCATATCGGAAATCCTAAAGGAAAAACCCAAATAAGTGTGACGTTTGCTTGACCCACTTTATCTGGATGTCTATGGAACAATGCGCAAACTATCATAGATAAATACTTGTTTTCTGTAAGAATTAGTTCAAAACAGGAAATTTCAGCTATTTTTAGTCACAGCCACCTCTGTTATGCGAGTAGAGCTGTATCTGTATCTAGAAATCTGTGGCTAGGACACTTTCTTATGGTTCAAAAATATGGATTGACAACTGAAAACCTGAGTGGAACCATCTTTCATCTAATACAGTGAAACCCAATCTCTTTTGCCTTGTAGGCCACTTGCCGATTTTTTTGTTTTCCATAGACCCTTGTCTGCCTAATATTGATTTTCCTAAACATATTATTTTCAAATTTGCAGTTGACAGCTGTCACAGTGTTGCTCACTTTGATATACTTTTTTGTACAGTGGAAAATTGTAAAAACGTTGTATAAGGAATTTCTATGTCTATGATAAGTATTATGTGCACAATGTGTGTAATAAGACATTTACAGAACGCCTAAACCTGCCTAAATGGGATCCGCTCAAATTTTACTTCTCGTGCGTTTCCAATTTTCTCTCTCTCGCTGACATGGACCCCTGTATGTCGAAATCCACCTTTGGGTTCTATATAGACCACTTTGGTAACATGATCTAAGGTACCCCCGTAAAATCATGAAAAATGGTATTACAAATTCATGAACACTAAGGTATTACATCGTGTTCAGGTAACCATCTATAAAGAAATATTTAGTAATAAATAGACGACACCGGCAGTCACGTGTGCAGAATGTGAAAATATCGCATTGCCCAGCAAATACTATGTTTTGGACTTACAAACTTCAGGAACATGAACAGAGTCTATTGAGCACCAAATAAGAAAGACGCAAAAAACAACAAAAAAACAACAACAATACGTTATATGGTTAGAGCGTGTGTGTCCGACCAAGGGCTAGATGCAGAGAAATACGCCGTAGGCTGACCGTTGGCATTCATGGTTCATTCTTGAGAGATACCGTTCAACTATTTACTGTTATTTTTCATTACTTAATGTTGTCTACAAGTCTAGAAAGGCCGTATATAATTAAAAATGACTTAATCAGAAAAATAATTATATTGTCATGTACCGAAGACACAGAGACGATTAAGACGATGATTCGAACACATTATCAGAATAATTCTTATCCTGCTAGAGATATGAGCTAGCTAGAAAGTGATAAGATTACGGAACCAAATTTATCTCTCCCCCCCCCCCCCAAAAAAAAACACACAAAACAATGGATGACGACTGGACAACCCCCTCCAGAAAAGAATAATAAAAAAATAACAAAACAACCGTTTCATTATAATGAATGTGATATCTTGGTCTTAAATGAATGCACTCTCCCGTGAGGACATCCACAGTTGTGAAAACCACATTCATTATGCACATGATGTAGTGACGTAGTATTTACAATAACATCACCACCCCCTCCAAGATTCCTATGTATTGTCGCTTAGAGCTGTTGTACAAATTGCTAAGAGTAATACTATCACCGTGCTGCTTGCTATTCTGTTAGGGGGGAAAGGTGTATACATATTGAAACCCGAATACAGTAGTTTCACTATGTAGGGTTATACACTGTGGTTTCGCAGATTTGTTTCTTAAGTCTGGGATTAAAACCTCCATTTACAGTGTCAGACCCTTTCAAAGATAGGAGTCCATATTGGTTATGTCAAGCCGAGGTTCAGTCGGTGACCATTTCCTATGTCACGAAGACAACGCACCCAGCAGTGTGTCTCTATTTGTTCTCTTCTGCCCATGTTATTACCGGTGCTCACTATACTCTCATATTCACATTTTACTCATCACATTTCTTAATGAATCTTCACTTTCTACCTCTTCTGTCTCTTTCGTTCTCAAAAACTCCTGCTAATTAGCAGGATGCAATCCGTAGACGGGAATGCATTCTATAATAGTTTACAGATCGACCGCAAATTGTGTGATTTTCGGGCTGACACATCTAAATTTAACATTTCCCATACAAGTTTTTTTTTTAATTACCATTCCTTAAAAAATTTTTTAACTTTAAATTCAAATGACATTTAATACACTTTAGTGATGAGGCACCAAAATTAATTTTGCTACTTACAAAAGGTCACATTGGTACTATTCCGTGCACTTCCGCCACTACATGGGTGTATCCAGGGCCGGTCTTAGGCTATTGCAATCTATGCCGTCGCAGTGGGCCCCGCACTTCATAGGCCCATAGATTCATATAGGAATTTATTTTATTATCCTCTTCCCTACCCAGACTGGGCCCCGCGCAATCCGTTTCGCATTGGGCCCCTCAATTGTTAGGGCCGGCCCTGGGTGTATCAGTCCCTAAAGTTTGCTTTAATTTGTCTCGTTAATGCATCCAGCCGGATGACTTCTACGTTAAATTTCTTACATGCCCGTGATTGTTTTAACATTATTATTGAAAAAAAAAACACACAAAAAACAACACACCGAAGCAGTCTGCAGTTCACGGTGAACATTTCTGCTTTTAGTCCATGCTTCACATCCATAGAAAATTATGGCTCAATGTGTATCACCCTAGCACTTAAATCTCTGCATGCAATTTTAGTGATCTATTACAGATCAAATATTTGTAAGAAAATGTGTCTGGCTTGATCCTGGTGGCATCTCCCTTACACCTCACAACGGTTAATAAAGGATAATTGAACCTAACATAGAAGATAAATAGACATGATAAGCTGACATGATACAGAAAGATGAATATATATGATAGATTGACATGGTACATAGTTCAAAGGTAAATAGATATGTTGGATTGACATGATACATAGTTCAAAGATGAATAGATATAATAGATGAACATGATACATAGTTCAAATGGTGATGAAATAATTCTTTTAACTGTGAGCAGGTAGCTCTAAACAACACACAAAAGCACGTTTTTCCCCAGTATTTGTTTTAGCTAATGTGACATACGGATTTATCTAAGGTTGTCTCAGAGGCAAGGTAGTGAGAGGGTGGTTTATAGATGCGTGTTTAGTCCCTGTAGGGATGCATTCAGTACACCAGTATTACCGCGTCCTGTCAGATGCACAGTACACACATCTGGGCCAAATAACTCATAATTATTCTGTTATATTTACTGACGCAACCGAGTGATGGTACATCTAGAACTCTCGTTACTTAGATATTGTGCCACAAAAGGACACAGATGCAATCTTCCGCTGGTCTGCATCTCTTCGTCATCCGTGAACATTTTTTGGTATAACACAAAAGTATAAATATTGAAACAAAATGTGTCAATGATAGGTGATAGGTTGTCAGACTATCCCCCAACTTTCCGTAGTCGCTTCCCACGACATTCGTGGAAAGAAAACAGTGGCCATATTCGTTGCACCCTAAACTATAATTCCAGACATACACGGGCAATATAAATCAATATGAAAGATGAACATGACACGGATTTGAAAGATTAATATATGAACATTATACAGAATTGAAAGATTAATATAATTATAGATGAACGTTATACAGAGTTGAAAGATTATATAGCGATAGATATACGTTATACAGAGCTAACAGATAATAGATATGATAAAACATGATTTATAACACTAATTATAACCTTTTGTATATTTCAGACACCTGGTTATGATGGAAGCCTAATTGTCCCAAGCTATAGTAACCTCTGTTTTAAGTCATAGGGTACTCATATTAGTACAGGTGGGACCTTTTGTGTACCTATCGCCTTAAAGGAAATTACCAAGGTACCATATGAGAAAAAATGACTACAAATTGCTATTGTAGGGTCATATGGCAGCACAACAGTTAAGAATCGGTCCTGCACGGACTACTACTTCAACATACTAGCCACACAAGTTATGGATATATTATCTCACACAGGACCTCAAAACTTGTCACTTCATGTTCTTACAAATCAAGAGATGTACACGTTCTTACTGATTGCCGAGTGACGTAATACTCACATATCACAGTTGCAAAAAATTGTATATGTCACATCATCAGTACAGGAGAAATATTGATTAAACAACTTATATGGTGTCAGACAGAAACATTCAGTTATTTAATAACTTTTTCATTGTCCTAATATACCGATTAGTTCTCTGCATTTTAGTTCTCTGAGTTTATTTACATAAATAATATTTGTTGCGCAGTTACTGCAGTTATTGGCGCACACAACGCAGTGTATATCGATCAGCAACTCAGGCGTACAATTTTGAATCTAAAAGAATTATAAGATTTTTTTCCTTCTAGTTGATTCTCCTACGGCTTCAAAATTTTCTACTCAAGCTTTGACCCCCGGGATTCATACCGCTCCAAAATGATGATGGAGCCTGATATGAAACCGCCTATTCTGCATCAACCGCAGCAAACGCAGCTTCCACCTGCCCCAAGTGTACAGACACATCACTCCATGCACCCACAACAGACATCTCCACGACCAGGGTCTGGTGGGCACGCAGAGTTATCTCAGACTAATCATGGACAAGGCGGTAACTCTAATGGCAGCAGCCCCACAAACAATAATCTGACAAATTCTAAAAACAACATGGACCCTAGTCGAGTTAAGCGACCAATGAATGCTTTCATGGTGTGGTCACGTGGTCAGAGAAGAAAGATGGCGCAAGAAAACCCTAAAATGCACAATTCAGAAATCAGCAAACGATTAGGAGCAGAATGGAAACTTCTTAGCGAAGGAGAGAAGCGACCTTTCATCGACGAAGCCAAGAGATTGAGAGCTATTCACATGAAAGAACACCCAGACTACAAATACAGGCCACGTAGGAAAACGAAAACTCTAATGAAGAAGGATAAGTACGCACTGCCTGGTATGCCAAACTCAGCTATGGCGCAGGTGGGTAGAGACACAACAGGGATGTATCCGAGCCACATGAACTCCTACATGCCAAATGGTTATGCGCACATGATGAGCGATCATAATCCCTACCAACAGATGACTGGTCATCTACCAGGTCTGTCCCCAGCACAATACTACCAGAACTTCTCTACTCAAGCTATGCAAAGTCAGGTGAATACTGGCAACTATATGAACGGTACCAGCAACTACAATATGACTATGGCACAGATGAACCCATATGCACCTCACAATATGTCGCCAACTCCTCAGGGTCACTCAAACACATCGGGCATTAAACGAGAAACTGGAACGCCAACACAAATTGGTCAAGGTCCATCTCTATCATCCCACGTAGTCTCCAGCAAGTCATCGTACCCTACTCCATCTACGGCCCAGACTGGAAATGAAATTCGTGAGTTCATATCTATGTACCTTCCTGGACAATCTGACCACGTTATGAGCAACGAACAACAATCTGCCTTCATCTCAGCTCAGCAACGGTTACAGCAAATGCATCAACAGTACGCCATGAACGGGCACCACATCCCCACCTCCCCTGATAACACCGTACCTCTCTCACACATGTAAATTTACATCTATAATTGTGTTTTGCAAACATATCTTCAGAAACTCCGATAGACAACATGTGTACCTGCGATAGAGACATCTTAACACAGTGAGTACATCACTAATCAACAGCTACGAACAGTCCTAACACATTTCAAAGGATCAGCATATCATTCGTGACGTCATTAATACGTGAAAATGTGTGTATTACACACACAAGCATGACGTCGCTAATATGTGTATACTCTACAATTCACACACTATTATGTGCCAGTGATGTAATTTAAACAGTAATAATAATCGCCTCAGAGATTCAGAGATTACCTTTAAGATGCTTCATCTCACATCAGCTGTGTTTATTAAGATGAGTTAATATTTTTTATCATTCTCGCTTCACAGAAATATTTTATTTTAAATATACGATTTGGAAATACTTTTTCTTCGTTCGATTTCTAAAAACAGTTTATGTTTTTATTATTATTATTTTATATATATATATATATATATATATATATATATATATATATATATATATATATATATATATATATATATATATATATATATATATATATATATATATATATATAAATTGGGTTGTACATTACAGGCTGTGAAACTGCCTTAGTGAATATTCTTACATTTTATGTCACTTATTTCTGATTTGTTCATATCATTTTAATTTGTTCTGTCTATTGTCATGATCGATCATAAGTGCACAACTTCTTGTTTTAAATAATGTTTCCTTGTTGATCTTTTTTCCGAGCCATGCCGATGAAACTGCTCATTGTCTACTGTCTTTGTTATTCCAAGCAAAATATCATGCATCAAGTGAGTTCGTTTTTACAAAGACAGCAGAATAAAACGATATTCCTGTCTAAATGCCTAGTTCACACAAAATACACCACAATAAATAAGTTAACACATTCGATTGGCATATTTCTAAAGATAAACTAAAATTGCCCATTGACTTATCCACTTACGGCTTTGTTTTTAAAACTTAGGGAGGCACTCTTCAGTTTGCCCAGTCTGTACAAATGGGTACCTGACTGCTATAAATGGGAAAGGTAGCGCATCGAGGAAGAGCACTGGCCTTATCCCACTTCCATAGAAAAACGTAATACTCTGCGGTAGAATATACCTCACACCCAGACGGATGATATCCTGTGAGATCATTTATGCCAACAATTTGAGAATCATCGTAAATTATAACAAATGCTTTGCTTGATTTTAGAAACAAAATTTTGCCGAAACGTTGACTTAGTCTGGTATGTATTGTATAATTGTCCCTATTTAACGTTAAAGCTATTCCAGTCTTTATGTATAGTTGTACTACATTTTCTGATTAGTTATGTTATATATACAATATATACACTTGTGGTTTTTGCTAATTTTGTATTTTTTTAAAAAAGACAATACAACATGAAATTCTAAACAATGAAATAAAGCATTCCTTTGAAATATTTCTTGTTCTTTAAGCCTGTACTATGCAAGAAACTTTCAGACGTCATTTGATGTTTAATTTCCTGCTTGCTTATGCATATCGTCTTGGTATACACGGCCACTACATCATACGATATGATTTGAATCAGATTTATGTGAAATCAGTTAATTTAAATTTGACGGCTGTTATTTTAATACACGAGTATTAAGATGCAGTTAATAACTGACCTTATTCAGCATGGCTAACAAGTGCGATAACCCATGACCGATCTACTGCTGATCGGTATTTTTTCATTGGTTGGCTATAAAAGTGACCAATGAAATAAAAATAAAGAATAAATCGAATAGTGACCGTCGACAATATGAGTTATTGGCTAATGGGAAACAATCGGTCTTAATGACTCATTTGACTATTCCTGGGATTTTCATTTTACAAAATGACTAATTTTGTGTGACAGACAATGAAAATCAAGGGAATAGTCGTCAGTCATTCTAGAAGGGTTGTTTTCCCATTTGTCTATAGATCTTATGTTGCTGAGGGTCACGATGGAATCAACCAAGAGCTGTGGCGTGAGTATAAGTTACCCCACATGTCTTTATTTAATCTGAAGCAAAAAAGGTAACTGGAGTCAAGAGTCAGCCTTTACTTAACAGTAAAGATACACGACCAAAATCAAAACAAGCCTTCATGTGTAATGACTTAATTTTTTATTATATCAGCACTTTTAATTGGTCACTATGTATATACTTTGTTGCTTGCCAACGTCGACCAACGAAATGAATCGAAGTGATTGAAAACATGACGTATGAAGGTTATGTTTGATTCTGCTTGTACGCTTTACTGTCGATAGCCAGTGATCAGTGATCTAGTTAACAAGTTACAATCGATACAATGTAACAGCGTGAAACGTAACAACAATTAGACTTACGTAAAACATAGGTTTATATAATCGATTCAATCAGACACGACATACTATAACTAAAACCATTCGTCGTCTTTTGATGTTTTGAGTGTATCTTGATAAAGACCTTTTGGCAGAAACGTTGAATATGATTTGCGTATTGTAATTTGTATGTTTTCTTGTGTGTGCATCATTACCCACTAGTTTTAGTTATAGTCGGTCGTGTCTGATTGAATCAATTATATAAACCAGTGTTTTACGTAAATCTAATTAACAAGTTACATAGGTCATAGATCTCTAGATACGATATATTCCAGTATTTGGAATGTCGCGGTAATGGTTGGAATTGTAAACACAATCATTACTGGCAGTTTACATACAGTATAAATATTTACCAGCTCTGTTTTTTTTAAGGACATAAAAAAAGTTTCACCAGTATAGCTCAACTACTTATAAGACAACTCATAGTAATATTCTTCGTCTGAGTTTCTTTTAAAAGTCCTGCAAGTTTGCCGTTAATCTCTCCTCGTGTGACACATTCTTTCCAGAACGTGGTCTTCCTTGTGGATTCTCTGAACACTTCACGATTGTGGGTGAGTTGACCTGCCGCAACTAGAGGCATTAAGCAATCTGAAATATCATTGCACAATCGTTGTCTTGGTCGCTCTCGTCCTCTGTTGCGGATAACTCTGCCCTCAGCTGTTAATCTTAAGAATATCCAAAAAAGAATTGCAAAGCACATTACTCCATTAGTTTGCCTTTGCATTCAGGAGGAAATCCGTTTATGGAAAAGCACACAAAGAGAACACATTAATTTTCTCTGCCATTTTTAACGATAGTTCTCTGTATAGCCATATTTACTATGATCGTTTTGCAGATAGGTTCCAATCACAGCTGACGGGACTCTTCTTCTTCTTCTTCAGCGTTCATTCTTAAACTCCCATTGTATCTCTCTTGCAGCAAGACAATGGCCTTACTAGATTTCCAGCAGGAAATAATTCTTGTAATTTTCTTTGTCAAGAAAATGAAAATACGTTGTGTCGCCGTTTTATTTGGGCCAATTGCCCGACATATCCGTCTTCGGCGGATGACCGGGCTCGATTCCAATAATCTCAGAAATTTCTATGCTCTAACCTCATCTAAATGTCCTAGCAGTTTCCCATAATTTTACAAATCTATTTTTTAAAATTTAGATATGTAATACTAAAGTTTGATTTAGTTTTGTTTTAGCTATATTACCATTGAATAAATTATATTGTTTATCATCTCTTTTCTTACAGTGTATCACAGGTGAATTTATCTTTCTATTGTTTATCATCTCTTTCCTTACAGTGTATCCCATGTGAATTTATCCTTCTATTGTGTATCATCTCCTTTCTTACAGTGTATCTCATGTGAATTTATCCTTCTATTGTGTATCATCTCCTTTATGATATTGTTGCGCATGTCAATGTATCTGACCATTATGTGAATATCTTACTCTATGATTGTGCGATATGTACTTTGCCCATCGGCACTGACACTTCTCAGCTACGTAATTGTGTGAAACTTGCATTATATGAGTGCCTTGATCAAACAAATATAGAGCGCATATGTGACCGCCAAGTTACCGGGTTCAAATCAAGCCGCACGAAGTTGTGCATCATAATCGGTCAGAAACAATAGCAAACGATTGCATATTGTATTTATATTGCCTAGAAAATCAATACAACAAAAAAATGGTGGTTTGAAGGCTACGTCCTGAATAGAATATACTACCATTATTAAAAAATCAAACACACTAGGTGTCATGTCGATTTGAAGAACACAGCACCAACTGGAAAGAGAGATAAAGAAAACGACGGAGAAAAATAGTTCTTCTGCAGTCATTCTCAAATCCCTGCAAATTAACAGGATGTAGTATGGATTATAGTTCGTTGAATTATAGTTTACAGCTTTTATTGTGCCTTTCGGCCTAACACGTCCAAATTAAGAACGGTTTCTGGGCCAGTTTGGATCATCCTATCTCTTTAAAGGATTTTAAAGCCATAGATTGACTTCACTGTACTCGGTTTCCCATATGTACTCCGTCACTCTGTACGAAGCGGCACGCCGCCTGCTGAGAGTACCGTTCATAGCACGTAACTCCGTAGCTACAAGTGATAATCCACAGGGATCTCCGAAAAAAATCCACCGTATAAACAGGACGACACGAGCGGGATTCCAATTCCTGATCTCTTGAACACAAGGCGAACAGCTTTACCACTACGCTAGGGTTGGTTGGTTGGTTACTGACCTAGCGGTCCATGGGCTCATGCTCCTTGACCCAACTACGCTAGGGAGATCATCCTATCTCTATGGTATGGGACAATATACTCTACCCATCTACTCTTACGACGTGCATGACAAGTAAATGTGTTAATATTCTTTGCTTTTCTATCGAGGCTCGGAATCAAACGGGCTTTAGAAGTATCAATTTGCACTTCAGCTATAGAGTAACGTATTCCAAGCAGACAGTGTGTTCTGTTAGGATGGAACGTCTGGAGGTTCGTTAAGGTGGACATATTAGAACGAGAGTATAATGAAGTCAATCTTCTATGCTTGTAATCCCTTTTTAGAATTATAAAATTCTGCGTTGTTAAAATTTGTCTATTCTTACATTATGTTGTATTCTTCTTCTGCGATCAGTTTCTTATGCTGTGATTAACTGCAGCACAACTTTATAGTTAGTAGACAGTTGATTTACAAGTTATACAGTTGTTTTTGTTAGCAGATCTTTAGGTCCATTTTGCATGGTCTGGAGAATTGATATGCAGTCACACAAGAAGACTATGTTTATTCCTTTGATTCTCTATTTCTCTAGTGTTATGTCAGCTCGCTAATCTGTTGCAGATAGTTTGTTTTTTTCAATATCTACAGAATGTATGTGGCTCCCCCTCCTCCCCATTCTCTTCGATATGTGATCCCCATGTCAATTTTCTTATTATATTTTAATTCCAGGTTGACTGGGTTGTTTTATTTTTGGAGTGGGATATTGTCTAGTGTGAGAGTATTTCTTCTTCTTCAGCGTTCATTCTCAAACTCCTGCTTGATCTCCCTTGTAGCAGGACAATCGTCCTATTAGATTTCCAGAGAAAGGAAATACATTGAGTCGCAGTTTTATTTGAGCCAATGACCCGACACATTCATCTTTGGTAGATTGTGAGATTATAATGTTCAGGTTTTGTGGAGAGGGTGAAGAGTGTGGTGACAGTTTTACTTTTTTTTTCATTTTAACACCCCTGGTTTTTGTTCACTTTTAAACTTTGTTATTTGTTTACACACAAGAGCTATAGCAACAAGGTACTGAATATGTACACACATGACTACCATTCTATGTGCCTTATTTGGCCCAAAATAAACTAAGTAACTAATACATTTAATAACATCATCAGTACAATATGGACGATCAACTGTCAAACTACAGCAAGTTGGACCCAGACATGCCCACTAACCATCACTTTACCGCCAAACCGACGATGAAAACATTAATTTGCTTGAAAAGTTAACTCGACGGTCGGAAGAGATACACGTCTGATTCGAACATCATGAGATTGGTGAAATACAGAGTATACCATCAAGGCTGGCACAAAATTTTGTTGGAGGTCCATTTAATCAAGCAAACTATGCGGAGACGGCAGATGTGGTAATGCACATCCTCGCACGATACTACTTTATCAAACAAAGCATGATATGAGTCTGGTGATATATGCTTCGATACTAAAGGGATAACGTGGTTTTATGAGGATAAACACAACTCTACACACCGGAAACCAGGCAGCACGTGGGAAAACGTGTGAGCTGTATTTGTCATCCGTGATGTCAGAAACAGGAGGTAGATTTATTGCAACAATCTGCCAGATTGTATTTAAATTGAAAGCGATAAAATCAGAGCGTGTGCATTGATTACGAGAGAACCAGAATGACATATTCTCACCTTCGCAAGAAGCAGACGTTGTAAATAGACCTTAAATGAGGAATTGATTATAAGGGTGAGAAATTGGACAACTCACGTAGGCTAATCTATACCGGATGTGAATTAAGGCTGAAATTACAATAGCATTACCAGATGTTCTAGCATCTAGTGGCGTTTCGACGCGTGGATGAGAGCAAATAGTAATAAAGTTCAGCGTGTGGAAAGTTAACCATTTCATGAAGTTGCTTTCTTCTTCGTTATACCGTCTGGGTCATATTGATATCTATTGTTTTTAAATGAAAATTATGTTGTACTGGGCCAGGGAAGTAGAGCTTGTCCATAATCTTATTAACGTATTTATCTTCTTGTGGTGTAATATAGTAAGCAGCTCTCTATGGTGTTTGTTTTGACTTCCAATAATTAAGAGCAGTAGATCATTTATCTTTTTGGCTAATATATGAAGAGAAAAGTGAACAGAATATCTACAAAACTCACCTAGCACATTCTACTGTGGGTCATTGACCGTCTATGAGATTTGAGGAGGGAGCGACCAACCTTATATTACTATCCGGATGTCCGTTCCTCGTGTTCTCATGTGATGTAAATGTCACTGAAATTTTTCGCTGCGCTTCTTCTATAAGGAAAATTACATGGGTCCTAAAGGCACAACTATCGCAAATAAATTCATAGGTCCTCCGCAGTTAAGTAACCGAGGTGACACTCAAAAGCAAACTGTTTACTGTCGCACATGCATGGTTGTTTAGGGGCGGGGGTTATGGGTACATGTTTAGTTCCTCGAAGATAATCATTCTAGTATTGCATTATCCCGGATCATCACGTCCTTTCAGAAGTGCAGGATATATGTCTGTGCCAACTAGTTCATCATTTTTCCGTCAGAGTTGTTGATGCATCTGTATTGATGGCACAAATAGGACTCTGCTACGAAAGCACAAATCTGCAATGTTCATTGTATTGCATCTCTCTATTATCCATGGGGGTCTATTTGACAAGATAGAAGTAAGAGATTGAAATAAGACATTCAGTGGCAGTAACATTTATCAGGCAACAGGTTGTCAGTCCATCTCCAAGTTTTTCTTAGTTGCATCCTACAACTAGCCGGGAGAGAAGACATTGGTGGCAAGTTTATTTGCATCGTGAACAAGAAGTTCAGTTTCCAGTTGTCACACTGGCGGAACACAGGCGTAAAGAAAAAAAAATTCTCAGAGTATAGTCTAAATTACATAGATCTTTGCGTCGAGATTTACATTTTGCTTGCGACATTTTCGCCTTTCAGATATGCACTTCCAAGTTTAATATGGCAGTTTAGGGCATCATTTTAAGTTTATTCTTCAATCAGTACTCATTGACCAGATTGTTATATGGTAGTCTTTTGTCTATAATCAACCATACAAGTAGCAACTAGTCGTGGCAAACATCATTACCTGTTTGTTTAATTGTTTGGATCACCTGGCGGTATGCAATGCTTTGAGAAGACCCCTCCTAATCAACAGAGGTATGTGTAAAATGAATACTCCATGATCCACCATTTTGTGTACAAACATGCAACCAACCATATGTCTGTTAGAGCTCGCTCTCAAGCTTCCACTTGTAGCTGCATAGTATTGACTGCATTGTTCTCGAGTTTCCATGCAAACTCAGTCCTACTCAACAGAACAGTACACAGACTGCCAAGAGTACCACTTAGAACATCTAATATCCTAGCTTTAAGAGCTGCTATTCGCAACCGAATCTTGGACTGCATACGATAGAAATGTAAGACAACTTAATGTTTTTCACCTACGGTGCCTAAGAAAGCTTCTTGGTCTACATTGGCAGGATCACATTCCATGCACGGAGATTCACAAAAACAATATGATGAAAAGTAGCAACACCATGATTACCAGGTCTCAAATTCGTTGGGTCAGTCACATCGTTCGTATGCCAGTCGAAAGTCTGCCAAAGGAACTGGATTTCTTATTCTTCTTCAACGTTCATTCTCAAACCCCTGCTGGATCTTTTGTAGCAGGACAATGTTCCTACTACATTTCCAGAAGAATGTAGTCCATAAAATGGAAAGGAGTGGTGTCGCATATTTTTTTTTTTTTGCGCCAGTGGGTCGACACATTCGTCTTCGGGGGAAAGAGACTGTTCCACGTGAACTGCGTGCAGGTAAACGTTCAAGCGGAGGTGAGAAGAAAAGTTTCAAGGTCTGCTTGAAGGTATCCCTCAAGCACTGCAGGACTGACCAAAGATCTTCGGAAAAACAGATCTTGACCGTCCAACCCAAAACATCAGATCAGAGAGCAAATGAAAAATTGTGAGTGGGGTAGGACATTTCAACGATTCAAAAGCGACAGAAACGAAAAGAGAGATCAGACTCTTCTTTCCCTTATCTTAAAACCCATTGAATACCTGCTCATATTGCATCAGGTCGTTAAGAGCCCAGATTAGACTCATCAGCCATCGAAGGATTCACAACCAACGATAGCAGATCCTTCATGATCATCGTCACTTGCGAAGGGGAAACATCATCAGCTTTAAGAATGAATCCCCAGGGAACTCAAAAACATACAATTACAACCAATATATCATTGTCATGTATCAAACACAACAAAGACATCATGGTCCTGTATCGAACACACGATCGAGTGAACTCCAGACATATTGATTACCTACTACGTCACGGAAATCCATTAGCGAAGTCAGTCTGAGGTAATTGTTAATAAGTTTGATTTAGTTGTTAATATTTTAATATGAACAACTCTGTACTAACATTACACATTACGGATATGTTTAGAAAGTATTTACATTCGAAAAATGGCCGTACTTTGTCAGGAAACAAAATGTATGATTATTTTTATATACGAATATATATATATATATATAAATATATATCGTCTACACCCCCTTCTCCCCCATTTGCAAACCTGAAGATAACTTTGTCTGAAAGACGGGTAAAAAATTTTGTATTAATAAAACTCGTTTATCTGTTATTCGCAAAAAAGTTCATCCAATTTTATATAAAAAAGTAGATGTTTACACCCGAAAACATACACACAAATAGCCTTTTCTAGGTACCACCCCCCCCCCCCCCCCTTCCTTTCAGGAGAACATATCTGCGGCTATGGCTATTACCTAATTTTAGAAGAATGAACGCACATCTCACAATGTTTGTCTGTTTTCTGTTGTACATCATTAATAGTACGTTACACCCTAGGTGCTTAGGGCCAGGGGGACCAGATTTTGGAAATAGAATACTGAACCATTCATTAACGTTATAAAATGGCCCATATATATATATAAAATGAGGAATCTAACAAAAAGTGTTGGGCTAGTCTCTAGAAGTAACAGCATGATAGTTTCAAATACGACGAACGCTTGCTTAAATAACGTGTTTAGCACATGTACTGATTACTCTGAACAATGTACATGATATGAAATGACATGCTGACCCCATCTGAACTATGATCATTTACATTGCATCTAGTCCGATATTGGTCATATAACACGATTTGTTTTATGTCGTTATAGGTTCCCCCAACTCGATTTAAGTGTACCGTAAGAAGTAAGTGCTCCGTTCTCCGTACACTTACAACACTAACCAGTATACACGGTTCGTAGTATGCAGACTACTTATGGTGTTAGTGATTTAAAAAGTACCAACTACTGGTTTTGATGTACGTTTGAATCAGGTTCGTTCATCTGACACATATTCGCCTTGCGATTTGAATCAAAATGCTTTCCTAATTCGATCACTACTCATCCCTAAAAATATGCTATTTTAGCCAAGACTTCCAATGTGTATATTATCAATTTACTATGAATGTGACTATATAAAGTGTATAATGGGTCTGATAGAACGTACTAGTGTTAAATATTTGTTGTCCTTGAGGAACTTACACACTTCTGCAGTGTGTGCATGTTGCTGCTGTCTGTGGATCTATCGGTCCATATGCAAATAGGTGCCAGCTGAACGAACCATGTTCAAATCTCGCCTGCTGCCTTCTGATATTTTCTATAAATCCCCAATGCTTCGTGAAGATTGTATTCTATTACTAATTACATGCGTTAAATCGATGTACAGACTACTCCTAGCAATGTATAAACTATCGAAATCTCGACTAGAGTATCCATTATACGCAGTCTATATGTTGATTATGTCGGCCCAGTTCCAGAGGGGATAGTAAGGTCGACTCGCGCAAACTAAACTTGCTTGAAAGTTGTTGCTCGTGATTGGAAAACCCATCGCCTACATTGTAGTGGTGATATGTTAGAATATCTTAGCCTGTACTTAAAAATTGAACAATAGTTGAGTAGCAATGTCATGTACAGGATATGCTTCAAGTATTTTCCAATAAAATTATGTTATAACAACTTGGTTCTGACCAACAAAATATATATGTAATAACATAAATTCGCTATATACAGAATAAACAATTAAGAACAAATATAATTTGGGATTTTAAAAAGCGTTATCTCAAGTGTGTTGCGAGACCCGAAAAGATTGCAGAGAATTGCGAGATTGTTACCTGTCACGCATACTGTATGAAGCTAATAACGAGGTTTGGGGTATAGTTTTCTGTCACATCTCATAGTCAAAGTTACCCATAAGCCATGCTGAAGGTGGATGTGTCATGCCGAAAGGTGCAGATATCGCAGCTAAGCAGCAAACCATATCGCAACGCATTCTGTTTTCTGGACTAAATTTTACTAACCTGCAGAAGTTTAAGAATGCGCGTAGAAGAAGAAGAAATGTGTTATATATGAAGTGACATTATTCCCAGGACGCCGCGTTCATCATGGTTACTATGAATTCCTCTCTGTCCCGAGCTGATCGGATTGATGTTTACGTTGAACACGTACACTGCTGCTCCTGAAACCTCTTCTATCTCAAATCAATACTTTCACTGTTATTATTAATTGCACCACTGTTAAATGTATCCATTTTGAATTTTTTGGCACTTTACTTCCGTTGGTTGCCGTTTTATTGGGTACGAGTCTGTTAATTTGACGTCTTAAAAAGACATTCAATTTTGGCGGAAATCTCAAGGTGTTGTTAAATAGGGAAATTTGTTCTAACAGGATGCGCTATAGAGGTATTAAATTGCATGTATTAACAGATTGACACAGCGGTGTGTCCAAATATAGCACTATTTAAATAAAACAGTTTCCATTATGACATAAATATATCATTTCAACTTTAACATACTTTTATAAAGGCATTTGGCGGAAACGTTGATTGTTTGTCTCTTCCTTATTAATATTACGTATTAGCTATTATTTCGCCCCTTCCTTAGCCCATGTTAACACACCACTTCACATATTCGCCTTTCATTGCTTATTTTGTTCTTTACATGCAGCCACCTCAATTCTCAATTTATCACATTACTTCTGCTGTCCTTGGAATTTGATATGACATTCCTCCATTTATAAATGAATACTTCGTACTTGTGTGTAATTTATATTATCATCGAATATTAGTTACTTTCCATTTTATTTCTTGCATAATGTTATCTGTTACTAATGACATTTTTTGGCTGCCTATGTTTTTACCAATGTGCTAGTGCGTATGTATATATATATATATATATATATATATATATATATATATATATATATATATATATATATATATATATATATATATATATAGAGAGAGAGAGAGAGAGAGAGGTTGGGGAGAGCTGCCGTTTTCATGTGAAGCAAAGCTTTGAAGTAATTAATTGTGAAGGTTCGGGTCTTTCTGTGGTGTGTCGTAATATATTTAGAAGTCACTATAAAAATGTAGATTGCATCGACTTATCGTAAGGAGGGTGTGTCTAATTGTCGGATTTAACAGCTTACTGGAGTTGATGAGGTAAGATAGCATAAGAATGATGGTAAACATTTGATATGTCATCATGTGAATAAGTCAGCTTTTTAATCAGTCAAATTAAGTCAGTTTTCTAATAAGAACAGTTGTCAGCTTTCTAATACGACAAATTAAGTCAGTTTTCTAGTAATATAAGTCAGCTTTCTATGGAACCAAAAAAAAGTAATCATTACATTAAGACAAAATAAATCAATTTTGTTATAATATATCAATGAACTGATTCATTGAGCGCAGTCGGTTTAGAGTAGGAAGATTTTTTAAAACTAATAATCTTTCTCAATAAGTTCGCTTTAGCAAATCTGAACTTGGCTTTTAGTGCTAGGAACTTAACCAAAAGTCGGTAAAAACCTCCGATTTTTCACAAAAATGTCTTTAGATTGCTGGCCAAATAGTGAAATTTACACACAAAAACGGACGAATAACTCTTTTTAATTTGGTAAATCCCCGCTTTAAGGTAATCATACCTACGGCCCTGCCTTTGTTGTCAGTTTCCGGAATAAATTATTTAGTGTGCTAATAAATACTGATGTTTAATGCGCGGTACTGCCTGTGTGACTTTATGTACATATTAACATGCATATTAACATGCATATTAACCTCCATTGTATATAAACTTTATATCATTTTGCTCTAAACACTATTTTTGTACAATCTGTTAACTTTTGTTTTTTTAGTAAACATTCCAAACAAAGCAAATAGTGATGTTATTTTTTAAACATGTGTACAACATTAAGATGTGTTTGTTAACATTTTGTCATTTTCATATTTCTTTTTTTTTTAAAACAGAATTGTTGCTTGGTATGTATTTTGTTCTATTTTATATTAGTTGTAGAAACTTTTCACGCTTTTCTATGGTGTATTTCAATATGTTTTCGATGATTAAAACAAATTCCTAAAAAACTTTGTTAAATTCATAACATTTTCAGTGCAGTCATAATGTCCCAACATACAATTTTTCCAAATAATGAACAGCAGATTTTCAAAATGTCACATTTGCGTGAATGCCTCGCGATATTGTAATAAGACATTTACAAGGTTAATATCACGTAATAACAGCTCAGAGATGTGTGTGCAATGTGTATACATTCCAATTTGTGTCAAGTTACAATACTGGAACCATTTGCACGCAAATTGTCCTTATACATATGGCTCCTTAAAATGTCACCCAATAGTTAAACTACTATAAATTGTATTTTTCACGGATAAAATCCATATAAAGATGAAAGAAATGTGTCATGTAAGAACCGACAAAACTATTGCATTTCCAATTACAAAATCAATGACATTTTAAATAAATATAAGTTCACATGCAGAAATTTATGTTGTTGTGAGCGCACTTTATTGAAATAAATAGATTTTCATAGCAAACATGTGAAATGCACTATAGTTATATTTGTAAACATTTGATATCAAACATGTGAAATGCACTATAGTTATATTTGTAAACATTTAGGGAAAACAGCTGTGAGACTTAGGATTAATGATATGTCAATACGGCATGTCCAAGAGATGTACTGGCGCTGACATGTTTCTTCTACAGGCTTCATCCTCAATCCCTTGTCTTCTATCGTGCCAATTGTAACTATATTCTCCAGACATCCATTTCTCAAAACAGAACCACAAAATAAAAATTGTCTCTTTCTGTTATAAGTAACCCTCGACTCCTAATGCTCATGGAGTTATTTTTCCACAAATAGTGTTGATATCCAATCATTATAACATTTGGCGACCGTAAAGTTATGTTGCTTGTGCTAATAGTAAGAGTAAAGTTCTCTGTTATTGGGTAATGTTGTCACTCGAAAATGTCTCTACTGACGAAACGATGCAAGTTGAGTCGTAAAGTTCTTCTCTTGTATAGTTTTGCGCGCATGTTCTAACAAGGTCACACATCTTGGCTGATTCGACATTTCGTTGATTTCATTGAATAGCGAGAAGTATATGCAAATAAAGACTACTGATCAGTGGCATCAGACACGATGATTCTTCCTAGTTTGTTCTCAAACGTCTGCAGAATGTTGTCCAGAGAATGCTCTGTGACATGGTTTACGACTTTGCTGCGATATCTGTGCTTTTCAGTCTACCACGTACGACTTCAACATGGCTTCTGGGTCAAATTTAACTTACATGGGGTGTGATAGCCACCTCTATCCAAAAACCTCATTAGTCGCCATACGACTTGTGTGGAAGATACAAATCGTTTCTGTTTTCACTCAGCTTTCGGGTCCCTTCAACACAAGCGAACTCCAAGATATAATACTGTTTGGGATAAGCCCAGCAGGTCTATTTTGGAAATGAAACATATACTCACTGTGTTTCATCATGCCGACTATTGGTGAAGTGAATCATGCCACATATTATTGAAGTTAAAACTTGTTTAAAAAGAAAATCACCCCCTCACTTTCTTATTTAAAAAAAAGTATACGTCGCATCTGTGTTGCATTACTTTATGTATTGAAGTATTGATGTATTGAAGAGATATAAGCTCCAGTGTTCGTGTATTGAATATGAAAGTTCTCTTTAGCTTCTGTATCTTACCACTAGTTTCATCCATCTTCAGCTCTGGTAACAGTGGTCATTGTTTACAGGAATGTGTAGCCGACGTAATATATAGTGACTCCGAGTGGAATGACATTAGTTAGTTTGTTCCTTTCGTGCCTAAGTGGACACATTGAGCAGAATGTATGTTTCTTCCTGACTTGCGGCTTGCTGCAATCTCATTACAGAAATACATACCTAGAATACTTTATGCTGTTGTTTGATTTTCGTCTATCACAAATGACGGTGATCATTTGTCACATCTACTTTTGAATTTAAATAGAGTTATGTCATTGGCTATGAGTTCGTTGATGATTATTAAACTCTATTGTGGCCGCAAATCTCCTTGGACAGTTCAGGCATGGGATGAACACTGTTGATAGTTATTGGTCTACCCGTGACTTTCCAGCTACTCTTCGCTGTTGAACTGTTACATTGCTCCTCTTTTCACAAGATGCTGCACCTTTTTTTTAAACTCTAGAGCATGTATATGAAAATGACTCACTGTGGATTTGAATTTAAGTGAGGAAGAGTTGTGCGAAGCGACGACTTCACTCTCTTGTCGGCTCTCATTTGAAACCAGTGATGAAAAGTCGAGAGAACTGGAAATGAAGTTCATTGCAGTAGATGACAATAGTTTACTAGGTGTCTCACCATGCTCTAAGTGGTCCAAACTGCGTTGCTATAATTAGCCTTCACACCCGGTGGGCCGATAAATTAAAATGAGTAAATTCGCCGAAAATCAGTTTTTACGTGTACTATTTGATAAGACCGTCATGCTTTTGGAGACACCATAGCTACGTGTTGGCGTGATGTACAATATCTACAGATGTCAATTTAGACATGATAATGATATTTCTCCTTGGAAAGTGAAGATGTGGCATAGTGTAGTAACAATATATTTGGTGTTTGTGAGTCATAATTTGACTGAGAAGTTCAATATGAGAAGAGCATGTTGCGGCGTGATCAGGAGTGAAGGTCTTGAGACAAGAAAAGTTCATTGTCATCAGCTACATTTTGTCTCTTTCGATTTGCCTTTACTGTTGTAGTAGTAGTAATAGTAACAATATTAGTATTTGCAACAACGAAAGTAGTAGTAGTAGTACCAGTAGTAGTAGTGGCAGTAATAGCAGCAGTAAGAGTAGTAGTAGTAGTGGTAATAGTTGTAATAGTAGTGGTTCTAGTAGGAGTAGTAGTAGTAATGATGGTGGTTGTAGCAGTGGTAGCAGTAGTGATAGTATTATTGCCAGCAGTAATTGTAATATCAGAAGTATTAGTAGTAGTAGTAGTAGTTGCTGTAGTAAGAGTAGTATTTTCCCGAGTTCGTTATGGTTGTATCAATACGTAGAAATATATTCCTTATCCCAACTGTGATAGGAATATGTGTGCATAACTCAAGCCCTTCCATTTCTTGATGTTGTCAATAGATAACACTCACTGCTTCTTCCACCCTTTACATTTTCCTGCAAAATTGTTTTTAGGCAGGGAGTTGTTTCGAGTGACAATCTCGAACCACATCTGCAATTTTATTGTTGATGTAAGTGATTCTTAGAATTTTGCGTAAATGTTTATTTTAATTTTGGAATTTCCCTTGATATATATCATCTATTTCAAATCTGTCCTATCTGTCTATGGCTTTTATGATTACATCTCTGTATGCTGTCTAGATCGGTCGTTACTCTCATATTCATATAACAAGATAGATGAACCTAATGTTTTGCATAGTTTTCAGTTTATAATACCTGCACTTATAAAGCTATGCCGCGCTAGATGGTCATGGTTTCACATGAGCTTTGCTCAAAGCTGCAGTTAATATAGAAATATAAGCCATAACATAGGCAAAAAAAAATACTCGTAAATCGCATAGACGCACAGCGTGCGGGTAATCTTCATAGCAGATGTAAAATCAATATTATACCACTGAAAGGGCTACTACTACTACTACTACTACTACTACTACTACTACTACTACTACTATAATTACTACTACAGTGAAATCCTTTTATATCAAATTGGTCAGGACTGACGAAATCACAAATATTCGCTGTATACAATTATATATAATAATGGTCAAACTTGTTTGTGGATTTTATAAAGTGTTGCTGAATATAGAATTTTGTTATAAACGAATGTGCTATAAAAGGAATTCCAATGTACAGCGACAATAACTACTACTGCTCCTTCTGGTAGCACTATTATTCATAGCAGATCACAGTCTCCGAAAGAAGGTTGACTTTATTGCTCGTTCGTCGTAATCGACAATCAACTCCACTGGTATGAAGATCAGATGTGTGCCCTGCTGTGACTAATGAGTTCTATGGGCACCTGGAAATTTTTTACGGAACGCTGAGCATGTGTGGGAGAGGTGAATCTGTGGGATGTTGAGCAGCTTTTGCCTTTCTTCTAGCGCGTTTTTTTCTGAGCGTCATGTCTGAGGTTCTCTGCAACTGCTGCGTCACTCTTGATTCTGCCTGTCGGATTTGACTTGTGCAAGATTTTCCCATGAATTTGTGTCTATATTGAAGTTAGTGAATGGTGGCTGTAATTGATTGGCAACATTTACTGTCTCTTATGGGTTCCATATTATTCTTAACATGTTTGTTCACTTCTAATGTTCTTAGTTTGTTCACTTCTAATGCTATGAAGTTCATATAATATTCTTAGGCTGCGGATTGGCCGGGTCATTAAAGGCAGTAGTTCAAGCTGCGAGACGAACTAGTGTCAGCTGAACGGACCGGGATCTTACCATGTTACCTTCAGATTGAAACTATTATTCTTTACGTCCACACGTCTAGAGCATTAACTATGTCTTCTATATCCTAGGTTTTCCTCCAGGATATTACTATTATTAATACTGCTGTGAAACGGTCTAGCTGAAGGAATACATCATACGAGCTATGCAAAGATACGTAAAGATATCAAACTGTTGCAGGCTTGGATGTGATTAGATATATGCATACGCAATGGTGGAATATATAGCCTACAACCCCCTCTGAGTAGGAAGCCTCTTCTCAAAGCATTACATACAGCTAAGTTGAAGTCTTCTGTATAATAAACTAAATTTTGGATAGAATACCCATTGCAAAAACAAGAACTCCATCGCTCGTAATTTCTAGACATAGAAACGAAGAAATAAATATTCGCTATTGAAGGTATCTATTTTAACAATTCTACAAGCTATTGCTACAATTCTCTTCATTATATTGCCATAATATTTGTTAACTATGTTATTGTGTTTTCTTGTGTTTCTATTATACAAGAGAGTTGTTGAATTGAAATTTGATCATTTCCTGAATTGTGCAGAGTTGAGTAAATGTAAATAAATCAGTTACGAATATTTGCACGGAGATTGACAATAAAATAACAAACAAGAAATCATGGCTGTATTTTTTCACTTCTAGATTGTGAATGTGTAGACAAATAATCCTTGTTCTTTTTGGTGTGTGTGTGTGTTTTGTTCGCTCAGAATATAATAAGGAGAATGGATTGCCTATTGTTCTGGTTTAAAGTTATTGTGTATTTTGACAGCCAGTTTCACTCCAAACATGGTTAATCGCCTCTTTTGACATGCATGATAAGCCATATTGTTACTATTCTATGCTCCCCTTTCGAGTCTGGGAAACACTACAGACAAGGGATTTCAATGGTGCGGTGAATGAAATTAATTATACTCTAGTTTCTACGCTCTGATCGCCTTGACAGCAATTGACGCGTCCTCAATTTATGTAGTTTATGTGATAACATCCATTGAAATCTGAAAATGCGCATGTGAACGAAACATAGCGGTCTTATTTCGAACACACAACTACGTGAACTAAAGGTAAATGATTTTAGCCACTTCGCAACGGAAATTCCCTGAAGACGTCTTCTATCCTACGACATAATCTGCAGCAAACATTATTGTTGTGCGAGATCAATCATGACTCTAGCAGATATGGCTTATTGGCTAATGGAAATCAAGCCTTCTAAAATGACCTATTTGATTATTTCCCAGATTTTCATTGGTTTTGACACAAATTATAATCATAGTGAGGAATGAAAATCCTAGGAATGGTGACATCAGTCATTCTCTGTATCTATCTATCTGTACGCTGTATCCATTGTTTGCCTTGCGGCGTCAAGGGTAGAAGAGTTTTCTGGAGATGGCCTTCCTGCGTGCTGTGTGTAAGTAAGATTGTTCATGCGGTTTCTTTGATTTCTGTGATCTACCCTTTACACAGTATGCCTCTGGCTTTATAGTCGTTATGTCTATGTGTCATGGACATATGTGACATGCTGTCTGTTGGTAGTTTGGAAGCGTGTGAAAACAACTTGGACTGTTGTCTTATGATGTGGTCCAATACTGGTATTGTTTTTGTTATCTGTCTGATGTTATCAATTCTAGTTCTATCTCTTAATAACACTACTATCTCTTAATTTTACTCTTAATAAGAGTAAAATATAAAACAAATTAAATATACTTAGCTCAGATCACTATCTTCTTCACTCCATCTTCTCTTTCAATATTTCATTTTGCTTTCTCCTCCTTATCTCGCTACATGTCTCCTTTTCACTCGACATGCCTACTTACCTTTGCTCGCCCGTCTTTACCTCTTAGTACCTCCATACCAATTGTTTGGTTCTATGTAACATGTGTGTTCTTTGGTTTGCCCTGATGAAGGCCTTTTAGTCGAAACGTCGTCCGTCACTGTGTCTCGTTGTTAGGTTTCTTTATCGAGGTAACACGAATACATATTTCTGTTCATTGTGATATTTTCCCTGTGTTAATCCCAGTCATCCATTTCCAATCTCAGGTTTCTACCTGACACTGGAACTTTTATCTCACAGCTAAAGAGATGATTTTGATTATAAATATAATCATTCTTCGAAGCTTTAAACTTATTGTTCAAGATTCATCAACATAATTTACTGGGATTTTAAAGTACATATAGATAACGAGGAACGATATGTTCATTCGATGTAACACATGTTCAAA
The DNA here is from genome assembly GCA_034231615.1 of Meghimatium bilineatum. Lineage (NCBI taxonomy): Eukaryota > Metazoa > Mollusca > Gastropoda > Stylommatophora > Philomycidae > Meghimatium > Meghimatium bilineatum. The sequence continues at coordinate 55,767,692 of CM067299.1, forward strand.
GCATACTGTTACTTGCGGAAATAGTGTACTTTGGAAGTTTTATGTTGAGTATATTTGGTGAACAAAAGTCGTCTTTTGATCAAGTGACAAATGTGTCGGGCCATTGGCGCAAATAAAACGGCGCCACAGCGCATTTCCATTCTCTGGACTACATCCTGCTTGAAATCTAATAGGACCATGGTCCTTCTACAAGAGAGATCCAGCGGAAAGTTGAGAATGAACGCTGAAGAAGAAGAAGAAGACGATCAAGTGACTAAAATCTCTTAGACTCTTCGACTAGTACAAATGAATGATTATAGATTAAAATCCCACAATTTTTTAGCGAGGACATAAAAGAATCATCCGTCTCGTGTATATGCTTGTCTTATGTTGTTTATTCAGATTATATTGAGTTCTTTCCAGAACGTTTTCTTCATCTTGGATACTCTAACATCTCTCTGTTTCGGGCAAGCATGTCTGCATTGGACAGAGACATGCCCATACCATTCTTTGATGTGGCTGGTCCATTGTCTTTTGACTTCCTCGTCTTCTCTTTCGTGTCACTCTGCCCTCCAGAATCAGCCTTTCGATGTCATCATGACTCTTTCGTTCTTTCTTGTTCTTTTTACTATATACACCTTGCAGCGATATATGTCTTGCAGCGTCAGGGGTAAAAGAGTTATCTGAAGATATTTTTGTGTGCCTCATATATGAATGTTTTCGATGATTCTTTTTTATCTCTGTAATCCATCGTTTGAAAGATCTGCCCATGGCTAGGATTTCATCTTGTCTATAGTAATGCTTTTTCGTTTGGTTGGGGGGGGGGGGGTGGGATCAAATTGATGTCTTTTTAAGTGTCCAAAAACACCGTAGCTTCCTTTTTGTTATGGTATTTAAAAGCCATCCTTCATTTTATTTTCAGTAATTTCCAAATTTCAATGTTATTTTTTCTCTCTGTTCATGATATTCGTAGGATCGTTATAGGCAGTCATTTCAAATTAATGTATTATTCTGGATAAATCTTGCAGATTAGCATAAAATAATACTCACGTGGAAGATAGGCAATGAAATCCTACTTGATGACGACTAACACACTGTCACTGACGGATGTTTACATGAATAAATATGGTACATACAAGAAAACAAAACACATAATATAATCATACAAATGACAATACACAGGACATTGTATTTGTATGATTATATTCTGTGTTTTGTTTTGTTGTGTATACCATATTTATTCATGTAAACATCCGTCAGTGATAGTGTGTTAGTCGTCATCAAGTAGGACTTCATTACCTGTCTACCACGGGAGTATTATTTTCAATTATGTTCTACTAGCAGCACCACCTTCTACAGATTAGCAGAATGTATTGTGAAGAATGCACTGCGTTTGTGTCACTGCAAATGTAATTTTTCCACAATATTTCTCCATTTCTCAATATAAACTATTCAAAAGATTCTTTTCTTTTATATTTGACATATTAAAGCAGTCTTTTATTAGAATTTCAAGACATAAAGGATTATTGTTGCAGACACATTCCCACTCTTCCCATTTCCGTACTCGGTCTTGTTCAATTTCTGATCTAAATTTTTGCAAGCCTTCTTCTATGCTGCCAATCGTCTATGCTATCCATCTTCTTCGGTGCTGACCGTCCACCTTCTTCTTGGTCTACCTCAACACAATTTTAACGTTTTCACAAATTTCTGACGCATGGAAAAATTAGCATGACCAGAAAGAAGACCAATGCTTGGAATGAATGCAGTGCATCATATAGCGGTAGTATTGAGCATCATAGACAGCCATCTTTTACTACTAGGCCAGTATAAATATTAGGTACCTGCCAGAGGTAGGAAGAATAGACACATTTACCCTAACTGGCCATGCCGAAATCGGATGTGCTAGTCCTACAAGGCGCATAACGGTGGCACAACGTAATCACGCTCCCGGCGGAAATCGCACGGATATCCGTGATGGTTACAATGGAGCGAACGCAAAACAAAAACAAAAAACCCTAACTGGCATAATGATGTGGAGCGCTTTACACATGTTTCAGTAGACTGTACCACAGTTGCACAAGGTTTCAGTAGACTGTACAACAGTTGCACAAGGTTTCAGTAGACTGTACCACAGTTGCACAAGGTTTCAGTAGACTGTACCACAGTTGCACAAGGTTTCAGTAGACTGTACCACAGTTGTACAAGGTTTCAGTAGACTGTACCACAGTTGTACAAGGTTTCAGTAGACTGTACTACAATTATAAATATTTGAGTACACAGTACCGCCCGTGTGTTGCCGTGCACGAGAGGGAAACAAATAATAGCAAGACTGTTTACCTTACATGCATGTCGCAAGAGGCGACTAAAGAAGTTATGGAATGGAGTTGGCATTTCCATCTCATATAGTGCCAGTGACCCAAAGTCATGCTGAAAGTCGGATATTTAATCCGAAATGCGCAGATATCGCATCAATGATGTAAACCATGACACAACGCATTCCGTTCTCCGGACTACATCCTGTTAATTTGCAGGAGTTTGAGAATGAACGCTGAAGAATAAGAAGAAGTACACTTTACCAGTTACAATGGTTTCAGTAAACTTCCACAGTTTAGAAGACGCAATAAAACATATGAAGAAAATAAATTCACCAAAGCCAGATAACATTATCAATGAAGAAATTAAATATGTTGGTAAACTGGTTATGGAAGTTATTGAACACATTGCTGAATGATAACCATAGGGCTTATATATAACAGTGAAGATACACCTGATGATAACTTGTAATGTGAAATCTGTTTTCATAGATTTTTAAAACAACCTTAGACCATATATTGTGGAGAACATCGCTCAATTATTTTAATGGTTTATATAACAAAAATCATCATGTGAATTGTAATACAAAGAATAAGAATTAAAATACAACTACAAATTGAGGCGAGCAATGTGGATTTGTGAAGGCAGAGAGACACACAACGCCATACACATCTTGAGAACAGACATCTTCGACATCTAGAAAGACAAGTAAACATATATCTGTTTTTGTGCTTTATCGACACCACTAAGGCATTTGATAAGGTGAAACATGAAAAACATAATTGTAATATTGGAGAATGAAACTTTGATGTGACGATCTGAGAAACATAATGATTGTACTCGTATATTGGCAACAAAGAACACAAAGAATCGAGAGCTTTTCAACATATTAAACAGGGAAAGGTGGGGGGGGAAATTAGGCAAGGTTATGAGTTATAATTGCATGTGTATGTTATATTCAAGGAACACCAGCCAAATCCATAGGTGCTCCGACCCTAGTCCCGACTTTTTTTTGAAAGTCCCGAAGATCATACATTCAACACCCGACCCGTACTCTGAGTCTACATAGATTAGGATGGCTGCTGGAACGGAGGGCGGAGCACTTATGGGAATGCCCCGAGTGCTGTGAAGCCAGTTTATAATTAAGAATCAAGATGATCCGACCCCATTATCAATAAATACATCAGTATAACGGCCGACAGTTTCGGTGTTGATTTACCAGTTTCTTCGTATATATAATAAGTTTCTCTTTATGGACTGTTTCGCTCTTTACAGCAATCTTACGCAGTTTTCAGCGCGACTGTGATTCACACTTTTGAAAATATTCTGAACGAACGAGTTCCCTTTAACGCATTAACTATGCCAGATCGATCCATTGATGTGCCTATTGATTCTGTGGCTAAGCTCCCCAGTGTATCGGCTCGGACACTAGGATTTGCGTGTGTTGAGGGTTACACAAGGTTGTGTGCGGCCACCCCATACGTTCAATTTATACAGTGAAATAATAATGAGACCTATACAAGATATGTCCGAAAAATGAGTTGGAGGGTATAATATATCTTCCTCTTCTGCGTTCGTTCGCAAACTTATGCAGATTAGTAGGATGTATTCTGAGGAAAGGAATGCAATGTGTCATGGGTTACAATTGAGTTGCAATATCTGATCCTTTCGTCCTGATTAATCATTCTTAATGGATGCCTTCTTTAAACATGGACGAAAACAAAAGTGTTAAAGATATGATGGAGGTAACTGAGATGTTGTTTTTAAGAAGAATGATTAATATCCCATGGACAGCCAAGAAATCTAATGGGGAAATTCTCATAGATGCTGGAGTAAAACGACAAATTATAGCAAGTATACAATCAAGATTTGGCACACAACAAGTAGACGCCTCCACATGTTTAATTATTTATCGTGTTTATGTTTGTAAATTTTCTGTTCGTCATTTAATAATTTAAATATTTATTTACTTAGGGTTGGGGTTAGCTATGTAAAACATAACTATCATAACCCTAGTCCTATCCGAAACCCTAAAATATATTAATATTTAAATTATTAAATGGTGAGCGTGAAATTTACATAGACAAGGGAAATAACTCGACTATGTGGTGCCGTCTACTTGTACTGTATCCAAGGTTTTTGTGGCATGTGATGTGAAAAGTCAAACGTGAACATTTAGTAACCACCGGAAAGAACAAGGGGAGTAGAGACAGAGAAAGACAAAGAGAGACATTTCTGGATAGGTTGTCACTGTGGCACAAAATGAATTCACCAACTGAACTTATTGACAACACAAGAGACAGCGAGTTGTGGAGAAGCATGATCGTCTACATCACTTGAGTGACACTTGAGTAATTCGACCACATACATCCGACTTCAGTATGCCATCTGGATCACTTTGACCCAATATGGAATCGGATAACCACCTTAATTCCACCTCAAGCTTATATTTTTTTGTGCTTTATCGACCCCCCCCCCCCCCTTTGCCACCTCATGCGACTTACATGAAGGCAAACAGTGTTGTTATTTTCTTTGCTCCCACTTTAGGCCGCGGCAATACATAATATAAATAACCTGCTGGAAGCCGATGATACAGTTTTGAAAGCCGAAAATGAAACGCAGTTACAAGAAATGCTAAATATCATTGCGACAGAAAGTCAAAACAAAAGGTATAGTCCGAATAGCAGACAAATTGAAGCATTGATAACAAGAAAGAGCAAATGACATACAAAATATAACGTCAAAGTAGATGTCACCAGCCTAAAGCAAGTCAACATATTCAAATATTTGGGTACCTTAATAACAAATCAAATGTATAATTGCCCAGACAAAATTTCAATAGATGAAGAAAATCCCATGTCATATATTTTTGTTAACTGAAGTGAGAAGGCTCTAAGAAGTTATTTAGAACTAATTCTGAATGTATGGAAATGAGCAGTGGACAATTAGCAAAATAGTGAAAAATTATGTACAGTAGAGATGTGGTTGTACAGAAGAATGTTAAGAATACCAAGGACAGATAAAAAGCTTAATGAAGATGTCTTGAAAGAAGTTAATGCAAAAAAGAGAGCTGCTCACCCACATCAGAAAGAGACAGTTCAAATTTCTTTACACATCTTGATACAAAGAAAAAAATGGATCACATCGTGACAACATGCAAGTTGAAGCACTTGAAATAGGGGAAGACAAAGAGAGCAGATGCTAGACAACCTGGTGTTGTGGCATGGGAGAACACCTGTATCGGAGATTTTTAACAGCACAAGTAACAGAAGACTGTGGAAAAGTGTGATAACCAATCTCACAGAGCAATGACAGAAAAGATAATGATGCTGATGATGAAATCTTCTTCTTCTTCATTCACTCTCAATCTCCCGCTGGATATCTTTTGTAACAGGACAATGGTCCTAATAGATTTCCAGCAGGATGTAGTCCAGAGAATGGAAATGCGTAGTGTCGCCGTTTTATGTGCGCCAATGGCCCGACACATCCGTCTTCGGTGGGGATGATGAAATAATCCCTCTAACTGTTAGCAAGCAGCACATAGCAACCCATATTATTTCCGGCAGTGACTTCAGTCCTGAGTTGAGTAGCAGGGACAACAACAGGGCTCGTGTATACCCTGTTCACTCTAAGAATGAAGTGAGTCGGTGCGTCTGATTGCTTGCAAATAGTATTGTTTTTTAATTTTGTTTTAAAATGTTTTAAAATATTGTTTTAATTGTTTTTAAATGTTTTAAATAATTATTTTTTTTATGTCATCAGCTGTTTAAAAATCACCGGTTGTCGCGGAGTTATATGGGGATGTGTTTTGATTCCCTTCATTCTTAAAGTGAACAGAGTATAATGTTTGTTGTATCAAAGGCATGGTTGTGTTAGTGGGATTTATAGGTGAATGTTTAATCCCCGAAGGCAGAAATTCCAATGAGATTCTCTAGTGTAACGAACTAAATAAGAACATAACACCATTATTTTTAAAATAATAGATGTCAGTGGTAGAAGGGGTTAAAATAAAACATTAGTCCTGCAATCCCATTTCATTCAAATTAATTCTAAGATCAAGTCGAAGAAGGGTATAATTTAAGGGTTAATATTATAAATTTGTAAATACTAAGTAAATATACCAAACTGTGACGTTTAAATTCATGCCAATACTTGCTGCAGACCCGCCCAACGTACAATAAGGAACGGATAAACACTTGAGAATATTATTTCTCATTTCATGAAAAAAAAACCCACGCACTGTTGGGAGCCTGGGTTTGACTGCTACATTTTTCAATCATCAATGTGATATTATGGAATGAGCAAAGATGAAAATAAATATATGTATTAATATGGCTATGAAAAATAGAAAATATCAAAGGCACGGGAGAATAAATTACATCATTGAAAATAAATCTCTTAGAAATCTTTTAATTATTGGTTAGGAAAATGTCAAGTCAAACAAGCAAATAAGAGAAAACATAAAAAAGCAATATATTTCTACAACAATAAGAAGAAAACAATGGACTATATCAGATATGTACTTAGAATGCATGAAATAAATACTGACATTACAACATGGATGTCAGATTACAAAAGAAAAAGAGAAAAATCAAGAGAAAAATCGCAGAAAACTCACCAAAGCGGGTATGACAAAAAGGTACAAACAAAAAGGGGTATTGTACAGAACTACACACAGTAGCAACACATCGCACGAACTCGATGGTACTAGTTTCTACCATATGTACAGAATTTTGCGCTGAAGGAACACGAACAGACAGGTAGACACATAGACAGACAGACAGACAGACAGACAGACAGACAGACAGACAGACAGACAGGCATGCATGCATACAGACAGACAGACAGACCAGACAGACAGACAGACAGACAGATAGATAGTAGATGGATGGATAGATGGATGGATGTATGGATGGATGGATGGATGGATAGCTATGTAGGTAGGTAGATAGATAGATAGGTAGATAGATAGATCGATCGATCGATAGAACAATAGACAGACAGACAGACATAGACCGACACAGACCGACATACACACACACACACACATACATACAGACAGAAATATAGATAGATAGATAGATAGACAGATAGATAGATAGATAGATAGATAGATAGATAGATAGATAGATAGATAGATAGATGGATAGATGGATGGATGGATGGATGGATGGATGGATGGATGGATGGATGGATGGATGGATGGATGGATGGATGGATTGATTGATGGACGGACGGATGGACCGGCCGGCCGGCAGGCAGACAGACAGACAGACAGACAGACAGACAGACAGACAGACAGACAGACAGATAGATAGATATGTGAATGAAAAGATGGAAGTGAGGTTTAGGTAGATAGGCAGTTTGCAAAGAAATGACATCTACAGAATGTACTTCACGTATTAATTATTATTATTTAATTAAAGAGACACATTTATCTCACGAGAAATTCAGCCAGTACACAATTTCTAAGCTGACACTTTAGACAAGATCAGAGGGATTTGTCACCTATTCGTGCGCCTTAAGAACAGAAAGATCATTTTAAATTTAAAATTGTATGTAATTTTCATTTTGCAATAGCCTTATTTTTCATTATCATGTCAGCGTATCATAGGCATTGGTTGAGTATGCTGGCACATGACAGGTATAAAGACCGCAGGCACTTGACGACACTTTAAATCATATTTGGAATTAAAATTAACACCTAGTGGAACACCCCCTGATATTTCCTGCAGATTTCCGTGGATCAAGGGATCAGAGGTGAGCCCCACGGGTTTAAGGGAAGGTTTCATATTTCGTTTCTTTCTAGTGTTGCTGGGTCCTTTCCTCTGAGTTCCCTTCTCCCTAACATTGAACGAAGAATCGCACTGCGCACAATTGTATGCAACCACAAACATTTGATAGATCTCGTTAGTAGTTTAAGAATATGTTCAGTTTTCTTCATAAATGTTACTGGATTTCAAAGCTTCTCAATACTATCATTCATCTTTCTGTGGCTTTTTGTGTGTTCTTGTTGTTGTATAATTCCCCAGGAATTATGAACGATTAGCACATACTTTCTATTGTACAAGGTTGTTTATACCCCGAAAACTAATCTATTCGGTGGTCAGCTTTTCGAATAGCTTTTGTAATGGATGGTTTTTCCTGATTTGTTATTTATTTAGCTGTTTGTTCCTATGTTTTTCCATTATGCTAGCATATCTGCCTTTTCATTTCCTGGTATACCACATTGGGATGGTATTCAATGTTGTAACACCTTTCTTTGGATGCTCGCGTCTTGTATGACTTAATTCTGGTAGCTGTGTCAGATGCGTGTAGGATAGAAAGAAATACCACCTGTCAGTAAGAAATACCACCTTTTGACAATGTTTTTTTGTTGTTTTTGTTGTTTTGTTTGCAGCGATGTTGATGGCATTTACTTTCATAGCATAATTGGAGAAGAAAATTTTCAGTTAATGAATATTTAGATTCGATTTCTTTTTCTGGATAGTTTATGTACATCCCAACACTTCCGTTCTTCACTGCTTTGGTTGTTGATCCTTAAGTACATACTTGTGTCTGCACATCTCAGGAGTGCATATTTTCAATCATGTTGCATACAATTGTTTTATTTTGGAGAGTATTCAACTCTTTCATGATGTAAGTGTTGTTTATGATGAATTTTGGTTATGATACTGAGATTTTGCTATTGTTATTGTGGAACTGAGAGATGTATTGATTTTATTAATTTTGTTATGTCCGATAGTTCATCCTTGTATTCTCTGCTTATCTTTATGAACGCCGAAGCCTAGAGATCTGTGCAGCATAGTGTGAGAGTTCATGAAATTCATTGGTATGTACCTATCGTATTAGAAAACTGTCATCCTCATGACATACCATACCATATTGAGTAAAACCAACATATAGAATTTACAAAACGACTGAAGAACTTCCATCAACATAAGGTAATGCTGCAGCTCCAACCCTTAGTAGAGCAATTACCTTCATTTTAAAAGATACTAATCATGCTTTAACTATATTTTCTTCTGTTCAGTTGTCTTCTGATCGCACGTATCGTCTGTTCTTACTTGATGTTTGTTCTTTATATAGTTCTATTCCCCATTCTGATTGTCTTAGGGCTTTTCGGTTATTTTTCTTGATAATAACTCATATTCCTCTAACTACTTCCACTCTTATCCGCCTTGCTGAACTGGTGCGCAATTCTTTTGAATTCGATAGGCACTTTTTTTTGATCAGATCAGTGTTGTTGTTATGGGCATTAAGATGAGACCCAGTTATGCGTGTATTTTCATGAGACATCTTGAATATCAGGTTTGAGAGACTTATGAAGGTCCTTTTCCATTTCTATTTAATAGATATATTGATGATGGTATATGTATTATTGACATGCCTGAGACCAGAATTGTCTCGCTTCATCAACTTTATCAACAATTTTAACTTTTAACCCGGCTATTCAATTCACGAGTCCTGGACAATAAACAAACTGGAAAGTGGGAGATTGGAGGCAACAGAGTTGTGGTTCTACAGAAGAATGCTGAGAACACCATGGACTGCCAGAAAAACCAATGTAGAGGTGTTAAAAGAGTTAAATGCGAAACGGACCTTAATCAACAATATAAGAAAAAGGCAATCTTCTTTTTTTAGTCACTTCATGAGACAGGCAGGTTTAGAGAACATAATCACAACAGGCAAGATTGAAGGTACCAGAGACAGAGGGCGACAACGTGAGAAAATATTAGGCAGTTTGACAACCTGGCACGGCAAAAAAACAACAACGACTTTGATACATAATACTGTGGACAGAGAGCTGTGGAGAGCCATGACCGCCACCCGGCATGGCACCTGATGATGATGATGATTCTTCAATTCACATCTAACATCTCTATTACTTGTCAACTTTCTTGACATTATTGTCACTATTCTTCCCCTTACCTCAGCACATCTGTTTGCTACAAACCTACTGATGCACATGGTTTTCTGCTCTACACTTCTTTTCATCCTTCTGTCGCAATTCTCTACCATTCTCCCAGCTTCTTCACCTTCATCGCTTATGTAGTAATGATGACGACTTTCTTGATAAATCCTCTGAGAGGATTAATTTCTTTCGTAGACGTTCGTTTCCTGCCAGTGTTCTTTCATCGGGATGGCTTCGTGTCCGTAAGTTATTTCGACTTGATACCTTGACAAAAACTCAGTGTACTTCATCCTTTACTGATAGAGTTAAATTTGTCCTTACTTTTCATCCCCATAGCTCTACTGTTCCTGGAATCATATTCAAACATTATTCCCTTCTCCAGTATGATTCTTAAACTCGTGCCGCTTTCCAGGACTTTCATTTGGTTGCCTATAGGCGTTACAAAAATCTTAATGACATCTTGGTCCACAGTCACCTTAGATCTTATGTTTCTGCTCAGTTTGGCATTATTCGTTGCAAACGCGGTCCTTGCTACACATGTCCCTATTTAGTTCAGATCCGCTCTGTTTCATTTCATAAGGCCACTTTCACTAATGATGATGCCTTCACATGTGAATCCCGTAATGTAATTTACGTAATCATATGTAAGCGTTGTGACAAGATGTAAATAGGTGAAATGAACTTACGATTCAGTGACCGCTTCTGTGGGCATCTTCATGCCATAAAACACAGAGAACATACCCCTGTCGCCATTCATTTCAATGGTAATGATCATCATGATCCCCTCGATATCCACTGCCTTCAGATACTGCACCACGGATGACAGATCTAGGTACGCTCTTAAAAATCGATTTATTTTTGAGTTTGGTACCCTCAAGCCTTTTGTACTTAACTTCGAACATTCATTTGTTTAAATTTATGTTGGTACGGTCCTTATGGTATTGTTATCAATGTTGTATTGGGTAATAATTATTTATATCTTTAATCATATCTCGCCTAATTTTCAACAAAAGCCGTTTCCATGATTACATGTTTCCACATACATCATTGTTACCTTGAACGTCGTATTGTTTACGTACATGTCAATAGCGTATCCTTTGTGGTGGTAACTTTGTTTTTACAGTTTTCATTGTTTTTCATTGTTTATTATATTCTTGAGATGGACCTAACGGTTCGAAACGTTGAAATGTCTTGTGTATGTTTTCCTGTCTACTCCTCTTAGGCTTAGTGATAATCGTCCATCTGTTGTGTTCCAGTGAAACATCAAAAACCTGTGTTCTACTAAGTACTGTTGAAGAACATCTCGACATCAAGCGGGAGCATAAATAAAAACTCTACCGCTTGACATATATAACAAGATTTATAAACGCGTACGCGCTCAAAGTTTTATCATCATCATCGTCGTCACAGTCGTCATCATTATCTTCATCATCATCATTACCATCATCATCGCAATTGCTGTCATCGTTGTCGTAGTCATCAACATCTTCATCATATTCATGGTGATGATTATTCTCCTAATAATCTTCATCATCATCTCTCATGGTTATGTTGCTGTTCTTCCTCTGCGTTAGTTCTCAAATTACTGCTGGTTAGAATCAGACATTATGGAATAGGAATTGCTTTTGTCATTGTTTCTTTCTTTGTGTTCTTCTAAGTTCACTCTCAAACTCCTGTAGATTATCATGACATATTCCGCAGAACGGAATGTGTTTATGTCATGGTTTATAGCTGTGATGCATTATCTACGCCTTCCGTCCTGACACGTTGGACTTGAGCATGGTTTCTGTGTCTCTTTCATCAAAGATACGAATGGAATTTCTACCAGAATTGCGTTGGCACCTAGTGCGTTAAACCACCTAACAAACATATAAAAACCAAAAACAATAAATAAATATACCAAACCGCGACTGTCCAATCCTTATTAACATGGAGTTGCGAAAGTTGGAATGTAACAAAAGCAATAGACAAGAAACTAAATTAATTTGAAAATAAATATATTCAAAACTATTAAATATTAGTTTCGAAGAATACAGTCAAACAAACAAAAACGAGAAGACTCCATACAGCAAGCGACTACAACAATAAGAATCACGATAAACTTATAACGGACATGTACGAATGAAAACAGTCTTCCACTACAGGCATTATAATGTGTACCAAGCGGCACATAAAAAGAGGTGGACCAAAAACAATCTTTGCAGAACAACTACCACGATGGGAATGATTATGCATCACAACAGCATGCAAGAATAACACGCAGTAGCATCATCTCGCTCGGACTGCAGAGATCTGGCCTCTGCCCTATGGACAGTATTCTGTACAGAAGGAATATATATATATATATATATATATATATATATATATATATATATATATATATATATATATATATATATATATATATATATATATATATATATATATATATATATATATATATATATATATATATTTAGACAGATACAGCAGATAGAAACAGACGGACAGACAGACAGAACAAACAGACAGATAGATAGATAGATAGATATCCAACCCTTCCCCGTAGCCTGCTTAGATGACTCTTGCGATATGCATTGAAGCAAACAGTGTTGACATCCTCTGCTCCACATTTGGGCACCGACAACAGCGGCAAAATGGTTTAAAACTTCACGCGATTTCTGCGCCTTACGGACTACCAGACCAGCTTTAATATAATAAGTTGTGTCATTTCGACCTATTAGACCCTACCTATTATTAACTTCCATGTCAACATTTCTTGGTCTCCTCTTACGACTTGTCAGGCAGATAATATTGCAACTATTATATGATCATCGTTTGGGTTTAATATAACACTCTGGCTAAACAAAATAACGAAATGGGGTACGGAAATTTGAAATAACATAAAAGCCGTGTACGCTTGCACACATATCTAAAACCAGGAAGCACATATGACTCATTGCTCCAAGTGACACTGCAACTGTACACAAGGACAAGTAGGGCCACATTCCATAGCGTTGTATATATAGACGTGGCCACGCGTTACCATAACTACATACCTACCATACGACACTAATAACCCAGGGGTTCTCAACATTTTTTATACCGTGGAACCTATTTGTGATCATTTTCTTCCATAGTCCTCCTGGTGCCGAAAGAAATTCTTCGACCTTGTTTACATATCACTATGCCTTTTGAGGTTGGTCGATATATATATATATAGACATTCATTGTTCACATAGTTACTTCCGGCGGCTTCTCTAGGCGTATCTGTGGCCCATGACATTTTTCCCCTGGCCCACTTCAAGTCCAAGTTGCCTCTAGCATTGTTACATGGAACACATAAAGAAACATTGTAATAAATGATCTCACATCATCCCACGAGGAGAGTCATATTACCTCATCATAAGTCGTATTACTGTAAAATGTGCTATCCTACCGATCTCAAATCGTATTACTTTGAGATGTGCTATCTTACAGATCTTCCCAATGCAATTCTCATTCTTGTGAAATGTGGTATTTTAAAGATCTGTGCATCTCAAGACGTATTACTGTAAAATGTAGGGTTTTACAGATCGTGTCTGTGGTATTTTACAGACCTCATCCCATACGTATTACTGTGAGATGTCGTGTTTTATATATCTTCCCATCACAAGACGTATTGTTGTGAGATATGGTATTTAACAGCTCTTTCCATATCAAAACAAACAGCAAACTGGAACTTAAGGTAAAACTCCACAACATTGAATAGAGAATAAGAGTAACAAATTCGTAAACGCTCGGAGCTCTATAATTATAATCACCTCACTCTTGTGTTTTCAAGGTGATAAAACATATCAGAATACATCACAATCAAAACATTACATTTGGTCAACAATAGAAAAGAATTAAAATCACTAAATAATGACAAACAGAAGCATACAAGAAACATACTAAATAAATCAGATGAAAGATTATACATGACTATTTAACTGCATCTACACCAGTGCAAAGAAATTTAACAACTGCACTAACATGCTGAGACTAAAATAATGTTTTAATAAGCAGAAGCCAAAAATACTCACTGTCAAATTTCAACGAGCCACAGACCAATTCACGATAAGTTGAGCAGTACACTAATAGAAAAAAAAGACATTATAAATAGGTGGACTGTAGTGAAATGGGTACGAAAATTCAAAGACACAGAGTCGAATAAAACATAGAGACCCCACAAGTCTGGAACACATGATTATGTTATTCAAACAGCATAGCTAGGCTCAAAATCTTTACCTCAATGGAAAAAAAAGGCAAAATTAAATATCAACAGAAATGGACTCATGCCTACACTAGCCAATTGGCAAAAGGCGACTAGAAAATGTCAATAACTTTGAATTACTTGGGTCTGTCATCAACACCACAGGAGATTGCTCAACAGATATCAGAAAGAGATTAGTACTGGCCCTACAAAAAACCATAACATACAAAAATGTATGGGCATACATAAAAACACAGTTGCAACTGTTAAAAAGCTATATTTTCCAGTTACAAAATATGATTGTAAGGAATGTGCAGTGACATAAAAGGAAATATAGAGAATAAACAATATCATCTTTTCAAATGAAATGCAATAGAATTGTCCTATAAATGTCATGGACGAAAAGACGGTCATGCGTAGACGTCTGTAAAAACTTGAATACAGAAGAAGACAGGCATTTCAAAACTATCAAAAACACAACCTAACATGTTTTGGACACACAAAAATACACAGTTGTTTAGAAAGATTAATCATGGGGAGAAAAGTTCCAGGAAAAAGAACAAGAGGTAGATGAAAACTGCATTCTTCTTCATCATTCTTCAGCCAGATATCAGGTTAAAGAGCCAATAGTCTCAATGAATCCATGGAACCCCTCAAGTCTGGAATAAGTGCCGTCTCAGTGGGCCATATTTAAAGCTGCAGTGAGCACAGGATATTGAAGACCTTCTGAATATGACTCTGGTAGAAATTGAACAGCTTGCAAAGAACCAAATAGCTTACAGATTGGCAGTGAGGATATAAAAACTTATACTTTCATTACTGCATGTTTTCCTGTGACGGAGTGCAGGGGGATTTTTTTTGGATGTGGAAAGGAAAGCCACTTTGTCATAGCTGTCGCAGCAACATGAACAGGAATAATTTTGTATTGCACCTCCGAAAGACAAAAATCTTTTTCCCAACCGTGGATTTAATCCGGGAAATCGGGCTTCCGAGACCAGTGTTCTAGTCATACGCCCATGCGCTCCACAGGATAAAGACCTGCAGACAGACGGGGTGCAAAGGGAACGCACTGCTCTTGGCGGACCCAGGGTTTAGCAGATAACAAAGATCCCAAATGTACCTCCTCGTGGTGCACACTGGTATCAGAAACATAGCGGTTCGTGCTGATTCTGGCTAAATCAATTAGCGATCGCGTCCGTTAATGAATATGGAGGAACAAATGGAAAGAGATATGGCTGCATTAAGAGACAGATAATATATCCGACCCACTAGCGCTAACACATGCAGTGGCACTGTTGACACACAGTGACGAAAATAAGCCCAGTCTGAGCATTGGAGGGGCGGCCAATGAAATGGTATGAAAAGGCAGATGCTTAGCGAGAGACAAAAAGACTACACACTGAGTACAATGAAAGGGCAGCTCCGTGCCAGAGAGTAGAGCCAACTGCTAATGAAAACGAGTTCAAAGGAAATCGGAACTACAAGCTCTGTTAGCTCGAGACAAGCTTCTAGTTACCCGAGTTCCATTTGGGCAGAGATCGTGGGCGCCAAGCAAAGAAAGAAGACCTGGTCTGAAGAACTGTAATGTCGAGCTTTCTTATACCGGAAACATGCTCGCAGAGAGGAAAGGGTTCCGTATCCCGATGAGCTAAGGCACAAACGGGACTCCGAAGGCTGCCTGGCTCAACTCTGCTAGCGAGCTTCCTATACCAGAAACAGACTCGTGGAAAGTGTTCAGTACCTGATGGGCTCAGGCGCATAAGGGACAAAGTCGTTCAGCTCGAGAACGCCTTGCTCCCAAACGCGTAGTGTGAGACTCGCACTTGCGCCATGGTCCAACTCTTTTGTAGAGTTCTTCCTCATCCGGAACCAGACTCAAATATGAGAAAAGGTTCAGCACCCGATGTGCACAGTCACAGAGCGTCTAATTACACGAGGCAAGTTCACAGGTGGCGGAAAACCTCGTGCGAGATAGACGTGAACGACAATCGTTTCGACAAAGAGTCACTACACATCACCGTGCCCGTCGACAGATAGGAAGGCAGTCACGGACTAGGGAAGCCTACTACCCGAATTAAAGGCATGACGAAAACAGATGTGCTGGGCCTCAGGCGTCCAGGTCACAAAGTGAACCAACCTAGGTGCAAATAACACAGTTTACTGTGGGACTTGCAGTACAACGTACTTCACGCTCCCCGGCTGAAATCACACGATGTATTCGGTGCGGTTATAAGAGAGCGAACGGAGAAGAAGAACAGACAGACAGACAGGCAGATAGACAGAAAGACAGATAGATAGACAGATAGATAGTTTTGTCAAATTGTTATGGATTTGAACTTTAGAAGTGGTTCAATTCTTAGTCATTTTATCTCTTAGTAAAAACTAAATCTGGTCCAGTCCTTCATATTAACAATCCATATTGTCCTTTATGCCATCAAATGTTTTGAAGACAATCACGAAAATACAATCATTTAGGGCGAAATTTTTTCAACAGCTTCGTGGATGACTAACGAAATTTAGACACATCTTCGGGGATAAGAGACGGACAACAGAATCAGCGATCATTTTTCAGACTAAATGTAAGACAACAGCTTACAGGAAAGGGAAGACCTTACATTTCCTGCAATGAATAAACACTCGAATGTCATCCAAGGCAACAGTGGTTAGTAATTACCTTCCATTTCTGTGTTCGCGATCAGCATCATGGCCGTAATCACGATACAGTCTGGAGAATCTGCAATATCTGCAACGTTTCGGGTTCGATTCAACATTTTATTTATGGGTATCAAAATCTATTTTCCTGCCTATGTTTACCTCTTAACAGATTGATATCTTGCTTCCTGCTTTTCAGAATCGCCACCACTAACTTCTGATAACTATTGTTCACTGGCACTGAAATATTTAAAAAAAATCTTATCCTTTACATGACGTGGCGACAGCAAGAACATACGGCCTTTATCACACAGCTACACAATCCCTCCCTCCAATTCCTTAACGGGAAATATGCAGTATTCGACAGTTTGACTGTCACTGATTTGTACAGTCTGTCTTCAGTCAAACTACAGTCTATGTGGTGATAATAATTCTGTGAAATATCAACGAGAATACTACAGTAAACTGTTTGATACTTCACAATAGAAAACGCTGATACGAATGAATTGCTCTTATGCTCAGTGAAGAACATAATGCATTATGTCAAAATTACAGGTTAGTTGTAATATCTGCGCACTTCTCGCTATTGCATGCGGTTTGATTGTGTGCATAAAAAAAAATCACAGTAGACGAAGGTGAACCCTACGGAAATTCATAACTTATAATTATTGATTCAGAATCCAAACTGCATAACTGAGTAGTACCTGCCTCTCAAATAAGGCCGAGAATACACTGTAGACAAAAACAATGGTTTATTTTAAGGTGCAATAACCAAGATAGCAAAATACTTAAAGTGATCCCGTTGTAAGCGTTCGTCAGATCAATGGCACGTGTACATGTCACTTTGTCACATAGAGATCCTCGTAAGCACTGTGAGCAAAGATGGTTGTATATGTCTTTTCGTGCTCCAAGCTAGTTAGTCAGTTAATAAGTCTGTTAGTTAATCAGTCACTTATGTTAATTAGTCGGTCAGTGAATCGGTCTAGTTTGTTAGTTAATTAGTTAGTTATTTAATTAGTTATTTAGTTAGTTAATTAGTTTTGTTAGTTAGTTATTTAGTTAGTTAGTTAGTTAGTTAATCAGTTAGTCAATTAGTTAGTTAGTTAGTTAGTTAGTTAGTTAGTTAGTTAGTTAGTTAGTTAGTTAGTTAGTTAGTTAGTTAGTTCGTTAGTTCGTTAGTTAGTTAGTAGATTATTGCACATATGACACATCCACACTGGCTCCAATCTCCCCTTAAGTATATCCGCAATTACATCAACCATTAGCAGTTCCAGTTCTCTGTTGGTTAAATATTCTTTGCCGTATATAATATTCTTCATTTATGGCCATATTTCAAGGCATATCATAGACATAATTTTCACTCTACGTATAGATGGGGGGGGGGGGGGAATATGCACCTGCTCAAACCAGCTGGTCATTTTTTTACAGTTATCATCTCCAGCAATATGCATATAGTGGTGTGTTTTGTTATTACTCGATATCCTTGCAATTTAGTATGATCTTTCCAGGCTTAGGTATATTGTATCAAGTGTATATATAGTAAATAGTATCAAGTAGCTATACTGCCAGTCATCGAAGGCGGTACTATTCTGTATGCTGCTGCTAAATAAATACGCCACTCAAAAATATCGTTATGATACAAATATCCTCATATTTTTTGCCATCTGACTCTGGTGTAGTATTTTTTGCAACGTATAAGTATAAGAACCCCCAAGGTTGCCCTTTGGCAGCGGCGTCACAGTTAGCTAAAGAACGAAGACTTCGGTAACCCATGACGCCTAACGGAACAAATGGATAAGAATGGAGAAGACATGTATAAGTCAATATTGGATCTCTTCTCCTTAATGTAAATGCCTTCATTGGTGTAAGAAACTTTATATTAACATACCTCATTTATGTTGTTATGGGGTGTTTGTTACCTCAATATTTTATTGTACAGCGTCCTGATATAACCTAATTGGACTTGTTGTTCACTGGTTGAAAGTTGCGCGCCTCTCCAAAAGAGAAACAAACTCATTAATTACCTGCATACCTAGAAACAACATATTTCTCATATATTTCATTTATATGTTCAAATATGGCACTATAGCTATGTGATAACACTGCTCTAAATAGTGTATGAGAAATGGGATTCCATTAGTCTCTTCTTTTTTCTGCCAGGTGAGGTCTGTAATTCGGTAGTCAGAGATTCTTGTACTTGCTGCTGACCAGCACATACATTTCTACAATTTCTACAATATCTTCACTGATTTCTTCCATTAAATTCACGCAGAGGTGAATGTATGAAATAACACCGAAATAACACCGAACTATTTAATTGCTCAAAGAGATTGCATTATTTGACATGAAAATTTTGTCCGAAACGTCATCCGTCAAACTTAGGCACAGCTTGCCAGCACATAAATCAAAAGCACAGCCTTCAGTCATGTTGATAACACTAGGGAAAGTGAGAAGGGTTCACCTTCAAACTGCCGACCAGATTTATATGATCTCTAATCGATACGCTTTTAATATAGATGTCACAATTCGTTTTAGTTATTTGATGGTAACAAGACCTCAGCTGCTCAATAAGTTGTTTTGTGGACCTTAGTTTTATCAGAACCTGAAACTGCCTGATGGTTATTATTGATTATACCTGAGGCAACCTCCGTCGGCAGGATATCTAAGTCTTTTGGATATGACACTGGAAGGAGAGGAGAGCTTGCACAGAACTGAGCGATTTACAGAATAGTAGTGCTAGCAACGCTCTGTAGCGGACATGTTCTGCAAAGGACAGCGATAACACAAGAACGCAATTGAGTATGCGGTGTCTTAGATAGAGGATTATTTCTCTTATGTTTTCCATCTTAAATCATGCTGGTTAGCAGAAACTTCTTCTGCCAGCGTTTACAAGCTCCTGCTGGTGAGTAGAATGTAGAACTGAAAAGGGATACGTTGTTTCATGGTTAACATCTGTGCTGCGATTGTGCATCTTTCGGCTTTTTTGCAGCATGGCTTTTTGGTCACTTTGACCTATGGGATGGACAGTAAACTTTATCCCCAAACCTCCTTTGTCGTCTCTTTACGATATGAAGCACAGTGTTGCCTATTGTTTGGTTCCCTTCCGCGCCAAGTTAACACATGGGTGGCTATATAATATGCTCCAGAGAGTGGAATGCATTGTGTCATGGCTTAAGCTTGGTTGCAATAGCTGTGCCTTTCGTCCTGACACTCAGTTGTTCCAACTCAGTTGTCCAGAGTATTACATGGATATACTGTCCTGGTCATGCTGGGGTCAGACGAAACGAGAGAGCCGATTTATTGGCAGGCAATGCGGCGATAGATGGCACATTGCTAAGAAGAGATAAATCAGATTTAATGAAGGCAATAATAAATTCATTTCAAAATGCAGATGATGTCAATGAGGCTGAGAACGTGCACATACAGATAATGTTAGAAAAATGAGTATCCAGAGGTGTGGGAAGGAAAATTTTATTTTTTTGGAAAGTCCCGAAATTCACGCAATCAACACCTGATCGAGACTCTGAGTCTACATACACTGGGATGACTGCTGGAGCGGAGGGCGGAGAACTTAAGGAAATGACCCGCGTGCTGTGAAGCCAGTTTTCTAATCAATAATCAAAAAGAATTCGTCCTGACATTTCCGAGTTAAGCTTTTCGTTTAGATCATTATTACCTATGACTGGAACATCTAACTACATCACTGAACCTCCTTAATTGTTTTTAGAGCCAAGAATTGTGAGTTCAGAAGATCCATAGAGAGGTCTACGTTCTGGAAAGAATATATCACTTGATATATGTTGTTGTTGTTTTTTTGGCGTATTATTGACACAATTACACCTCTGCAATAACTGTCAACAATTTCAGATCAGGAAGTTCAAGGTTAGGAAGTGCATAAAAACGTAAATATATGCAGCCTTTACATGTGAGTCCTTTACATGTGAGTCCCGTAATGTCATTTACGTGATAATATGTAAATGCTGCGGCAAATAGTACATCGGGGAAACCGGCTTAAGATTGAGCGATCGTTTTTGTAACCATCTTCATGCCATCAAGCACAGAATTCCCACTCCTGT
Source organism: Meghimatium bilineatum (assembly GCA_034231615.1). Taxonomy (NCBI): domain Eukaryota; kingdom Metazoa; phylum Mollusca; class Gastropoda; order Stylommatophora; family Philomycidae; genus Meghimatium; species Meghimatium bilineatum. The sequence continues at coordinate 55,788,840 of CM067299.1, forward strand.
GGCCACACACTTCAATGCCGATTGTCATCATAGTGCTCTTGATATTCAGGTCACCGTCATCAGATCCTTCACCGCCGATAATATATCTAGGTGTGCTCTAGAAAAACGTCTCATTTTTGAATTGTGTACACTCAAGCCTTTTGGACTCAATTCCTACCACTCGTATATCTAGTACTGGGTTGTGTGGTATTTGTCTTTATTCTTTTTGTTCCGTCATTTACTCATCTTTTGGTCTGTTTCGTTTCCACATATATTTACGTTTTTTATGTAGTTCTTGATCTTCCAGCATCTCATTTCCATATTTCCGTTGGATACGTCTGTTTGTTGTGATAATTTTTCCATTCGTCGTCTTTGGATATTTTGTGTGTATCTTGATAAAGACCTTTAGGTTGAAACGTTGAATATAATTTGTGTATTGTAATTTGTATGTTTTCTTGTGTGCACATCATCACCCACTAGTTATAGTTATAGTCCGTCGCGTCTTAGTGAAGCGATTATATAAACCTGTGTTTTACGTAAGTACAATTGTTGTTACGTTTCACGCAGTTACCTTGTATTGATTGTCGTATTAGAGCTTTACAAGCATAAAATATAGCGAAGATCGTGGTTCTGGTAATCTACTCACAAGACCTTACATTAAGGATAATTATATTTTTAACCTCACTTTAAGAAGCCCTAGCTTATGTTGTGTCACTTGATGGTGACAATCTATGATGTTCTTCTTCTTCTACGTTCAGCATCTGGTGTCATGTTATATTATTAAGCCTGTCATCAGGCCGAAGTCTACTGCATTTTCCAGGTCAGAGCGACTTCCCATAGCTTTTGTCTCAAATCTGTATCCTCTGTCCAGGTCTGTTGTCTCTTTGTAGGTCTCCAGGTCTCTTTGTAGGCTGGAAAATTCTGAAGTAATCTATGATGTAACTTTTCTTCTGTTAAGTAGAAAACCTTACTACTTTTAGATTCTTAAGTTCTCCAGTCATGGAGGTAAGTCCACACTTCCTACATTTTTTTAGTAACGTCTCTCCTGTGTGGGTCAGCACCGGATAGGGGAGAAATGAATGACCCGGATGTGACATGCCATGCATGTCGTAAGGAAAATATAATAGTGCAGGAAATGGGGTTTGAACTAGGACCGCTTAGATGGCACCAACTCGCCTCGCAATTTGAGACAAGAAGTTTTCCGTCATCTACCACCCCGTATCCTTGATAAGACGCAATTTTAGTCAAGACATCCGACGTGTATATTCTCAAGCTGCTATAAATATGGACCTATCGATGGACACACAAACAACAATATAACACACACTGCATAATTATGTAAATTCATAAAGAATTACAAAGTAAGGAAACAAAACTAACACAAAAAAATTAACATAAATAATAAAATAAAGAATCACATTAGTGATTCCAGAAGGCTTCAATACTACAATATTCAAATTAGGCCTACTTGTAGACATAGTTAACACACATAAACATAAACATCGTTGCTTCAAATGTGACATGGGTATATGAATATTATAATATAGAAACATCCAGGATTTATTCATAAAGAAAAGCAATAATGCGTTAATGCAGTTTAAAAAAATCACGACTGCTGACCCTTAAAAAATAATTCAAATTCTTATTTCGAGACAGGTATAAAATCATATGACTGATAATTTGTATCAATTTGTCTGTACCTAAAGATAGGCTACGTATGTAAATGTACATAAGATTGCAAATTGTTATAACTATTTAGTAATATGTGTAGGGTTCTAGAAACTAGCAGACATTTGCAGCATCTGTAAACTTTCGCTCCTTGCTGTTTAGGTTAACAATTTTTATAATCGGCCCTTACCGTAATCTAGTGCACATTGTGAGCTAAATATTACTTTTATATAAATATAATAGATAACATCTCATTTAAGATTTCAGGCTAACTTTTTTTAAAGTCTGGCCCGCAACCAGTTGCGTATTTGTGCATCCGGCCCTCGGACCATGCAAGTTTGTCAACCTCTGCTCTATATGATGTAACAGCCAACTCCAACCTGGATAGTCTCTGATGATGTGCATGGCAGGTAATAGGCTCAGTATTTGTTGCTCCCCTTTCGGGCCCCGGTAATACAAGGACAGAGTAACGTCTTCGAACAAAGATCTTGCTAACAAACAGGAGTTTAATATTTATTTTATGCAATACAGAAAAAACGATAATTAAAGAGGTGTTAAAATACAAGATATTACTAATGATGTGAATTCGTTACTTTCAAAATATTACGAGAGACTGAACATTATTTAAGACAGTAAGTATGTAGATAGCGTAAAGCCAATTTACAACAAAAATACTACACTGATGTTACAAATTTAGAGTAAGCACGTTCTGCAGAAAAGAGCGATTAGAAACTGCACTAAGCGACAGAAACTATCAAATAATTCTCCTTCTCCATTAGTTTTGTAACAAGTATCCTACATCGTGCAGTCGTACAAGTACACCGGATTACAAACAAGTTGAGCACAGTTGGTAACAATGAAACAAAACAGCACGTAGCTGAAGGATTATGTCTAAAAATATCCGATTTGTTGTTAGTTTCTGAGTTTGGCGGCCAGAAAATAGAACACTTGTGAAGTGAAATGAAATAAGAGTTCGGATTCAATAAGAAAACAAGGCTTTACTGTGTAATACAACATGCCCCTAAATGAAAGTTAATGAAGATTGAAAATAATGACGTTTTGTTAATTAAACCTGGGAGCACACAGAAAAATACACGAATTGAGGTTTCATCGAGGTGTCAAGAACAAAACATAGCACACGACGAGCAAAGAATAGCACTGCATACGATCACATTGCAGAACAAATTAAAACATGAATACCAAAATAGAGTAGAAACTTCTTCTTTCGTTCACTTGAAACATGTCTATATCTGTGTTTTGTGCGTGGCATCCTGATTAATTGTGCACCTTTTGGCTGGTTGCCTCCGTCTTCAGCACAGTGCTTACTTGGGCAGGACTGTGGTCCTATTCGAGTGGGACTGCCCGACCAGTCTTAGTTTCCAGACCCTGATGGCAGAACTAAGCCCCATCACCACGTCACGGTGTTGGCCACGATGTGGGAGAATATAAACATAAATGTTTATACAATAATCGTATTTGATCTGTTTAAAATAAAAACAATTCAATATCAAATAAATTAAATAAACAAACAAAATCAAAGCTTAGGCACATAAGTGCCCTTGTCCTGAAACTTCAGCTCTGAAACTTTCGTGATCTTGCCGCGTCAGCTTCTATGACAGGTCTATCATGTCGATAGGAGAACCAGTGTGCTAATATTTATAGAAAGCGCTAAGTTTTTGTGAAATATATGTATACATTCAAGAAAGGATTACATTCAAAGATTGTATGTATATAATTCAAGGAAACGTTATAGACCTACCACTAAGCAAACTAGTAGTGTACACAATTAACATGAAGACAACACACTTGGCACAATAAATATATGTGATCTTGGAGAAAAACAACTGAACTGATACAATTCATGTCAAAGAAAATCATTGACATCTTAGGAATTTCTGACATCAGAAAAAAAGGAGGACACAGTCAGAAAACTATCTAAAATTAAAGATTAGTAGGGAACAGGGTAGACAACAAACTGAAAGAGAAACACAGTGTGGGTTTCTTGATCAACCCTAACAAGGCAAAATACATTACAGATATAGATTACAGCTCAGAACAGAAAGGATAGTACGCATACAGCTGATATAGGAAGAAAGAACTACAACATTAGTAAAATATATGCACTAACGACGATAACAACAAAATAGAAGAGATATCCGAGTTCTTCGAAATCCTTTCAGATACCATTAGTAACATTAAAAACAAGGACGAAAAGTTCCAGGAGATGTGCAAAAAGTCAATAATTGCTCCAATATGGAAACACGGAGGCATCTTCCTATTTAGTCATATAGGGAAAATATACCAAAAGCGCAGTGAGAACAGCAGACGGAGCTACCGAAATATTCGAAACGAAGTCTTGGGTTGGACATGGTTACGTGCTGTTCCCTCTACTTTTCATAACTTATATGGATAGAACAGCGAAAGTAGATATCATTCATAAAGATGAAAATACAATCAAAGCAGACATTCAAGAAGACGAAAACATAAATAAAATAAATGAACTTCTTTTCGCTGACATTTAAAACCTGATATACGATGACGAAGAAAACGTGCAAATCCACATAGATGAAATGTCAACAGTATTTAGAAAGGATAATATAAAAATCAACATAGGCCTACAAAAGACGGAAGTTATTAAAATCAGCAAGTCACTAACAACAATAGATATTACAATAGATGACTCATCAGTGAAACAAACAAAAGAATTCAAATATTTGGTACGTGTATTTTTTGAAAATAGAAACTAGACAGATAAAAAGAATCAAGGGGCCAGAAGGCAAAAGTAGTGACATATCAATTTTCACCACTACTCCTGTATCAAAAGATCAATATGGACATACAGAGACAAGTAATATCTACAATTTTCATACCTACACTTTGTTACCAGTGCCATACGTGGTCATTAACAACATCACAACAGCAGAGAAAGATCATCACATGTGAGATGAAGTGTTTGAGGAACGCTCTGTTGTGACCAAACTAGACAGAGTAAGAAATGACGATATCAGAAGACGAGTAGGAATAATGCCTTGTATAGAATATATATAGTGTCAGCAGATAAAGTGATTTGGTCATCTAGTGAGAATGGACACCAAGCAAAATATTATTGAGAGCTTATGATAAAAGATGAAATAAAGATCAGGCAAATAAAATATTTTTGACACATTAAAATACAAGACGCATTATTGGAGACCTTACTTGAGGGTAAAGTCAAAGGGGAGCGATCAAGAGGTAGACAGAGATACAAATGGGAGGTAACATCACAAGATGGACAGCTTACAGTCTAGTAGAGTGCACCACCAAAACAAAAGACAGGGGATGTTGGAGATATGTTGCAGCCAACCTTCGTTGCGAAGACGGCACTTGGTCATGATGAATAAAAGATCCTCAGGATACAGAACCAAAGGCAGGCCAAGAAAGAGATGGATAGATAACATCAAGACAACCCTACACAACCACGAACCTAGTACGACTCATGCGTCACATATGGCATTGAAACTTAACAGAAACTTACAGATCCCGCCCCTACGCTTAACGGCAAATGTGGATGCTGTCAACCAGCTTCCACCCGGGGAAAAACAATAGAAAATAGATAGTGCCTCTGTCAAAAAAAGTACACAAATAGGTCAAAATGTAACAATGAATTAGTTAGTATGTATCATTGTTGCCAAGAAGGGCGACTCATAGGGCAGAAGTAATGTTTCTCCATGGCATACGGTTCACTGCAAGTTGTAGTTTTTGGCTGGTGTTGATGTCTTTTTTATTGCCTCGTTCTTGATTGTTCTCCGTGGTGTTGTTCTGGGTCTTCCACGTTTTAGTTTTCATGCCGCATACGATGACAGAGTTTGTTGGGTAAGTATATTCTCGCACATCTGATCTAAGTAAATGGTCTAAATGTTGACAACGTCTTCTTCTAACAAGAGTTGACATATATTCATGTTTGAATATGTCTCTTATTGATTCACTTGTGACAAAGTTTTTCCAATCTATGTTCGGGATTTTTCGTAGACATTTATTCTCAAAATTATCTAATCTTATTTTTTTTCTATGGCTTCAGGGGATTTTCAGTCCGTACGTTAGTACAGGGATCATAAAGTAAAGTAACCCATAGCATTTATTAATGCCGTAGGGGTGTGAGATGTTAGCGATCTCACATTTCACAGGCTCTGCAAATGAGGGCGGTAGCCATCTCCTCTCCCTCGCAGTCTTTACTTCCCGGATTAATCCGGTACCCATTTAAGGCTGGGTCGACCTGGAGCCGTTGCGATCTGAAAACATTTCCGCCTCAACTGGGGAATGAACCCAGGACCACTCATATGCGAAGCCAGTGCGCTAACCACTGCGCTAACGCGGCTCACTGGACAGAGATATAAGGGATCATGCAGGAGTATGAAAAGGTTGATCTTAATATGTGATTTTAAGAGTTTTATTTTTCCATATGATAACTAATTTTTGAAGAGACTTCTTGCTAGCGCTTCTTAAGTGACTAAGAAGTGACTAACGTTTTAGAGTCGAGTCAAAACGCTCATAATATAATTGGTCAAAATGAACAAGAAGCGATGCTGAAGCAGGATATGTCAGGACGAATGGTCTGCAGATATCGCAGCAAAGTTATATACCCCGACACAATGCATGTCGTTCTCGGCACTACATCCTGCTAATCTGCAGGAGTTTGAGAATGAACGCAGAAGAAGAAGCACAAGGCTCGTAGCCATAAAGGCTGATAAGCTGATTACTCTACCCACATACTTGGTTTTCCAAAAAAAGCCATAAAAATTTCTAAAAGACTATGAAATTAGCTTTTATGGTAAAGCAACCGCAACCCTTTACTCAAGGCGTATCTACAACCCTGCAACTTGGATTTCTGCACATTATTCGTTGTTATATAAATAGACAAAAGTTTGAAAACTCACTAAGACTTGGATGTTTATGTTTTATGAATCACAACGTTGTCCTCTCGATCACCTTGAGAACCCTGAACTCAACCAATCTACGGTCAGTAAGAAACCTTACCTGCACATAGCAATTTGACGGGCCACACAGTCTGTTGACATAGCAGATTAACCTGGCAACCGAAGAGGGCCTAAAACAACGGGGACATCAGACCGAGAACAGAAGTGAAATTAATATCCAAATAATTGTCGTCCCTGTTTAAGACTAAAGTAACTGGGGTTGGGGGGGGGGGGGATGTTAGTCGTTAAGTCATTGTTTGCATCTGCTACACAGATGCACTTTCTTTATTTTCTGGAGGAAAAATTTGAACTACTGTTTGCAGCGGAGGTGTGATATGTTGCGTCTTTCGGACAACAAAATTGTATTTCATCATTAACAAGTGTAATGCCGACTCGTGTATATTATCCAGGATCTCTGCATATTCTACATCTAGTATTGTATATCAGGATCATTGTTACCTTTCTGCCACGTCATGGTAATAAACTATTTAATATTTTCTCACACTTGTGTCCTCGTACTCTCTTGTCTTCAAATTTTCTCATATTTTCTCCACGAATCACTGTTTCCTACAGTGGCTGAAAAATAAAGATTCTTCTTCTTCTTTGTGTTCGTTCTCAAACTTCTGTAGATTAGCAGGATGTAGTCCGAAAACGGAATGCGTTGTGTCATGGTTTACAGCATTGCTGCGATATCTGCGCCTTTCGGACTGACACATCCGACTTCAGCATGGCCGTGGGTCACTGACCCTATATGGGATGGAACAGTCAACTCCATCCCATAACCTCCTTAATCGCCTTTTACGACATGACGTGGAAGTAAACAGTGTTGCTATTCTTTGCTCCCCTTTCGGGCCACGGCAACACACGGGCGAAATAAAGATTGTCTCTTCCTGTTATATAGGAAGTACAGTGTAATCACCTTTTAGCATTTGACTCTTTCAGTACCCAATTATTAGGTTTTCTAGCTGCCCACGGTACTCTCGGAATTCTTCCATAGAACCACATCTCTGCTGCCTTTAATTGTACGCCATCATATTTATTTATTTATTGTCCAAAGCTCACATCCATAATGTTACAATCGGTGTTATGTAACTGTGAAGAACTCTCTTGTTCATCCCTAATGACACGGATTTAGTATATGATTCATTTGGGTTTTTTTAAATGATGTCTTTGCGTGCCCTATTATACTTCTTATCTATGCTGTATTACTTCCATTTGATGCCATCGTTGTTCTTAAATACCTGAATTCATATAACTCGTTTAGTATCCAGCGATGCCGAAAACGGATGTGCTGGGTCAGAAGGAGCAAAATAGCTCTACTCCGCTTTGACCAACAGCACAACGTACTTCACTATCCCTGATGGAAATCATACAAACATCTCTGTTGGTTATCAGAGAGCGAACACTGAAGTATTTATTATTCAACCATTCACTTTGATTTTACATACTGGTTTATTTTGCTTCTTTCAAATAACCATCACTTCTGTTTTCTTGTTATTGAAAAAAACACGATATTTCTCTTTCCTTTGTGCTACGACTATCTTGATCAGTTCTTGTAGATATTTCTTATATTTAGTTATCAGAACAGCGGCTCTACTTATCTCAAGTTATTGATGCGGCATGTGTCTTCTCGGAGCTCGAATGTGGAGCAAAGAATAGCAACACTGTTTACTGATACAGCATTTTGTAAGAGATGATTAATTAGGTTGTGGGGTGGAATTTGCTGTCCCATCCCGTATAGGGTCAAAGTAGCCCATAAAAGATGCTGAAGTTGGATGTATCAGGTCGAAATCAGAAAATATCACAGCTAATCTGTAAACCATGAAACAACGTATTCATGTCTTCAGACTACATGTGATAATCAGCAGAAGTTGAAAATGAACTCAGAGGTTATTTATGTTATGTCTACTCACTGATAATTTCTCAAATACTATTAAATTATTTTCAGTGATCTGTGTGTCATTTGGTCAATTGTTATATTATCATGCCCACTGACTCCTCAGGGAAATTGATTGAGCAGTGAACTTTCAGTAATTGGGGGCTTTCCACTATCGGTGCATATCACTCGTCAGTGTTCCTGCATGAACGTTCATCACATGGAATGCATTTTATTAGATATAGGGGTACATGCCATTCTGATTTTATTGGTGCATCTCTTGGCTGGCTGTTTCCATCTTCACCACCTTTACATGCTAGGGTAAAATGAGGCATGACCGTCCCAGTAAAAACATTTCAATTGTATTAATTAGGTTCATCTCATTTGTTACGTTTTTGATTATTGTTTGGATTTCAGTTTGTCACTATTTATATACTTTGGAGTCGCATGCCACAGTAGCCAAGGCGACTCCAAGTATATAAATAAGTAGCCAACCGAAAGTCTCCAAGTCCGGTAACGTGACAATTCTAGTAAACAGGTCTTAACGAAGACGGTCGTGGCTGAAATTTTCCTTACCTGTAGTGGAACTCACCAGAAATAATTTTTCAGCCGTTTGTAGCATAATTAAGCCAACTTTCACGTCACAAATTGGTCTCGGTGGAAATGACCCATCCGGGTTCATCAATAAAGTATGCCAACAATAAAATGGTTGTAAAAATATTAACAGGTGTTGACAAGGGGGGTTTGAGAAAAAGTTGACGTCATCAATACTGTATTATATACCAAGTTAAAGCATTTGAAACATTTTCTTAAAAAATGTGAAACACACGATGTAGATTTGTTAGTACTGTTTCAGCTAAGCTTTTACGGTTCAGGAAAGGGGGGGGTGTGTGATTGGTGACATAATTAAGCAGTACGTCCATTAATTTTTGACAGTTGTCGACGTTATTTATGGACAGCCTATTCTGAGTAGAAGGTAGAAGGCTTCTACACAAAAATAATAAATACCAACGACCACACAATTGTTTCAATTTCGTAATTTATGGGAATCCAAACAAGTAAACAAACCTTTGTTTTCAAGCGATGTTGTTTCAGTATGCGGGACTTTGTGATACTGTATATTCAAATATTTCTACTGTCAAACGAGATCGGTTTTTAATAGAAGTTTCATTGTCATTGTCCCTTACAGATTTAAATCCTATGATGGATGGGATGTGTTTCCTACGAGGAAAAGATGTATGTCAAGGTTGCATTCAGACCTTTGCTGTGTAGTTTGTGGCGTTTAAGTATTTGTTTGGTAGAATCACGATCTGTCGAAACTGGTGGACCTGTCGTCAGACATTTGAAGCTTATTTGTGGTCATCATGAGTTTCTTAGCATTGCTTACGTCTCAGTAGTTTGCCATTGCCAAGTTAACTGGCAAGTCACCGGGATGCGACTAAGTAGCTGCTGAATTAATACTAGCAAGAGTAGAGCGCAGTGACCAGGGCTATCTTGTCTTCTGTGTTAAGATCTGAAGAAACAAAATATGGACACATGATTGGACAAGATAATTATATATATATATATATATATATATATATATATATATATATATATATATTATATATATATATATATATATATATATATATATATATATATTATATAATATATATATTAATATATATATATATTATATATATATAATTTGCCTGAAATGACAGCAACAAACACACAATTGTCAAGTTCGGCCTAGACGTGTCAAATATGGCTAGGACATTCTATGCCAGAATTGGACTTTTCAAGTATCTTCGCTCACACAACCACGCAATAACACAAGTCTAAGGCCGTTGTCATCAATGATTGCGAATGTAGGTTATTATTATTATTGAGGGTTGTCGATGGTAGCAACAATTAAGGGGCTAACACCATATTCCCCAAAATATCTCAATCAAGTCCAACACCTTTAAAAGTAAGTAGACTCCATGGAAGTAACTGATGACGGGGAGATAACTCTTCATGTACTAAGCATCAGCAACTATTAGGTGGGATGACCAGCTCCCTTCCTAGTGACTCGTCCCCGATATGTCCCCATTAACAGCTGGATCGATTAGAGGTGCGGCTGTGTCCAAGCGAGAAATTAACGCGGATGTTTTCTGTTCTAACGTGGTTTCGAACCTGGAACGCTGTAAACCTGCGATAGTAAGCAGGCTCACTATCAACTAGGCTACCGAGATAGTCAACTATAAAGGTCATGCCAAATTGTCAAAAGAGCGTTACTAATCTTGACTGATGAAACTGATTCGTGCTTTTCTTTTCATTCCTCACTTTGGCATACTTTGTGCTGTCAATGAAGAATCGGATGAGCCAAGTTGAATGACGTTGTGTAACTAGTTGGACAGAACATATATTCTGTGGTAGGATATTCCTCAGGGAATGTAGTGATTTATATTTTTGGAATTAGTGGTGGCTGGATTACCAGAACAACGACTTCCACTATATTTTGTGGTCGTAAAGTTCTGAAATAACTAAATTGGACAAACGTCCACGGGTGAATAGAGAATGCCTCACCATACGATGTACATTTTTTACTTAACCGAAGCCCAGGGACGTGGGAAATGAACACAGTATCATCACTGCGTTCATGTAATAAACACTTGTGATACTATTTTCCTTTTACACAAGAAGATTTCTACACTAGTGCACGAACTCTATGGTGCCGGAGAATGTCCTGAAGCCATTTCTAATGCATACTAGTGTATACTAACTGTATATTTACTCTGCGTTCGTTCTTACACGCCTACAGATTACAGAATGCAGTATGGAGATTAAAAAAATGTGATGGTTTACAGCTTGGTTGCAATATCTGCACATCTGTCTGACAAATTCCATGCTCTTTAGTTACGTAGATCCCATTTGAAATGAAACAGCCACGTCCGTACATAAGGAGTTTGAGGGGTTCAAACCCACACCTTACGAAAATATAACATGTTATTTAGTTTTGAAAAAGTAGTTAATCAGAAGGTAACATCTCCCGCATCCTCGTCCAGGGCTGTATTCCAGAAAAAAGTTCATCAACATTTCTTCAAAAACGAAATGATTCGGTTTTCTTTGGGAAACACCCAATCATTTTACATAGTCGTATCTACCGAACAGCCATCAGAAATCAAAAAAACTCCTTAGTTGCGTGCATAACGAGGCATGCATAACAGGTCAGTTTCAATATGTCTTGCTACTTCTTTAGGCTCAGTCAATACAAGATCTTTCTCTTAGTACATGATATGTAAGAACAAATTTATTCTGCGTATTCCCCCATTTCTGTTTTAATAAGTCTTCACCGTTAGTTCTAGCTAGTTATTTTGTATAGAGAATTAATCGGAAACTATAAACTTGAGCACTGTATCGGAGAGGTACAGAGAAAATATGTAATGGCCAAGATACTAGGTTATATTTTGTCGCAGGCAGTTATGTATCGGGAATTTTCAGATAGCAATGGTAAACTATTGAAGCTGATGCAAAGGCAATCACTAAAACTGCGGACTTGATGACTATATCCTGAATATAAATAACATTTATATAACCTAAGTACTGTTCTCTAAGCCAGAGATTAAACATATCATGTGACATATTCTTTCCAGAACTATGTCTTCGTCGTGGATACTCTGAACATGAACGCCTCTCTGTTCCGGGCAAGCAGGCCTGCATTGGTCAGAGACGTGTGCATACATTCTTCGATGACGATGGTTCATCCTCTTCTCGTCCTTCATCTTCTTCTCTTGACTAACACTCTGCCCGTTAGAATCAGCCTTTCGATACCATCATGTCGCTTTAAGTATCCAAAATACTGTATCTTCCTTCTGATGATGGTATTTAGAAGCCACCTTTCATTTAGTTTCATATTTTCAAAACTTCAATGTTCTTCTTTTTCTCTGTCCATGATATTCGCAGGAGCTTTCTGTTGCACTTCATTTCAAATGAATTTATTCTTTTGGTATATTGTCTTATTGCCGAGCCAGAGATTGCCTAACATAAATTAATCACCTGAACGTCAGAGGTAACTGAAGCTGGAAAACACTATGGATGCTGTAATAAGGGCACATACAATTATACACATGATGATGATGATCAAATAATCCCTTGAGCAGGTAGTACTTGACAGCACATATCCTTACTGGCAAAAGTACAGGTTCTTCTCAGTTGTTTAACTTATGTGACACCCAGATTCATATAAGGTCTCAAAGCCATGGGCGTGTAAGGGTGCGGAGATTATGGATGCGTGTTTAGTTCCCGAAGGGTGGTATTGCAGTTCGCCAGTATCCCATAATTGCCACGCCCTTCCTTGAGCGCAGCTAGCACTTCTGGATCAACTAACTCATTATTTTTCTATCAAACTTGTTGATCTATTCCCATTGATGGCACATCTATCATACCCCGTCACCTAGATATCTGTCACAAAAAGACAAAGGTGCAATACCCACTACCATACATTCCTTCGTCATCTATGCGGATTATTAGGATAGAAGACAAAGGTAAGAATTTTAAACGCAGTGTTACAATGATTGCAGGTTGAAAAAGGTGACATGCTGTTAGCTTATTTCCCAATTTCTATTAGTCGCCTCCTACGAAATACCTGGATAGTGACCTTACTCTTGCAGCCTAAACTAGAAGTTCAGGTCCCAGTTGTCACACAGGCGAGGTTTGAACATAAATAGGTAAAGTAAGATGGTGTCACCAGCTAAGATACGGTATTAAGACTGTAACACGAGCACATACAAAGTTTCTACTAAAACACCCACACTAGAGAGAAAACGATAGAACACAACACTGCCACATAAACAACAATGGCTACATGTAGAAAAAAATGCCATTTTTATGTCTATATAGCAATAGTATGCATAGTCTGCTATAATGGAAACATACACCTGTGTGGTCATTTAAAGAGACACGACTATAAAGAAAATAATGGAGGTTAGAGAACATGGGTACCGCCGAAGACGGATGTGTTGGGCCATTGGCGCAAATAAAACGGCAACACAACGCATTTCCATTATCTGGACTATATTGAACTGGAAATCTTGTAGGACCATTGTCCTGTTACAAGAGAAATCCAGCTGGAGTTTGAGAATGAACGCTGAAGAAGAAGAAGAAGAAGAGAACATGGGTGAAGGAGAACGGGCAGACTAAGAAAACGATGGACTGACGACATTAGAGATAACATGAATACGTTGTTGAAAAAATGCAAACAGCATGGCCCAAGACAGAAGGTTTCAGGTAGTTCATTGGGAAACTACGTACTGGAGAGAATACGTGACATGGGATGATAATAGAAATCAGGGTTGTAGACACGTATTCAGTAAAGGGGATGTGAAGTTTACCTACAAGAAAATGGTCAGTCGTCCATCTTTGTGTGCAATTTCCTCTTTTACGTGAGAAATTTGAAGGCCTTTATTGCTAACAATCGATAGAAAGGAATGTGGATTACCTACTTTTGACTATATTTCTAGTACTAAAAGTCATACTCTGATTTCCTAGGAGTGGAGTGGGGGTTGAATACTCTCCCCTACCCCCACCTCCAAATACACCCGCAACTAAATCTATCGGTTTAATGGGAACACCAACCCCCCCCCCCCCCCCCCCGACCCCTTATCTACCGTGTTCTGGGAACACACATGCTACGTTAACTTGCCAGTCGATTGTGGTTGTGAGGTTAAGCCACCGTATCGTATAACAGGATATCAGCTGGATATGACAGATGACCATACTGAGTTCTCGGTAAACAGATTCTCTATCCACAAAACTGAAGATGGGTAACCAGACATCTTTGAATTGAAGACAGATTTAATCCTCAACGAGGGTACACAACAACCGTTTTGGTGCTCTCAGCTAAATGAGCGACACAAAGAAGATGTGAATGGATAAGACAATGACATCTTCTTCTACAGTCTTTCTCAAACTGCTAGTTAGCTGAATGTTATCGGAATCACAGTTTACAGCTTGACTGCCCTTCTATTTATTTTGCGTCAATTCTCAAACTTCTGCGGAATAACATAATATAGTACATAGAATGGAATGCCTTGTATCTTGGTTTACAGCTTGACTGCGATATATGCGCTTTTCGGCTAAACACATTTGACTTCAGCATGTTTTTGCCACTCTCTATGTGATGGGACAACCAACTCTATCCCAAAAACTACTTTAGCCGCCTCTTACGATAGGCATGACAGGTAATAGAGTCACTATTCTTTGCTCCCATTTCTTCTTCTTCTTCGCCGATCATCACTTAGTCAAGTTGGGACTATGGATTCTATGATATAGGGTGTTGTCTGTTTTAGAGTTTCCGTTGTGTCATGCAATTTCTCTTCGACGCTGATTGGGGTGGGCCATGTCTTGTTTTTCAGTTCTGCATGCTGGGGACATTCTTGTTAAGATATGTTATGCTGTCATATTCGCAAGGCTGCAATGGCAAAACACATTTGTTATTAAATTTGAATTTATTGTACAGGTGATGTCTCATTTTGTGGTGACCAGTTCTGATGCGCATCAGGATAACCTGGTCTCTTCTGGATAGTTGGTAATACCGATCATCTGCATTATATTTGGGGTGGTCTTCTTTCCACTTTTTGTTATATGTGCCTTTAATGATAGTCTTCACTTCTTCATAACTGACCAGATAGTCTTCTTAATGCTCCCGTTTAAAGCCATGGCAACACACGAGTGACAGATTAGCTATGATATCTGCGCCCTTTTATCAGGCACATTCAACTTAAGCATGAATTCTCGGTCCCAGCAGCCTATAGGATGGGACAGCCAAATCAACCCCAAAACGTTTAGTCGCCTTCTACGTCATACATGGCCTGTCGCAGATTCGCCATGTTTTTTCTTTTAAGCACAGACACCATAGCAGCGAAATCATTTCACAATGCACAATGTACAGAAACGCGTCTGATTTACTGGCGACATATTTATTTCTAGTCTATGTAGAACGTCTACTCAAGCATATGGCGATGTAATTCCTTGTGGGTAAGAAATGCACAGCGTAGCATAAGGAACAAAAACTGCAGCAATCTGCAACGAGGTGTTAGACATGAACAAAAACTGCAGTAATCTGCAACGAGGTTCTATACATGAACAAAACCTACAGCAATCTGCAACGAGGTTCTAGACATGAACAAAAACTTAAGCAATCTGCAACGAGGTTCTAGACATGAACAAAACTGCAGCAATCTGCAACGAGGTTCTAGACATGGAAAAAAGTGACTTCTTCCCTTTTGGGCATCTTTGGCTTAAGAAGAACAAACTAACTACTTAAAACCTGCCAAACTTGAATAATTTACAAAACTATCAGAACGTATTTTCAGATGAACATTATCCTGGAATCCCCAGGGAAAGAGAGATACTGGGATACTAATAAATACGAGTAGGAAAGAGTTGGAAAAAAGAGTTGATATCAGGTATGGGTAGGATATGGAAAGAACTGGATGGGATAGCTAGAGATATGATATAATGTAACGCGCGTGTTGAGATCTTCCTTCATTGAACATATAATGGAAGCAAATAGTGAAAAGATGGCAATAATATTTCATATAACTACTGATCCTAAAGAAGGAGAAGTAGACACTGGCAAAGGATGGAGCAACACAGGAACAAAAAGACCAAGAAATCACCTACCAAGAAAAGAGGACACTCCTCACAACGATCAGGAAAGTCGACGACCCAGAGCAGAGCAGGTTATTATCTTCCGCCTCAGAACATGACACATTTAAACAGCCACTTAAATTGACTAAGACTGGTCCCATCACATCTGTGCCCTTGTGGGCAGACAGCACAGACCGATGAACATATCCTGCAAGACTGCAATACAGTAAACCAGTCAAGGGAAGAACACTGGCCCACAGAGATGGATATTTACAGAAAGATGCATGGGAGCACAGAGGAGCTTTCAAATACAGCAGCATTTATTAAGAAAACAGGACTTGCTGTTTAGACGTGTCAAACTGCGAACGAGAAGAAGATTCCATCACTGTGCTACCAGTGCCAAACCTAGACAATGACAGCACAAGACATAAGAAAAATAGTTACAACAGAAATGACATGTCTACGAAGAATACCCGGAGTGTCATCAAGTGATAGAATTAGAAATGATAACATCAGACAGATAACCAAAACAATACGAGTATTGAAACATATCAAAAGACAACAGATCAAGTGGTTTTCACACCCTCCAGACCACCATCAGACAGCATGCCACAGATGTCCACAACACATAGACATAACGGTTATAAACCAAGAGACATACCATATAAAAGATTGATCACAGAAATCAAAGAAACCACAGGAACAAGCTTACAAACAGCACACAGGAAGGCCATCTCCAGAAAACTCTTCTATCCCTGACGCTGCAAGGCAAACACAGAATACAGCGTAGACCAGGCAGACAGACATATAAGATAGATATATAGATAGATTAGATAGATAGATAGATCGATTAGATTAGATTAGATATATAGATAGATATATAGATATATAGATATATAGATAGATAGATAGATAGATAGATAGATAGATAGATAGATAGATAGATAGATAGATAGATAGATAGATAGATAGATAGATAGATAGATAGATAGATAGATAGATAGATAGATAGATAGATAGATAGATAGATAGATAGATAGATAGATAGATAGCTGGATGGATGGATGAATGGATGGATGGATGGATGGATGGATGGATGGATGGATGGATGGATGGATAGATAGATAGATAGATAGATAGATAGATAGATAGATAGATAGATAGATAGATAGATAGATAGATAGTGGCGAAGTCCTCTAACTCATCTACGTCTGAACACTCTAAAGCCCTTGACATTGTACTCAAATTAACCTTACTATTTTTTTTGGGAGACATATTCACTGCTCGTACTGTACGTAAGCTTTGAGACATGACCGTACTCTTCTCTCTCCCCCCCCCCCCTCACTCGGTCCAGGCCAAACGCCGTGGAGACCAAGAGGTTGTCTTTTAGAGAACTTTGTAAGCAATTATCATTTCATCTCGATCTACATTACTCGAACATGATCCATAAAGCTTTAATCAGACAGCTTTGAATCAATATTTTTCCAGGCTGCACTACGGGAAGATGCTCTTAAGATCTTGATTAGAGCAAGCAGAGTCGTCATATTATAAGGCTGTCACATGATACGGAAGCTCACTCGTATCAAAAGCTTTTTGAAAATGTATGTGAAATGTTTTTAGAGCAACTTAAAAAGTAGAACAATAAATTATTTGTACGTTCTCGTTCTCAAACTACTGCATAGTAGCAGAATGTAATCCAGAGAATGGCATGTGTTGTGGCTTATATCTTTACTGCAATATCTGCGCCTTTCGGACTCACACATCCGAATTCAGCGTAGTTTCTGGGGCAGTCTCACCCTATAAGGTATGAAACAGCCCATAACATCTTTTGTCGCCTCTTACGATATGTATTGAAGACAGTGTAGGTAATTTTTGCTCCCTGTTCAGGCCTTAGGCAACGGACGAACAATGTACTGATTCTCTCCAGCTCAAGTCATGGCCTATATTGTACCGTGGTTCCGAAAGGTGAGCAAAGAATAGTCATCCTGTTACCTGTCATGCAAGGTTACTAAGTAGGCATTGATGTGGCGTTAATTGTTTCATCCTATAGAAGTGAAAATTACCAAGAAACCACGATGATGTCGGATGAGTTAGGCCTAAATGTAGATATTGCAACCAAGCTGTAAACCATGATACATTGATCGCTGGTTCCAGGACTATAGTCTGCAGGAGTTTGAGAACTGAGGCAGACGAATTTATACGACAAATCCGGTCACTTGAGAGTAAGCGGAAGCATACAGACAGCAGGGCGACAAAATACACTAACGTATGTAAAATGAGCGCAGTCCCGTTATACAGCAGAGCCAGCGCCATAATTTCTTCACCACAGTAAATCTGAGACTTGTGAAGTAACACGCCAAAGATATCACATTTCCCGCGTGAGCAGTTTAAAGTGACCATTTTATTACATTTTAATTCTTAAAGTTTCTGTTACCACTATCTCCGCCTCTCGTCTTACACCCACCACTACACAGGACCGTCTGAACGGGAACATCGCAAACCTACCGCTTGGAATTCTACTTCAAAATCGATGCCTACGTCTGAACACAGCATTGTCCCGATTTCCCGGAGATTCGTACGAGGGGCGTTAATCCAGCGACTGTATCCGGTGACGAAGCGGCCGCCGTATTGGTCTGAGCCAAGGAAGCTATGAATGCTGTGCGCTGGTAGTCTAGGGTCTTTCGCGACACAGCATTGTGTTCTACAGCTTTGCGTGTCTGTAAGAGGGAGGACCAGTTTGCGCGTGTTGTCTTTGATGGGAGGAGATAAATGAGAGGAATGCACGCTAGAGTGGTTTGCACAGCATTGTTAGAAGCGTGGGAGTGAATGGAGGAGGAGAACGACTGTAAACTGAGTGAAGTTTGATGAGGATCTATCTAATGAAGAAATTGATGAACATTCTATTGAAGTTCTGCAAGATATGAGCCACGAGCTTTAACATTCTGAATTTCCTCTTTCATATCTGTTTTCCTTCATTAGCTTTAGTCTCTTATGTTAATTTAGCACAGAATAAGGTGCAGCAGACAGGAATCAGTACTCTACAGTTTAAAACTGTTTTCTATTCCACGGCTTTCAGGCTTATTGTGGAAATATGATGTTAGTTTGGTAGTTTTTATTGACCAAAGGCGTACCTAGGAATGATGGTCTTAACATCATTCCGATGCCTTTACTTTCTCTGGAACATTTGTACACAGTTACTTAGGTTGGAGGGGCCATTGGTTATTTAGGAAATATTTTCAGTTCAACTGAAAATTGAACCTTTGTTACTGCCGAAATCGGATGTGCTTCGCTATAATGCGCAAAAACGTAGCTCAGCTGTAAACAAGCAAAACATATCTCTACGGCGGAAATCATACAAAATTTCATATTGGTTAACAGAGAGCAAACGCAGAATGAGAACTTTTGATCACCGGATTGGGAAGCGAGTGAGCCATCGCGGCGCTAACTCTCCAGAAAAGCGATGTGATAATGTCGATAATAGGTAACAACTGCAGCGAAACTTCATTCAACAGAAGAAAATTGAACACGGTATATAAAAAAGTGTGAATGATTACATCAAGATATAACACCTATTTGATAACTCTTGTTATATGACATCGCGATTAGGTCATTGTCAGCGCAGTTCTTTAAACGTCTTGCGTTATCTTGTTTTCTTGATAAATACCTTGTGGTCAAATTATGTTTTCATGTTTGTTTTCAGTGATTAGCTTAACTTCACTACCATGTATTGAATTTTAGCTTGTGGTGATTTTCTGTTAGTTCTTGCGTGTTGTTGTTGTCCGTAGTCATGACACATTTTATGATTGTTACAGGTAGAACCTCCCTTTCCTTTTTCTTTTGCCATCTTGTACAGATTTTAGTGCTTCCTTAAGCAATTTATTGTCATTCATTCTTCGTTCATCTCCATTACAAATTCACCGTAATTGTTGCTTGCTGCTAATTGGTATCCCGATCCTTTCCTATTTACTTGTTGAACTTGAACTCTTCCCAGACAATATTTCAAAATTTGAGAAGACAATTATTTGATTTTCACATGAATTTCTTTTCTTCTCTAGACTCTTCTTTCCATGGAGACCTGGTAAATAAGTAAATTCCTTTGTTACTTTTCAGCTTTCACAACCATATATGTTACAGATATTCTACTGGGGGACTTGGAATGGAAGCCAAACAATCGACATTGTTATTTGCTAGGCATATTGTAGGAGGCGACTAAATGTATTTTTTGGGAGAAGGCTGCGGAGGTGAATGTCATATCACTTAACTTCGTTTCCTGTCTCAAATGGAGTAAAACAATGATGTGTATTAGCACCTACCCTATTTAGCATCATGTTCTCTGCTATGTTGGATGATGCTTTCAGAGATCTAGACCTGGGAGTAAACATCACCTATCGCATAGACGGAAAATTGTTCACCCTTCGGCGGCTTCGAGCAAAAACCAAAGTTAAATCACACACAATCAGGGATCTTCTATTTGCTGATGACTGTGCCCTAAATGCCAACCCTGAGACTGATCTACAATATATTATAGACAGATTCTCTAAAGCCTGTACCAACTTTGGGCTTACCATTAACACAGAGAAAACAGAAGTCATGTTACAACCAGCACTTGGCAAAAGCTATCTCCCGCCCTGCATAAAGGTAAATGGTGTAGCACTGAAAGTTGTGAATAGATTAACATATCTAGGCAGTACGTTATCACAAAATGCCAACGTTGATGATGAAGTGTATACAAGGATCGCCAAAGCAAGCAGTACTTTCGGCAGATTGTACGCAAATGTTTAGCGTAGAAATAGCATTAACCTACGGACTAAGCTGAAAGTTTACAGAGCAGTGGTACTTCCAGTGCTGTTATA
Source organism: Meghimatium bilineatum (assembly GCA_034231615.1). NCBI lineage: Eukaryota > Metazoa > Mollusca > Gastropoda > Stylommatophora > Philomycidae > Meghimatium > Meghimatium bilineatum. Next base: position 55,809,785 of record CM067299.1, read on the forward strand.
CACTAGAATCAGATCGAGCTGCTGTTTTCTGTTACCAGGGTGCACCGCGAGAAGGTACATTTGGGATCTTGGTTATCTGCTAACCCTGGGTCCGCCTAGAGCAATGCGTTCCCTTTTCACACCACATTTCTTCTATATTTTTTAAAGATACTCTATGTGTAGATATTAAATAGGCATGGTGTTAAAATGCATCCTTGTTCTTATTTCTATGTATGGTGAGTAGCTGTTTTCACACCTTATTGATGCAGTTTGTTCCCAATATATATTTCTAATCAGTCTGATGTCCTTTCCATTTATGCCTATTTTTTGGAAATATTTGATTAATTTTTCATGGTGGACTCTGTCAAAGACCATGCTGTAGTGCGAACAATATAATACCTATCGGTTGATAGGAAAACAGCTTTCTAAGATTAATCATTTGATTTTCGTTGATGAATATCATTATATTTTGTGTCGACGCCAATGAAAGTCACTGGAAAATCAAGTTAGTTATTTTAGGAGACTGTTTTCCCAGGGAAGCGAGCAAGAGGTAGGCAGAGATACAAGTGGGAGAGTAACATTACACGATGGATAGGTTACAGTCTAGCAGAGTGCACCACCAAGACAAGAGACAGGAGATGTTGGAGATACGTTGCAGCCAACTTTCGTTGCGGAGACGGTACTTGATGATGATGATTTCCCATTAGCCAGTAGGTCTTATAACACCGACGGTCAGGATATATTTACACAATCACTTCCTGTATCTTCATTATTTTCCCCATGCAAAACTATCCTCTTTGTTCCAGAGACGGTTACCTCCATTTTCCTTCTATTTCTCCCTCTGTTTCCCATCCTCAATGAAAACACCCAACAGGTGTCTATTGATGACGTTGACCTTGTCTCATGTTTCACGGACAAGGTGAACAACACCGTGTCCATTTCCATGACATGACCAAGTGATGAGATGCTGTCTTTTGTCATAACTCAGACCCCCTTTGTGTCTCCAGTCTGAAAAATGAACAGGTCGTACGTAAAATATTGGGACAATATATAACTGTATGTTCCAACATACATCAAAACAAAAATGGATGACAGAAGAAATATTAGAATTGATGAGCACCAGAAGGAAAAATAAACACAAGATAGTGGAATATCAGAAAATACATAAGGAGATACGAGAGAAATGCAAAATAGCAAAAGAAAGCTGGCTGAACAAGAAATGCACAGAAACAGAATTGCATTACTACCAAGATACAACATTACTATATAGGAAAATTGAGATGATAACAGGAAAGAGAACGCAAACAGTTACAGGGTGTCTAAAATCTAAGACAGGGCAGGTATTAATGGGAATAGATCACATAGTACAGAGATGGTCAGAATATATCAAAGAACTTTATGAGGACAATAGACCAGAAATAAACATACAAGATAACGGCGAGGGTCCATCAATACTCACAGCAGAAGTAAGGGAGGCACTAAGACACATGAAATATGGCAAAGCCCCAGGTCCAGACAATATCACATTAGAAGAATTAGCAGCTTTAGATGACTTTGGAGTTGAAATAATCACAAAATTGCTGAATGACATATATAACAGCGGAAACATACCCGATGACTTAATGAGATCCATATTCATAGCATTACCTAAGAAACCAGGGACCACAGAATGTGAAGAACACCGTACAATCAGCCTCATGAGCCAAATAACCAAAATACTGCTCAGAATCATCATGAAGAGTGTGAGAAACAAAATAAAATCAGAAATAAGTCCAGAACAATGTGGATTTGTAGAAGGCAAAGGCACCAGCAATGCGATTTATATATTGAGAACACTAATAGAGAGGTCTATAGAGGTAAAAACAGATCTGTACCTCTGTTTTACAGACTACAATAAAGCTTTTGACAAAGTTAAACATAGCGAAATTATACACATGCTAGAGAATCTGAACATTGACAGCAAGGATTTAAGAATAATCAAGAACATGTACTGGCAACAAACAGCAGCAATAAGAGTAGGAAAGCAATTTGGCCCTTTTCAACAAATAAAACAAGGAGTCAGATAGGGATGCGTGCTTTCACCAGACCTGTTCTCTCTATACAGTGAAAACATATTGCGTGCAATAGTAGATATCCCAGGAATATCAGTGGAAGGACATAACATAAATAATTTGAGATATGTGGATGACACTGTTCTGATTGCAAAAAGTGAGGAAGACCTTCAAAACTTAATTAAAGTAGTAGTCACAGAAAGCAAAGAGAAAGGCCTCTTCCTAAATATCAAGAAAACAGAAGTAATGGTTATTTCAAAGAAAGGAAATAACACACCTTGCAAGATCATAGTGAATGATATAGTATTAAAACAGGTCTACCAATTCAAATATCTAGGTACAATTATAACAGCAGATGGAAGAAGTTCAACAGAAATAAGATGCAGAATAGGACAGGAAAAAACAACATTCAGAAAAATGAAAAATATACTGTGTAATATGACCTTGTCATTAGAGGTGAGAAAGACAGTTCTGCAGTGCTATATAACCCCTATACTAACATATGGGTGCGAGTCTTGGACAATAAACAGACTGGAAAGTGGGAGATTTGAGGCAACAGAAATGTGGTTCTACAGAAGAATGCTGAGAATACCATGGACTGCCAGAAAAAATAATGTAGAGGTGTTAAAAGAGTTAAATGCGAAACGGGCCTTAATCAACAATATAAGAAAAAGGCAATCTTCTTTTTTTGGCCACTTCATGAGACAGGCAGGTTTAGAGAACATAATCACAACAGGCACGATTGTAGGCACCAGAGACAGAGGGCGACAACGTGAGAAAATATTAGACAGTTTGACAACCTGGCACGGCAAAGAAACAACAACGACTTTGATACATAATACTGTGGACAGAGAGCTGTGGAGAGCCATGACCGCCTACGCCACCCGGCATGGTACCTGATGATGATGATGATGTTCCAACAGAAAATGAGATGTTGCAATTCCGGAATATTTACTTTATGAGCGACATTCCGCTGAAATCCAACCAGGTACCATTGGATCTGATGATCTCTCAATGAAAGAACTCAATTAGAACCAAGGCAGAAATCCACGATCATTTTTTTAGAACGGGAGGGAGGGGGAGGTTGAGCTTATTTATTTGGTTTTGTGTGAGAGAAATTCTTTATTTATTTTGGTGATGTGTGAGGTCAATTATTTATTTATTTAGTGTTATTTGAGGGCAATCATTTATTTAATTGTTGTTGTGTGGGGACAATCATTTATTTCTGTTGGTGTTGTGTAGGGAAATCAAGTACTTATTTTAGCGTTGCGTGGGGGAAGTCATTTATTTATTTCGTATTGTGTAAAGGCAATAATTTATTTAGTTCGTTTTGTGTAAGGGGAATACTTTATTTATGTCGTGTTGTGTAAGGGGAATAATTTATTTATTTCGTGTTGTGTAAGGGGAATAATTTATTTATTTCGTGTTGTGTAAGGGGAATAATTTATTTATTTCGTGTTGTGTGAAATCATTTTGTTTAATAGCTGAGTATTATTCTCTGAGTTCTGGGACCAGCCACCATAGTACTTTTAAATCAGCCGGAATTATTAGAGGGCTGTATGTTGCCTACCGCTATTCTAAGATTACATAATCGATGACTTGGGTTAGAAACTTTCTTCATGTTGAGGGGAGTTGACATATCAGTAAATAATAGCAATGTCACGTTCCATGCTCGTCGCTAGAGGGGACTAAGAAACTTTGTCGTGGATTTTTAGAGAAGATTGTCCAGCTCGTCACATAACAGCATACAATTGAGTTTGTTTGGGTTATATTTATCCTTGGATTTACCAGCAGTACATCTCTTCAATCCATATGTGCTAATGGGATGTTTCTTCAGAACCTTATTTCACTGCCAGAAAGGCCATAACTCTCAGCGGTGTACTATGTCATAGAAAATAGCATCATACTAAGAAGAGGGCTAGAGAAAGCTACATCATGACGTACAATGTCGTGAGAAGTATCCTTCTGCTGAGGGAAGGGCTACAACCAGATTCAATACATTTAATTACCATGAACTTGGAAAAAATCTAAATGACATCTTCATAAAATTAAAATAAAAATAGGCCAGAAAAACACCAATCTGACAAAGCACAAACACAAAGCTTAAAGTAAAACTCAATCAACTGGTATAATGACAGTGGTGGCAAACTCGCTCCGGATTCTTTTATAGCAAAATTAACATCCATGCAATGCGTTATATATTTTTTGACACTAGAAGAAAATCATCAGTGCGTAGAGTGAAAACTCGTTAAGACTAACCACGTAGACACAACATAGGTTGCAAAATGGAAAGCTCTTGGACTGTTTCTCTCAATTGTTCATACTGCGAACATTTCTGCAAGATATATATATATATATAGATGTTTCATCTGTTTCACATTTCATCTTTTGGTGCGTTTTTTCACTTCTAATGTTTTGCATATCTTTCTTTTTTTTATATGATACTTCATTGTCTTCTTGCGTACATTCTCTTCACTATTTGCCAACACAGGAGACAGTTCAATTTCCAGCACACTTCAGTTTGATGGTGCCCACTGAAGTACAGTTCTATTATATTTGCTTGCATAGATGTTTTGTTTCTTTTTTTCTTATATGAGGTAGCTTGCCACTGTTGAAAGCAATTTGAACAGATAGTAGATCTGTGAAAATGATCGCTTGTTGACAAGCAGAGTTAGTGTCAATTAACATGAAGACAGCTTGGTCTAATGCATGAACATAAGCATTTTACATGGAGAAGAACGTTCCTGTCTAAGGACAGACTTAGTGTCAAGGAAATGATCAAAGTTTTAAAGACGATAGTACATCCATGTCCGCATTTATACCTGCTCCATCTGTAAATTCCTGTATCCAAGATTTCTCACTTTCAAAAAGCGATAACTGGGAACAAAGATCCACAATATCATGAAAACGCAATAACATACACTATAAAAAAGGCTGACTTGGAAAGAAAAGCAGATGGAAAAGATTGCAGACGACTGGACATACCTAGAAAACTAGCAGGTACAAGGAATTATGCAAGTGTACATACTCTAACTCTTATAACAAAGATATATATCATATCCAGGAGTAGTAAGTTCCCACTTAAAGTTTGACTCAGCTGCAAATACCCATTCCCAGAACTTGGATAAAGTGCAAAAGCATACACAAGAAGGCTACTCATCGATCTGCTGAGACAAGATGTGTCGGGACATTTGCGAAGATAAAACGACGGCACGGCGCAATTACATTCTGCTGGAAATCTAGTAGCACCATTGTCCTGTTACAAGATAAATCCGGGGGAGGTGGAAAATGAACCCTGATGAAGAAGAAGAATAATCACATGAGATATGAGGACTACGCTAATACTGGAGGTGCAGAAAGTTATCGAGTTGCAGCCACTATGAGGACTACGCCTATATTGAAGGTGCAGAAAGTTATCGAGTTGCAGGCACTATGACGACCACGCCAATACTGGAGATGCAGAAAGTTTTCGAGGCACAGCTAGTATGAAGACAACTCCAGTACTGGAGATGCAGAAAGTTATCGAGTTGCAGCCACTATGAGGACTACGCCTATATTGAAGGTGCAGAAAGTTATCGAGTTGCAGCCACTATGAGGACTACGCCTATATTGAAGGTACAGAAAGTTATCGAGTTGCAGCCACTATGAGGACTACGCCTATATTGAATGTGCAGAAAGTTATCGAGTTGCAGGCACTATGACGACCACGCCAATACTGGAGATGCAGAAAGTTTTCGAGGCACAGCTAGTATGAAGACAACTCCAGTACTGGAGATGCAGAAAGTTATCGAGTTGCAGCCACTATGACGACCACGCCAATACTGGAGATGCAGAAAGGTATCGAGTTGCAGCCACTATGAGGACTACTCTAGTACTGGAGATGCAGAAAGTTATCGAGTTGCAGCCACTATGATGACTACGCCTATATTGAAGGTGCAGATAGGTATCGAGTTGCAGCCACTATGAGGACTACTCTAACAGGAGGTGCAGAAAGTTATCGAGTTGCAGCCACTATGAGGACCACGCCTATATTGAAGGTGCAGAAAGTTATCGAGTTGCAGCCACTATGAGGACTACGCCTATATTGAAGGTGCAGAAAGTTATCGAGTTGCAGGCACTATGACGACCACGCCAATACTGGAGATGCAGAAAGTTTTCGAGGCACAGCTAGTATGAAGACAACTCTAGTACTGGAGACGCAGAAATTTATCAAGTTGCAGCTACTAAAATATAGAAGATATACTAAAAGTCTAATTCAGATATGGAAGTATAGTATCCTGATAATGACCAATATCAAGGAAATAATAGATGTGATAATACTGGGGCGATTAAGAGGCAATACTTTTATCATCATGGAATAATGCTAATATGGCAGTATCAAGGAGATCCACTATAAAAAACATCACGCTTTCTATCTACCTTCTACCGTAATGGCAAACTAATGACTTCATACAAATAAACACAGCAACCAGCAGTCTCGCAGACAGATCAACTGATCTGTTAAAATTGTACCGCAAGAATATGAAGAGTTTCTCCCTCCCTTCTAAGTATAATGCATTTAAGCAAAAACAAAGAGCCACTTAGTTGAACGACAGCTTTGAGGTTGCTCATACTGGCATGCTGGCTTGTCGACGTGAAATATGTTAGATAATGTATGATTATCTCATGTATCTTTCGCTCCTGTGGCAACCAGGACATGGAGTTCTGGGTGTAAAGAATAGTGACATTGTCTTCTTTCCTAGCATATCGTTGAAGGCTACACAAGGAAAGCTGGGAGATCCGCAAACAACCTGCCACCTGTGGAAAAAAAAATTAAAAAATTTGTCACTCCGTGTCTTGCCTCAATTTTTTTTACTTTTCTCTTCGGTCGTACTTATTGTCCCTCTGCGTTACGCGCAGCAATGGAGTGCCTAAGGCTACGGGAGTCAATCTCTACAGAAAATCCATACAGAAGGCAGACGTCGGTGCATTAAACCACCCAATAACCTTCTTAGTTGTTCCTTACGATATGAACGGAAGGTAAATAGTGTTGTTATTCTTTGCTCCTTTTTCAGTCTCTATCAACACACGAGTAGGAACTAATTACCAGAACCGAGAAGGCTTGTTGCAAATGAGCATGCCACTTTCTCAATAAAACCTGCTCAGGCAAGAAATTATGTGTGACATTTTGAGAGGCTCGTAAGTCCATTTGAAATTGTATACTGAACCACTTCCTGACCGTCTGCACAGAAGCAGGCCATCATCACTCATTCATCTGATGATGATTTATATTTTTATCTATTTATGTTAGGTTGCACATTTCATGAATGAAATGGACTAATTTGGACATACTTATATGTACAAATCGATACCTAAAAGAAGTTTACTTATCATCTTCAGAAGTACGAACTGCCCACAACAGACTGAGAAGTCACATGTTCCGAAAGCTGAAGATTGACGAGACAGACCTGTTGAATGAGCCCAGAGACTGCAGAACAGATTCTTCATGTCTGTCAAATCTACCAAGAAGATAAGGATAAAATATGGCCTACTGAGATGGCACTATTTCCAGACTTGAGGGGTTCCATGGATGAACTGAAGCGAATTACACAATTCATTGAAGCTATTGGCGCTGTAACCTGATATCTGACTTAAGAACGATGAAGAAGAAGATCTTCAGAAGAAAGCACATCTTTAGTGTTCATACAGTGAGAAGAAAAGGTGTGAAATACAATGTAACAACATACTATTACTGAGGGAAGAGGAACGGGGTGTTAGATAGAGTGAGAGAGAGTGTGTGAGAGAAAGGGAAGTTGATGATATCTTGAGAGTTGCTGATAAAGGCATGATTGAGTATCAGCAGTGAATCTGAAAAGTAGAACTGCGGGTAAAACCGTGAGAAAATTAATGATCAATTAAATCAATGATTCTCAACGTGTTAAACGATATTGGCCACTTTTATGTGGCAATTTTGTATCCCTTATCCCGGCCAACACCGCAGTGAAGCATAAAAAAGATTCTTGGTGTTCATCGCTGCCTTTTGCGATATCATGATGATGATGATTCAATCCCTTTCGCTGTGAGCTGACAGCTCTATAAAACCCACAGCCCTTCTGGCGAATGCACAAACTCTCCTCAGCTGTGCTGCAGTTGTCTAGAATGTGTTGTGTACAGTTGGAAGCGGTGGTAGTAGTCCTTAGATGTGTGTTGGTTTTGGTCATTGCAGTAGTAGGTGTTTGACAGTCTCATCTTGTGCGTTACAGTGTCTGCAATTTGGTTCGTGTCGTTCGGAATTTGGTTCGTGTAATGCAATTTGGTTCGTGTCGTGTATTCTGTTCAGGTGTTTATTAACGGGGGCGTGGCCCGTTCTAGGTTGAAATGTGAGACTGGTTTGTTTTCTCCACTTGTCTCAGAAGGTCCATTGGGTAGGGTTTCCGTTGGTATTCATATAGCGAGCGTCCAGTCTTTGAGCTGGTCCACTGTCGTAGCCATTCTAGTATGTAGTTGTTTTATAGGATGTGTTCGCATGTTTGTAGGAAGATTTTTTGGGAAAACCGGGGGGAGGGGGATGGGAGCACATCTCTTAGATAGTTTATCAGCCGTTTCGTTTCCAGTGACTCCGTCATGGCGATGTATCTATTGGAGGGTGACTTCTGCGCCGTATGATACGGATAACTGTTCTATTTGTCTGTTGATATTGCAACAAGAGGGATATTCTTTTGTTCTCCAGGGCCTGGAGTGCTGATTATGAGTCTGAGAAGATGACTATGTCTTCAGGTGGAGTAGTTGAGTTCCCGAAGTCCACAATAATTTGATTTAGAGCTTTCTCTATTTCTATTATCTCGGCTGTGTAGTTAGTTAGAGCAGATATCTCCGCATGGACCAAACATTTTTGGGTAGTCTTTTGGGTCTATGTTCAAGTATTTTGTCACAGCTCCATATCCAGCATTTGTGGTAGCGTTTTGTGCGGATCCATCTGTGTGTACATGGATTATTTCTGGTGGGTATGTATGGATTGTTTCTAGGACAATGATTTACTGGAATGGGGTTATAGTGGTCTTATCTGCCAAATGGTCAGAGTATTTAGCCCTTATGGTAGGAGCTATTGTTTGTCTGCAGGGTGGTTCAGTGTCTATCTTTTCATTCTCTGTTTGTTGGCAGATAGTGTTTTTTGCTTACTTCTCTGTGTTATTAAGGAACGATGTCTTGAGTATTCTGTGTATTTTTTTCTGCCACTTTTCTATAATTTTTATATTTTTTTCTGTGGTGTCCATTCTCATGTATCTTTGAAAGATCTCTACTACCGCTTTTTTCTTCTTAGGTGTAAAGCTTCTATGTCTGTGTTGATCTCACATACATCAGTTGGGGTGGTTTTCATGGAACGGCATATACATCGTAGTGCCTTATTTTCGACGTTCTCCAATCCTTGTATGAGGCTTTTGGTTGTTATTGCCTGTACAAGAAGTGTGTAGTCAATTTCTGATCGGACGTATACAATATATAACTGGCGCAGAGCATGCAAATCAACTTCCTATTTGCATGGGGCGACGTGTTTTATGAGCTTTATCCGTGTGGTCGTTTTCTTAATCAGATTTTCTATGTAGTGCTCCATTGTGAGCCTCTGATCACGTTCAACTTCGTGGTATCTTGGGAATTTTTCATATGCTATTTTTATTCCCCCGATTTTGATTTCCATGTCGTCCCCGTTTGCTTTGGTATTAAGCTGAACAGGCTGTAAACTGTTTTCTCTGTTTATCTCGAGCTTCCACAGTTCACAATGCGCATTTTTCGATATATCTTCTTATTAATTAGCTTCAATATATCCTATTACTAAATAGCGTCGAGAAATCTATTACCAATTCGTATCCCCTTAACCCTCTAGAAGTATCTGAAGGGTCATATAACCCAATTGAGAACCACCGGTCTACTTCATTGCATACGGCACATGATGGTATTGAGTCGAGTTTATTTCAATGTTATCGAACGCTTATTCTTTCACGCTTGTGATGCTTAATAATCTTTAAAGGTGCGGCAACACCTGGTCTAGATTCTGTGGACTGGAGAACAGGGATACATTAATCTATTTGGGATAAAAAAAATAATTATAGTTCGTGTAATCACAGTTATAAGAGGACTTCAAATAAAGTGGTTTATTTTCACAGGGTTCATTCCGTATTTAATTGTTTTAAACCAGATATCTGACGACATTTTTCATATTGATGTTAGGTGATTTTCGCTTGCAAATGTTCTTTGAGAATAATTAGAATACATTTTTTAGAGTGGAAGTGTGTATCCGTATTCTTTGAAGTCTGGGTTTCAATTCAATTGGCGTCAATAGAGTTGCAGTAATACTCATGTTCCCAACACAACTCAATTAGGCCTATATTTAAGTGGAGAAAGCAGGGAAGGGGGTAGATCATTTGTATAGGCGTTCGAAACGGCTTTATACAAATAGAACACGATATTAGCGATACAAAACAAGAATATATAATGATTCATCCTACCACACCTCCTTGCGAGAACACTAGCTGTATTCCCTCAAAGATTTATCAAAACTAAATGAAAAGGTATTGTTTATGAGCGCTCCTACCCCAACCTTTTAACAAACTCTAAGACCATGTTCTCTGATACCCGCACTTGGAGAGTAAGAATTATTCTACAATAATACAATTCTTCTTTAGTTTGCTTAAAATATGTCTGTACCTGTAATTTTGTCAACTCAATAAACTTAAAATATGTCTGTATCTGTAAATTTGTATACTCAATACACTTAAAATATGTCTGTACAAAATATGTCTGTATAAAATATGTCTTAAAATATGTCTGTATAAAATATGTCTGTATAAAATATGTCTTAAAATATGTCTGTACCTGTAAATTTGTCAACTCAATAAACTTAAAATATGTCTGTATCTGTAATTTTGTCTGCTCAATAAACTTAAAATATGTCTGTATAAAATATGTCTGTATAAAATATGTCTATATCTATAATTTTGTCTCCTCAAAAAACGGTGCTGTTATTTTTGTGCAGTGCATACAAAGGTCAATATAGCTTTCATTCCAGTTGTTGTTTCTATGGGCAACATCTCGTACTTAGAACATTCTAGAAGTATCTGTTATGTTGTTTGTCTACATGTACACATGGCTGTGTTGACAATTCTGTATTTTGTGTACATCTTTTATTCTCAAATTCCTGCAGATTAGCAGGATGTAGACCGGAGAACGGAATGCGTTGTGTCATTGTTTACAGATTTGCTGCGATATTTTCGACTTTCGGCCTAAAACAACCGACTTAGACATTGCTTCTGTGTCACTTTGACCCTATATGAGGTGGGACAGCCAAGAATCACCCTATAACTGCTTAATCCACTCTTACGACATGTATGTAAAGTAAAGTGTTGCTATTATTTTCTCCCCTAGACCCCTTGCTATACACGAGCGCTTGTGCACATATGACTATGAAGTTTATTGTGTCCTGCTGTGAAGCGTAGAACTGCAACATGTTCAAAATGTTTTAGCCGTGTTGTTGTTTGTGACTTTTTCAGTGATTTGATCATTTGTTTTTCTGATGGTAAGAAATTGGTATATCTGGTTAGTCGTCGTGGCATAATCCTCATCTAGTTGTTCTGCTCCCTCGTGTCATGGTGAGATGGTATTCACTGCAGTGCTGGTTGCACAGTTCAGTCAGTATTGTTTATAGGTCTGGTAGTTGTTCAAACTTGGGCACTTGCAGTACTAATCTTGCATCCCTCAGAAATACCATAAATTGTTGATCAAGATTGGAATTAACAGTTGCAACCCTCAGTGCTATAATTTCTGCATCATAGTTATTACATAATTTCCTGTTGGTACTTTGTTTGGGTACTCTAGATATGTCAGCTTTTCCATTTCGTACTGAATGTTGTGCTGATCAATCATCAATCTGTGTATACTCTGACCCTTAGTTCCTGTAGAAAATCATCATCCAGGAAACTGTAGGTGACTGTCATGCGCTGCACGTTATTCTGTTTATCCTCACTGAATATTCCGTTTACTTAGATCTGAATGTTTATTGATGATCCATGATTCTCTGTTCAGTGTGTTTTTTCTGCCACAGGTCTCAAGGGGCTATCACTTCAGGCAGATTAAAATATGTCTGGTGACCACTGTAAGTTGTCTGCGACGCTGTGTGCCCTGTTGGAAGATAATGATGAAATAATCACTTTAGTTTTGAGCATGTATCTCTTAATAGCCCATAACCTTTCTGACAAAAGCATCAATCATTTGTTGAGTAACTGATAAGATTACGCATAAGGTTAGCTGTCTCCAAGATATTATTGTGTTGGAGAATTCATGGATTCATGTTTAGTCCCGGAAGGGAGATATTTCAGTGTGGCTGTATCCCAGGTTCCGCACGCCCTGCCAGGATAGAGCGTATAGTCTGGTGCAACTAGTTCATCATTCCTACATCAGATCTGTTCACCTATCAGCAATGATATCACTCCCAGCATACGTTGACACGTAACAATCTGCCGCAAAAAAGTGCCAGTTTTACTGGCCTGCATTTCTCCGTCGTCCCTGAGGACCATTTAATAAAAGACAAAAGTAAGAAATCGAGGTAAAGCATGCAGTGACAATGATATTTTTCACAAGTCACGAGTTCTCATCCACTCTCCCAATGCGCTTTATTCGCCTCTTACGACATGCTTGAAAAGAAGGCGGTGGCTCTATTATTTGCACCCTGAATTAGGCCAAAAAAGTCCAGGCCCCGGTTGGTACAGTAGTGTGACGTGGAAAAAGCTGCTTCTTTTCAGTCGTCCCATTGCTAGATTTTTCAATCAGTCTCTCAAGGACAGTATAATTGACAGTGAAACTGATCTGCTTGTTTTAACACCTTTTATCTGCAGTCTCTGAGTTCACTTATTATTTAGTCTCCCCATTCTCTCCGTCTCTAGTGTGGGTGTTTATTTCATTGCATCCATGATGACACTAAGCGCTTAGTTATTGCTCTTTATATAATTCATATTATGTGATATTTTATGCAGAACTCCACGAAGCTGACCCATATTTCGGGTGTGTCGTATGTCTTGTTGATAAATTTTACTAAGTAAATTACAGTTTGCTCCCCAAGTGATTCCATGTTAGTTTTCTAAGGATAGCTAACATTCTCCGGACATTTGTTGTTATTTTGTTGATGTTTTGCTTCCACGTCAGTTTATTATCAAAGTGACTCCGAGGTATGTGGACTGTGTTTCTTCTCTTATGAGCTCTTCTCTTATGAGCATAAGCTTCTCTTATGCCACATATATCTTGATAACACTAGTATACCATGACGCAGTACAATTTACTTTCTCTTGTAACTGTCTAGTTGCGAACTGACAATTGTGTTATGTACACATGCTTTCACCAATTTGTATATTCTACAACTCACCCCAAAACTTCTTCAAAAGACTTTCTTTCCAAATCTTGTAAAATGCTATCCTTAGATTTATTCATACGGCTAGTATCAGTTTCTTATCTTCAATTTCTTGAGATAGGTACCGTGCAAGTTGCCTTATTTTCGGTAGAATAATACTCCATAAAGCCCGCCTGCTGTGATAACAGGAGGTTGTCACTTTCAATGTACCAATGCAGTCTAAGAGTGAAGACACTTTCTACCATTTTGCATAAAGAGCTTGTGACGCTAATATGTCTATAGTCGGAGACTATGATGCTGTATTTTCCTGGTTTAGGGAGTGGCATCATGATTGCCTCCCTCCATATATGCAAACTCCGTCAAGGGCACAACATATATAACAGAAATGTATCAATTTTGCATTTTGCTGCAGTTTCCATATTTTTAAAAATAAATTCGTTGGACACGCCATCGACTCCTGGTGACCTTAATTTTCAGATTATATATTGCTTGTTAATAAGTTTTCTGAATGTGATTGGTGCCTATATTACTTTAGATATAGTTCCATCTATGCATGCGGTTGCAGGTCTGTGGATCTTATCAATGGCCCACTAGACAAACCACCCATGCAACAGCAAACCTTAGTAGATAACATGCTGTTACATTGAGGCTCTTTTATGGAAGCTTTATAGCATGTCATCTATACAATTATGAACCCCCTCTGAATAGAAGGCTCTTTCAATAGGCATTTGACTAAGCCGAAAGCTATAGTCTCCTGGTTATTTTGTTGTTCACGCAAAAAAATTTAAAAAAAATTTCAATCTTGTCTGGAATTTTCTTCTTTTTCAAGAATCTCCTGGGTTTTTTTCTTGGTTAACCTTGATGGTGTCTTCAGCAAAGGAGTCTGCATTGTAGTCAGCTGTCTGTTTATCTGTTAAAATGTTTTTGTCATTATTAATTGTGATCCCTTATTTTGTTATTTTTTCTTATCATTAAGTAGTTTTACCAATTTCCATAGTTTCCTGGAGTTTCTATCGAGGTTCAGCGACTCGATTATTTTTCTTTCCACCTGCACCAACTGTCTTGTAATTTAACACTGTGAAATATTGCTTTAGTTTGTTAATAATTATTATGAAATGACAATTCTTGACTAGGACTCTACTCTACCTGCTGTCGTCATTTTACAGCTTTTCTAGTTTATCATTCTAATAGAGTTTGCGGACTTCTCTGGCAATGGTTTTTTTTTTTGTTATGTTAAATTCATACACTGCCATATTGTTCTTATCGGCAGTCAGATCACTGGCTACTAGACTGGTGAAGTGTTTGCACATTATCAATTTCCCCCCGCTTTAGTTCCACTTGGTACGCGTGCTGCTCTTACTGATACATTCATTTTCTACAATGAGAAAGACAATTCATTTTCTACAATTAGTCAATGATCGCTGCCCTAGATGCTGTTTCTCAACGAGTGTCATATTCTATTCTAGACCATGAGAGTGTAATATCAGGTCTGGTGTAGAAGTGGTCTGCCATGATCTTGAGTAAAAGGTTGGTGATCAATGTGGCGGTTAATTATGATAAGCCCATAGTCGTACAACCTGTGCTCTAGTCCCACTCTTCTCTACTCCGTGTGATCATATTCCTAACTCTGTCAGCGGCTATTAAAATCTCCTCTTTTGGTGAGTCTGTGTCTTGTACCAGTGTACGATAACTTGGACAATAATAGTTCAGTAGATGGAATTCAGTGTTTTCTGTTTTTAGATGAAGTATACGATATTTCGCTCCCTCCATATATCTTCTGCTTCTTCTGCGTTCGTTCTTAAACTCCTGCAGATTAGCAGGATGTAGTCCGGAGAACGGAATACGTTGTGTCATGGTTTACAGCACTGCTGCGATATATGCGCCTTTCGGGCTGACACATTCGACTTAAGCATGGCTTTGGGTCACTGACCCTATATGGGATGGGACAGCCAACTCTATTCCATAACCTCCTTAGCCGACTTTTACGACATGCAAGGAAGGTAAACAGTGTTGCTATTCTTTGCTCCCCTTTCGGGCCCAGCAACACACGGGCGACCCCTTCATATATGATTTCAGCTGTCATGCATTGATGTTATTATACGCAAATGTCAGTATTCTGCCCTTTCTTATACTTTTTGTTAGGTCTAATGGATAACACTGACGGCATCTGACTTCACCTCGCCGAGGTGGATATTTTGGGTGTGTGTGCAGGCAGCATAAATTCGCCTGTTCTTTGCACATATTTTGTTTTGCCGTTCGTTCTGAAACTCACACCGGATCTGCATGTGTAGAAGGACAATGGTCATACGCGATTTTCAGTAGGATTTAGTCAAGTGAATGGAAATGCATTGCGCCGCAGTTTTATTTGCACCAATAACCTGCCACATCCGACTTCTGTTTTGGTCATTAATACATTCAGTTTCCACCACTTCCACTTAATGGTCGATGCATTTAACCATGTCGATAATATAGTCGGTCAGCCGTACAAGGGAACTTGTTCCTGTACCTACCCGCTGGGTACCACGCACAAAGTTAACTATGGTCACATGCTAGACCTTTGTCACTGTCTTACGGCTTCATCATCACAGTCAAAGTACAATATATTTTCCAGATTCATTTTCTTTAATGTAGCTATCCATTTTGCTGTTGACATCTTCAGTATACCAATGCATTATTTTAAGTGGTTTTTAGTTTTGTTTGGCCAGTATCTCTATTCCCTAAGTCTTCTGACTCCTCACGATGATTTAGATGTGCTTCCAATAATTGGGCTCATATGCCTACCTTGATAACCACCACAGGGCAGGCACCATAAAAATTGACAGATAGCTATATATTTTCATTGCGTTTGTGCACGACATCCTGATTGCTGTGGTGCGCATCTTGGATGGTTGCCTCCTTCTTTAGTACCAGTACTTGCTATGGCAGACTGTTGTCGTACTAGATTATAAGAGAATCTGGCCAGTCTTAGTTTTCAGCTTCTGATGATTAGACTAAATCCCATTTCCATGGCAAGGATCTGAACTCGATAGAGGTTCAATACAGTGGTTCTCTAAGTTTTCCGCTTGTGTAAAACTTTCGGGCACAGCGTGTTCATGCACTCATCGATCTACACAAAAAAAAAAAAAAAAACTCCTCAATTTTGTTCGGGGACTTGTTTTTGGCCACCTGTACTACACTTATCAATAAAAAGTACTTTTAAAAATAACGTATATGTTTGGTCCCTATGAGGAAGGGGTTCGAGAGAGGAACAAAGAACACTGCTGTCATGAGTGTTATTAGAGGCAACTATGAGAGATTTGTGGGCGGGGGGGGGAGGGGTGGCTTTCTCGTAGGTCAGTGGACCCAAAGGTCATGCTGAAATTGGATGTTTCAGACTGATATATGCAGATATCGCAGCAAAACTGTAAAACATGACACAACAATTCCATTACTCATACTCGCTGCTAACCAGGAGTTTGGCAAAGTACACATAAGAATTATCTCGAGCAAATGTCTTTATATTTTTAACTCATACAAAGATCGATACATCTCTGTTTCCAGTTTTCTGTTTCTGATCAAGTGATTTTGCCCTTATTGCCCCAAAAGCAGAACATTATTGAAGAACGTGATATGATATACATCACCCTGTGCCTGTCCGCAGGTACACATAGATGTGCTACCAATCTTAAGTTTCGTATACAGGTGGCTGTGTCCTGCTCTGAGACATTTAAAGGTGACTTATTCATTGAACCTATTCAATGTGATGTCTAGAATTTAACAACAAAAATAGTGAAGCTAAAAACCACACATTTCTATTCATACATCAGGATTGCCATATAGTTGGAAATGTTTATGGTCAAATCCAGGACCGTAGATACGCGAAGATAAGTAAGTGGTGGATGTGGCTTACATAAAAAGGAGGTAATTCGCCCTTGTTTACGAGAAACTCCCCAATTTGAGAAATTTAATGACCTTTTGGCGTAAAATCGTCAAGGAGGAAGAAGGGGGTTGCTAACCCGGGGGGGGGGTCCACTAACCCCAACCCACACTCTTCCACTATCTACGGGGGTGACCAAGTCGGAGACAAATAGTAGCAAAACTAATAACTACTGTGTGAAAAAACTAACTTCTGAAAATACAATAAATGGATTTTGAGGTCGGTGAAATGCAATTAAGAGATTTACTTGTAATATTAAGTTGTGTTGTTTCTCAATGTTTAGTTATTTTTACATTTGTTATTACAAAACCAATTTTATCAAGACTTTTCATTATGTCATCTATATAAACTATAAAATACTTGTAAATACATTTACATACTTTCCAGTTGATAAGAATACGAAAATGGTCAAAAAATAATCTTTATTGCTAGTGACATTTCAAATTTGCAAATTTAGTCATATTTAGCAGTTACATTGCCAATATGGCAACACTGTTACAAACATCAAGTACTTTCTACGTTTTTTATTATGTATATAAACTATAGAAACCATACAAATAATAATACACAGTACATAATCGACGTTTAGACCAAAAGGCCTTCATCACCACATTTCGCTCGGACACGTGTGTGTGTTGTAGTCATTTCTACTTGTCGTCCTTTTATGTTATGTGCTTTGAAAAAGTTAGACTATATCATGTGTACTGTTGTGTGTATTATTTCACGTAAGTGAGCATCCGACAGTGATAGTGTGTTAGTCGTCGTTCCGTAAGATTTCATTACCGTTTCCTTCGTAAGTACTATTTTCATGCAGTTTACGGCAGTATTACCTGTTATTGATTCTTCTCTTCCGTGATTTTCCCTGACTGTCAATACAAACTATACACTAAGTTACCAATGAAAATCACAGAAAAAGCAAAATAGCGTTACGTTTGAAGGATGATCACGGATAAGTACACATGACTGGTTAATTGACTAAGACCGTGGGTAATCCCTAGTTGTCTGCTATACAAAATATGCAGGACGTCACGCCCAGTGTTAAACTTGCGACATCGTAAACACAAGCCTTAACCACTACACAACGGAGATCTCTCTGCAGTGTTAATAAAACTATGAATATGCAGTGTATGTATACTAGAGACCACTAAAAACAAAAGTGATTTGTTATCACGTTTAAAATGTTTACGTGCGTTGCCAAATTTTGAACCCGGAACACGAGCAAATAATGAAGTTCATGCAGTTCCATTGTTTTGTTGATGTGATGTCTAGTAATTCTCGTGTTTGACCTGCACAACATCAAATAAGTACATTCTGACTATTAAAAATCGAAACAGGTTGAAATGAAATTAGGCACACGCATGAATAAAGTTTAGGTGAGTAAAAGACAATATGTGGTTTTTATCTAAAGAAGGACTGTTATTTTTTGCATGCCTCGACTTACGTTACAAGAGTGATGACAGGCTGCTGGTATGTTTGTTAGTGTAATGGCAACCAGAGAAATTGCCAGACATTTCAAAAGTCTACTACAGTAAGGCTGCACGAGCGATTTATTATGACAGGTACCACCGATAACCGTACCAGCCTGATCAACCTCAGGTAACAACATTAGCTCAAGATCGTCATATCATACTAATGCACCTGGGCAACTGCTTACAAACTACTCAGACAGCAGCTCATATACGTGACACTCGGCTTATAAGCGCAAATACTGCAAAGAAGATCATTGTGACACTCGGCTTATAAGCGCAAATACTGCAAAGAAGATCATTGTGACACTCGGCTTATAAGCGCAAACACTGCAAAGAAGATCATTGTGACACTCGGCTTATAAGCGCAAACACTACAAAGAAGATCATTGTGACACTCGGCTTATAAGCGCAAACACTGCAAAGAAGATCACTCTTCTTGCTTGCAAAAAATAACTCTTGTCATTGATCTAAAACTTACTAAAGACCACAGACCCAACAAACTATTCATTGTCCAAGGACGGAATGGAGATAACCGATGTCCTCCGATGAAGCCACGTTTTATTTGTGATAGGAGAAATGTCTTATTTTATGTTTTTATGTCTTATGACCTTTATGTCTGATTTTATGTCTTAATAAGAGAAATCCAGTCAGGCTTCGTCTTGGAGAAATATATTCTGATGTGTGTATAGTCTCACTCAATAGATATAGAGGGGGCAGTGTACATATTATGGGTGGATTCTATCATGAGCACTGTACTCACCGTCATATATTCACACTTAACGTGACCGCTCGTGTCTACGTTAATCAAGTACTGCAACATTTCGTTGTGCCTTTCTTCCACAATCACAAATATGTTGGAATCTTTCAGTGCGACAACTCTTGGCATCACACTGCTAAGTAACCAGAAATTTCTTACCACAAAACCATTTCATGTACTGGATTGATTGACACACTCTCTTGACATGAACCAGATTGACAAAGTTTGGGATAAAATTAACAGAAGTGTCCGACAGCATGACATCAATAATGTGAACGATCTCCAGAACATTATTTCGAGACACTCTGCAATAGCATGAGACGCCTATGTCAACCTTATATTCATGCTTTTGAGGGACACACGATATTAATTATTGACGACTGTAACTTGATGACAATTAAGGGTTTTTTTACACCAAAGGGTAGACATGAGCTTACTATCCGGTTCTGATTAATTTTATTTTTAAAACACTACATTATTGATTCGTTAAATCGTTCATAAATGTGAAAACAAATAGTTACAGTTAATGTAAATTCGGGACGTGCAGTGATTCATATGAAAACATGCTGATGCGTTTTAATCGTTGCTATTATATGCAGGAAAGAACAGCACAAACAAGACATACATAAATAAAATAGTGTGTTATAAGAACGAAGTGACAATAACGGGTTCACACATTACGACTGCCATTGACATGTATGGCTAGCTAGACAATAACTGTCAACAATTTGTGATTAACTGAACTGAATCACGTTACCCCCGTACACCCACAAGTCCACAAATATAGAACATCCTTGTTCATACGACAAGGGCCAAAAGGTCTTCTTGGAAACATAAATAACATAAAGACCAGTACTATGTTGCTTCAAATAATTGCTTATACAAGTAAATTTAAGCAGGAAACATGATGATAAATACAAAATTCCTGAGACTAACGGCAATCTTTCAATTGATGTATTGGAAAAGACAGGAAAAATCACAATATTTTATTTGCTCAATTTTTGCAGACTCAAATTGCTGAGATACAATAAGAGGATTCAAGATGGCAGAATACCGAAT
Organism: Meghimatium bilineatum; assembly: GCA_034231615.1. Taxonomy (NCBI): domain Eukaryota; kingdom Metazoa; phylum Mollusca; class Gastropoda; order Stylommatophora; family Philomycidae; genus Meghimatium; species Meghimatium bilineatum. The sequence goes on from CM067299.1 coordinate 55,830,390, forward strand.
GATCTACTTTATAGATACTTTATAGCCTGGGAGAAGATCTCAGGGTGGTCCTCTACTTCGGTGTTGTTGTCGTGTGACATATTATTTCCAGAACGTAGTATTCAATATGAATCTCCTGAAATCAGAGCGGTCTCTGAAAAGTGTCCCGTCTCCTCCAGCGAGTTGTGCAGGCATTCCTGAATATCTCTTGTCCAGAAACGTCTTGATCGACATTTGCCTCGTGTGCCTTCTATGGCCCCTTTTCAGCAATATTATTTCCATGATATCGTGTCTCTTCACATGGCCGAAAAAAATAAACTTCATTCTTAATATGGTGTGTAAAAGCCAGCCTTCTTGGACGTTGATTTTTCTTGACACGTCTTAGTTGGTTTTCCTTGTTGTCCATAGCATTATCAGGACTCTTCTATAGAAATTCATTCCGAAAGTCTCAGTTCTCTTTGCTGTAGTTTTAATTATTGTATATGTTTCGCAGCCGTAGGTCGCCACTGGTTTTCTACGGTGTACAAACGCGATATGTATGATACATGCATTGATACGAAACCATGGCTACAAGATGCCACTTAACATGTTGCATTATAGAAAAATAACAGGAATGGTATAAAGACAAAGGAGAAAGTGATAGCAGTTAGTTCAAGGACAGCATGTCAAAGAAGATACACATAATAGCACAAGCTAATCTGTGGTTTCTTGTATATACATTAGAAGAGTCTTTGTGTCTCAGATTAGTCTGTGAGTCACACATCCATCATCGCTATGAATCGTAGATTATATTTCTTATAGTACCACAAAATTACTGTCATCTGGAAAGTCAGAAAGGTACCTACTATTTGTTTCCTTTATTACGCCTGCACATAGTGCTCCCCTCTAGCCTTGTTCTACCATTAAATTGTATTCACAAGATTAGCATTACTTCTTCCCAGACAAGATCACAACTCTGGCTGTTGTGAGTTTAAGGGCATGACGGCTTCGTAGCACAGGACAGCCGTTGTCTTGAACTGTGCTATGACATTATTTTGGCTGTGGGAACCGAGATGTGCCATTCAGAGATCGTGTTTGTCTTGTGCATTGAATTCTTATTATATCTCGATCTGCACTGCGCGGATACGATTCATTAAACGTTAGATTTCTCTGCTCAACTTTGAATCAATAGCGATATGTGTTACTGGGACCAAAGTGGCGCAAAGAATATCAACATTGATTACCATCCATGAATCTCGTAAGAGACGACTAAGGGAATTATGAGGTGGAGTTAGCTATCACATCCTATATAGGGTAAAAGTAACCCAGAAGCCATGTTGTAGGAGGCTGTATCTGGTATGAGGCTGTAACTGATTTACAGATATCGTAGCTACTCTGTAAACCATGACGAATAATTCCTTTCTCCTGACTACATCCTGTTAATCTGCAGGAGTTTAAGAACTAATGCAGAAATAGAAGAAAACGTGCATCGATAATTATATAAATTCTTCCATTTGCTATAATTGCTGATAAACGTCAAATTCGAAACGAAGGCTATGTACTACGATCAGGATGAGACAGTTTTTCACTGACCATGTTATGAGAAAAAGTAAGGGGGTGGGAAAGAGACAATATGATAGGGCAGTAGATACGAAATCAGTATGGAGGAAGATTTAACTTTAAAAAATTAGGTAATTCTCCCATTTTAAAATAAAAAAGTTAATTCACCCGTTTTCATGTATGATTCTCATTTTTTGATGATAAATGTAATATTTTTTGCGATAAATCGTTGAGGGAGGGGTTTTACTCGGGTATTGGCTACATTTATACTATTACAAGCCATATGTTGATTTGCTATAGAATGGATGGCACCCCAACCTCCACCCCCTTATACGGGTTTGTGACGTAGTATCAACATGCAAGATTGAAGGGAAGATAGAAACGGGATGACAGCGTAAACAATTATTAGATAGTTTAGCATTGTGGTGCGGCAAAGTTTCAACAGTGGTTCTAAGAGTAGCAGACGCAGTGTCTAGACGGACCCCCAAAACGCGTCAAACGTTTCAATTAAGTGGCAACCAAGGAAGTCTAGAGGATGAGTTAGTTGTCTGAACTTGTAGATCAGTTTGACCCAAAAGCCATGATGAAACTGGATGTGTAATGCCTAAAAGCGCAGATACCATTGGTAAAATTGAAACCATACTGTAACATAATCATTTCTTTGAACTATGTCCTGATAACAAGCAGGATTGTGAGGATGAATGTAGAAGAAGAAGCTGAGAAAATCCATGATCGCCTACTCTTGTCGGCTCTGTACTTGATGTTTAACAATCATTGTGAATTTCTGATGTGTATTATATATGTTTTGTTGCGTCACAAAGGCATTAACAGGAAATCGTTTTAATTAGAACTTAAAAACCGTGACAAATTAACAGTTCTGCGGGTGAGATAGCGCTCAGCGTCAGCCATCTTACCGTTATCCAGCATTCCACTTCAACTGTCGGCACACGTGACGCCATCCTACCGTTCCCAGATACTCCCCCGGGGTTATTTCCTCTCAGTCATCAACAGAAGAAGATCGAATTTATCGGATCTTAAAAGTGGATTAATCCAACGACATCCAGTGGATGCCCCAGGCGCCTCAACAGCGTGTGCTTATCAGAATGAACTGGAATATTATTTTTCTATCTGTCAGTGTCGTCACCCGTTAAATGCATTACTAAAGTGACACCATACAAACTGCAAAGTAGTTACGGAAATTTCCGTGGAGATCAAGGTTAAGTTACAACAAATAAAGTTCCATTCTGATGACAGACAGTAAAACTATTAGTTACACAGAAGAATATCACTAGACCCGTAGATAAGCGAGTTTGGGGTATTCAAACCCCAACCCCTTAACAAATCGGAACGAATTTTATCAAACGGGATGCTCTTAAAAATATCCAATCAAATTTGTGTTCAATGAGGCTGCATACACTGAATACTAGACAGCAGTGAATATATGTTTTTTGTTTTTTTTGTTTTTTGGCTGTTGTTTATTTCCATTGCTTGAACTGTTTTTTCCCACTCGCTACCGCAGTCGAATCCTAAGTGCAATATGCGAACTTGAATATTGACATCATAAATTGGAAAAGTAAGCGAATGTTCAATAATTGAGCTAAAAGCCACGACAATATTGCTCGAATTAGTAGATCTTTCATTGTTGCCTGTCTCATTAGTGGGAGCCTCGGCTGTGAGTACAGATCACTTTGCTCGGTCGAGCGTGACAAGGTTTGTGAGTTTTCTGACTGATAATTCCAGTTATAGAGTGCAAATTTATGTTTGAGTTTATGAGGTACAGATTCGGGGTACCAGGACGCAAGTTTATGTTTGAGTTTATGAGGTACAGATTCGGGGTGCCAGGGCGCAAGTTTATTTTTGAGTTTATGAGATACAAATTCGGGGTACCAGGCACATGTTTATGTTTGAGTTTATGAGGTACAGATTCGGGGTACCAGGCACAAGTTTATGTTTGAGTTTATAAGGTACAGATTCTGGGTACCAGGCACAAGTTTATGTTTGAGTTTATGAGGTACAGATTCTGGGTACCAGGCACAAGTTTATGTTTGAGTTTATGAGGTACAAATTCGGGGTCCAGGCACAAGCTTAAGTTTGAGTTTATGAGGAACAGATTCTTGGTAATAGACGCACGGGAAGTGTTTTATTTTAAGATGAAAATTAAGTAATGAAATATTCGATCGGGAAATATGCTTTCGAATCATTCTTCTTCTTCGTGCGTTCTCAAACCCCTGTAGATTAGCATGTTGTAATCCAGAGAGAGTAATGGGATTGTCATGCTTTGCAGCTTCACTGTGATAATTGCGATTTTTGGCCTGGCACATCCGACTTCAGTATAACTTCTGAATCACTTCGATCCTTTATAGAATGGAACAGGCAATAAAACCTCTAAAAACGTACATTGTTTCCTTTTACGACATGCATATCAAGTCAAATTGTTGATATTCTTTGCTCCCATTTGGAGCACGTCCAACCAACACGATAGTTTCGAATAAACATAATAATAGACTTATTGGTTCATTACGGGGATAAGTGACCACATCACGGATTCATTCCAGCTTTTTAATATTATTCGTTATTTGATACAGCTTCCATGACTCGAAGATTAAAAAGGCCATCTTCTGCCGCCGATAAATCGCTCTGCGCGTAACACAATGAGAGCCTTTAGCGTGAGCACACCATAACAGACGAGTAAGAAACGACACTATATTTACATTAACATAATAGTGGCTATATAATTTACACTCATTCAGACTTCCTTTTAAATCCCGTCTAGCCATAACAATTTAGAATTTACACTGTTTCTTCCCCCCCCCCCCCCCCATTGTCTTATTAATAGTACTTTGTTAAATTTTTGAAAGATAAATTAACCAATGAGCAGGTTCTATAAAAATTAAAGAAAAAATATAGAGCTGCTTAGGGAGATTTGAAACAGGACAAACAAAATATTTTGCGCATATAACAGACATGAAAACCTGTCGAAGATTTGGGAAAAACAGCTGAAGGACGTATCGCCGTGTATTGACCGGGTCCGAAAGGGGCACAAAGAATAGCAACACCTTTTACCTTCCATGCATGTCACAAAAGGCGACTATGGAGTTAATTTGTGGAATTGGCTGTCTAATCTCATAGATAGTAAAGATGAGTCAGATGACATGTTTATGTCGAATGATATATCAAAAAGATGTAAACCCTGATGCAACGCATTCCGTTCTCTGGACTACATCCTGTCAATCTACAGGAGTTTGAGAATGAACTGAGAAGAAAAAGACCCATTGCAGAATATATTAATTTTGGACAGTTCATATGACTTTATAATAATTACACATAAGTGGTGATAATTCACAGCGACCAGCCTTCATTGTGGAGACTCCAAGTAATATGATTAGTATCACCTGTATCGACCCCCCCCCCCTCCCCGCCTCCCCGAAAAAAAGGAGTTATGGCGTTTTTGAACATCCCACACACGTGTTCCGAGGAACCCCCTGAAGGATAGTCAATATTACAGCCAAACAAATATTCTTTAGCAGTATTTCATGAGGAATCTGAAAATATGCCCTAAACAAGAGAGGAGCCATTGAGAAATCCGACTGGAAACCCAGAGATCAACGCACCTTTCTAATGCCTTGGGCTACACCTGGCTAGTCTGTTCGTGAAAGACGAAAACGCACTCATTAAACGAACATAAATCTAAGGCTCTTTTACACGTACCGCGCTCACCCGCTGTGAATAAATGAATCCCCCGCTACGGTCTTTGTTAATTATCCCCCTTGGCAGTCACGGTTGGTATAGAATCTCTCCGACCAACAATAAAAATATTCCAGTAAAAGGGAGAGAACAGGTTTGAAATGACACGAAATTTCCCATAATTAATCGTTATTTTTCCGCATTTGTTCATTTGATCCATACTTTGAATGACTGTCTTCGAATTTCAAAACGTTACTAGGAATTTTGTCAGTCTGTTGTTTGATTGATAACATTGCAATTTACTATCTAGAGATGCTGAGCTAACGCTTTTTTTTATCAGCCAATGCCGAGTCTACAAGTGTTTGATAACTTAATGTAAAGGCCATGGTGACAGGGTTACCTGAACTGCGACCATCATCTTTTTTTTAATTGTCTTAAAAGCTCTGCTACAACTAAATTCGACTCATGCCAGCGGTTGGAAGAAGCTACTGATCCACAAGAGTATATCTGTCTATATATATATAAATGGATAAGCTCCGTGGTCCTTTTTTTCTTTTTTGTTTTTGTTTGTTTGTTTGTTTGGGCCATACGTTCAACTAATAAAAATTGCAAACTTATAGAAAATTTAGAAGAAGCGGATGACCCTAGCAGAATTTCGAATTAATTTCCGTGAGTCCGGCAAAACGTGACCAATGATACGATTGGTTGACCCTCTCACCGAGGTACACAGTTTGCATAATGTCAACATTTGTCTGCAACAGCTAACTGATTATTTAATAAATGTTGGGTTTTGATGCATTTCAATTAACGCTGACGACGTATTTCCATATGAAATATAATTTCTAATATCGTTTCTGCTATTTTGTTTAGTAATTGATTTCATAAAACCAAACATTTTGCAACTGTTTCAAAGTGATACCAGAAAATGTCATTAAGAAATAATCTCTTGCGTAGAGAATTACAGAACGTACATAAGTACACAATTTCACAGTCAGATGTATACGGTCTTCGTAGCAAAGTCAGTCAGAACATCGGGACATATAGATAAAGTTTTTTCGGAGTTCGATCCCCCCCCCCCCAATTATTAGATTAAATTTGCTTTGCTTTTTTAATCCTAGGCACATATATAACCAGGTCTTTGGTGCATTTGAATAATAATTTGTGGGTATTGTTTTTTTGTTATTATTTTAAAGGTACTCCTCCAAATCAGAGTGTAGGACTATGCTATGAAGTAATGCTAGCATGTAGAAACTGAAATATACCAAAGTCATCGCTAATTTATAAGAAAAATATTCGCATTTATTCTAGTTTCTTTTGTGTTTTATTCTGGCATGTGCAACGCTGGACATTCCTTCTAGTAATCTATAAACCCGTAACCCGTCAGGGTTATAGGGGTAACATATCGAATGCTTCGGCACACAGACCTTCCAGCGATTTCTATCTTCAACAATGCGGATGAGTGAGGAAAAATCTTGTCCTGTCCACTCCTTTATGTTATCTGGCCATGTCTTTATGTGCCATTCTCTGATTCTTCCCCCCCCCCATGACTCACCAAAATGTCATGAATCACCACAAAGCACGAATGAAAGCCCACAAAAACTTGGCATTTCTACCAAAAAAGACTTTATCAGGAACAAAACAAAAAATGCACGATGAAAACAGGACAGCACTGCGATTCTATATCAAGAGGTGATTTGATTTGTTCAATTAATAACACATAGATCTGCAAAAAATATGTGATCTAACAGGCGAAAGTTAAAAGCTTATGGGTAATGAAGCTTCTCTATCACTTGAAGAACAAACAATAACATATTAAAATCTACTTTTCGAGCAAAACACATTCACCAAGAACAGAACACAGCGCACCACGTATAACGGATGTCACTGATGTAATGTGTTCATAAGCAGTGCCTCAAAATAACCAGTGACAGCGGCGTTTCTCACTACCACAAATGTGACTAATCGCAACCAGTAACAAGTGAATGTCAGACAATATTACATGTAGCTCAACGTAACAAATCAATGTATCGATGACATAAAATGTCGCCCCTCAACGTAACCAATGAATGTCAGACAATCGAAAAGAATAAAACTATAAATTAAAATTGAACGTGGTCTGTTGACAGTGAGTCGATCAAAAGTCCGGAAACTTGAACGTTGTCACAACCAAACGTAACACTAATGTACAATTCTATAGAAGAAACGAAAGTGATTCCTATTATCAAAACTATAGCTTCTCCACTTCCACATTTTCATACCATAAGTTTCAGTTGATCAGACCAATATTTTATTACGTTAATGTTTTTCTTCAAAGCAGTAAATAGCGTGGCAACAGTTTTGTATTTTGTTTGTTGTCTTGATTGAAGGGAGACGATGATAATGAAGATAGATTAATTAGGAATAGGAGTTTGTTACTCTTGTTACCTGTACCAGGTAGTGGATATTTGCTTTCTCTCAAGATTTATGTTTCTCTGGCATTCTTATAATGTACAACAATTCCAGAGCTTATGCATCTCCGATGACCGCTCACTCATGTCGCTGTAGGATGCAAGTCGATGAACTGGACTTTTGTCTACACCAGACATGTCGGGAGATTGGTGTGACTTTCTTATTATCTAGTCATGCTGAAGATAAAAGGTTTGATTCTATTCCAGCAATTCAAGCATGGGCAAAACTCGTGGATAGAGACGACACCAGAACATGGATTTTAGTTCTAGGAATTTAGCCGAAAAGCAAGCTGGGAAGGGAAACGACGTTGCTATTCTTTACTCCCGTTTTGGGTTCCAGAAGCACACAGAGACTAAGAAAGCGAGTTGATCCACAGGAGCGTTAGAAACAGAATGACAGATTTCCACAAGTTGCTCGTGTGGTCTGAATCCTACTTTAGTCACGAACCTAGAGGGTCAATGGTTAAATTTCCACGTGAATAAGTTATGAGGCACCCGAAATTGGGTGGAAATTTTCAAGTATTGTTAGGACTCTACCATGTGGGATAGGCAATCAAGAACCCATTCTGCATCGTTCTTTGACCAAGAAAAATTTCCAAACAGATTTGACCCACTTGAATAGTTTGGGGTCAACAGCAGATCATTTCAATTCAGGACAGGACCTCCTCTACCAGATTTGAATTAGCAAAATCTTGTTTCAGTCTGTTACTTTGTTGCTTTAGTTTAACCATCAGCCGAACCCAATGTCATAGTGGTTTAATTATTATGTTTATGAGGTCGGGATTTCGACACTTGCCAGTGATGCCTTACTTACTGGCGCATTTTGTCGGTGGTCAATAAATATTATTGATTAAAACTACGGAGCTAGAAACTATGAGGGTAGTCTCGAGAGCTGATCTTTTCAGAGAATACATGGACGTCTAGATACACATATCGAAATTACAAGATTGAAGAACGACACAGAAAGAGTCGTTGTTAAAAATAGCCGACATTTCACGTACAATATTTATCAAATTCTTCTCAAGACTTATCCTGGGTATTGAACTCACATAGCGTCACACATCTTGGCAGATGCACTGTGCGGATCATTTGTCACTTTGCGTATACCTTGCGTTGTCATCTAATGAAAAGCACGGTAAAAGTTGGATATACCAAGATAAATGACGATGCATGAGATCACAGTTCACAACTGCCATGGGTATTGACTTTTGTTCTACCTGTAATGACTGGATCGACACACACAAAATATCAAAGGAAATACCCATTAAGTGTGATGTGTTTCCTTTCCTTGTGTTTTGGTGTATGTGGCTGAGTAAACATAGTTAACCCAATCCCACTGAAATTAATCTTGAACACCTTGCAGACTAATTAATATATTTGTTGTTTGATTTTTCACTAGTTCCTGCATGTGACAGAGCGCGACAAAGCAAGACTGTGATAAGCAATACATGTCATCAGATGTGACTGTGAAGGGTAGGGCACGAGTCCTTCATGTCGTAGACGGTCAAAGCTACTTCAAAATATTTGAAAGATCGGATATGATTGACCAAAAGTTCAAAAAAGCCAAAAATCTTTCTTTACTGCATGTTTTCCGGTTAAGAAGTGCATGGAGGTTTTTTTTGTTGATGTGAAAATACAGGCCGCTTTAGCATAGCTGTCGTCGCGACGTGTACAGAAAGGATTTTTTATTGAACTCCGAAAGACAAAAATCCCTGTTCGAACCTTGGAGTAAACACTGGACCCTACGGCTACGCACTCCACAGAGTTGTCGGCCAAACTTTACCATTGTCAAATTGTAAATCGCGGCACACATATTCAATTCTACAGATTACATCCTGCCAATCGACAGGATTATGAAAATGAATGTAACAAAATATTCGTAACTATGATCGTGTAGTGGCTATGCCATTTACATACTGGTTAAGCAACCTCGGTTCGAGTCTACTCATCGCTCGTGGTTTGTACATTAAACAGAATTTCCGTTTGTTGATCCAGCAAAGGATATCATGGTTTATGCTCTGTTATGAAAGACCATGACCTGCTTCAGTAGAAGACCTGTTCGCTAAAATAAATTGAACTAGTTTTGTCATGCGATCCAAGTATATAAATAGTAACCAACTAAAATGCAAAAATAATCAAAACATGTAACAATTCTTGATTCTTGATTAGAAACTGGCCTCACATCACGTGGGACATTCCCATAAGTGCTCCGCCCTCTGTTCCAGAACCATCTGACTCGATGGTGTATCGAGCCTAATGGTGCTGAAACAGACGTCGACATCAGGACACAACTCTGGCCCTTGCGACAGGTTTCTTTGTTGTTCCGTCCACCCACGCCGTGCCCATAACTAGTTCAAGCACAATGTCGGCCTGTCGGAACAACATGGTAACTGTTATCGAAGGTACCGACTACGGGTCCTAATTAATTCAGCTAGAAGACCTATATAGTCGAGAACCACGAGAAGCACTGACTGATGGCAACACTGCTAAGGAGTATGTGTCACTATGGCACTCTGTTTTAAGTAAACCACTAATAGCCAACCAATTCCCAATGGTTAAATAAAATATATTTCTTATGGTGATGTACGCTCCTTTCAACTGAGATGTCACTGTAATTTGGTTATATCATATCTTAACAACCATCAACAAGTAGTGGAGACCGTGGTTATAGTAATCCAGTGACCATGAAAAAATTACAGCTTTTATAGATAAAACACAACCGACTTTATATAAGCCATTCAACTAGTCACTCCCCGTTTGCTGATCCGTGATTTTCATTGGTCATTTTGTACATTTTGTCTCCAACCAATGAAAAGCAGGGATCAACGAGTGATCATTTAGATGGCCTTCTATTTCTAGGATGCGATATAGAGAACGGAATATGTTGTGTCACAGTTTGCAGCTTGGCAGTGATATCTGCTTCCTTTCGACCTCGCGCATCCGACTTCGGCATACATTTTAGTTCACTTTGACCTTCTATGAGATGAGATATTAAACTCTACCCCCGAACCCCATTAGTTATCTCTTACGAAGTACATGTAACAGTGTCGATATTCTTTGTTCCCCTTTCAGGACCCGACAACATTCGGGCGAAACAGTAGAGTTTTTTACAGAATATTTTCCTGTTTTATTTCTATTCTGTCTCCAGAACAATTAATTGTGATCTAATCTCTTCATGATTTAGGAGTTTAAACATTTCCCAAAGATCCTTTCTTTTTTGTCAAAATTAAGAGTGTGGTTTAAAAAAAAAATATAAATCAAATTCTCTGCCAAATTGTCATCATCATCATCAGGTGCCATGCCGGTTGGCGTAGGCGGTCATGGCTCTCCACAGCTCTCTGCCCACAGTATTATGTATCAAGGTCGTTGTTGTTTCCTTGCCGTGCCAGGTTGTCAAACTGTCTAATATTTTATCACTTTGTCGCCCTCTGTCTCTGTTGCCTTCAATTTTTCCTGTCGTGACTATGTTCTCCAAACCTGCCTGTCCCATGAAGTGGCCAAATAAAGAAGATTGTCTTTTTCTTATATTATTGATTAAGTTCAGTTTCGCATTTGACTATTTCAACACCTCCACATTTGTTTTTCTGGAAGTCCATGGTATTCTCAGCATTCTTCTACATAACCACATCTATATTACCTCTAATTTCCCACTTTCCAGTTTGTTTATTGTCCAAGACTTGCACCCATATGTTAGTATGGGGATTATATAGCACTTCAGAACTCTCTTTCTCACCTCTAATGACAAGGTCATATTACACAGTATATTTTCCATTTGTCTGAATGTTGTTTTTGCCTGTCGTATTCTGTTTCTTATTTCTGTTGAACTTCTTCCATCTGCTATAATCATTGTGCCTAAATATTTGAATTGGTGGAACTGTTTAATACTATATCATTCACTCTGATCTTGCAAGGTGTGTTATTTTCTTTCTTTGAAATAACCATTACTCTGTTTTCTTGATATTTAGGAAGAGGCCATTCTTAAATTTTGAAGGTCTTCCTCACATTTTGCAATCACAACAGTGTCATCCGCATATCTCAAATTATTTATGTTATGTCCTCCCACTGATATTCCTGGGATATCTACTATTGCACGCAATATGTTTTTACTGTATTAAGAGAACAGGTTTGGTGAAAGCACGCAGCTCTGTCTGACTCCTTGTTTTATTTGTTGAAAATGGCCAAACTGATTTCCTACTCTTAAGCGCGGTTGCCCAGTTGATAGTGAGCTTGCTTGCTATCATCAAGTTACAGCGTGCCAGTTTCGAAACCACGTCCGGACATTAAAAAGAATTGTGATTTCTCACTTGACACGGCCACTCCTCCAGTCGACTCAGCTGTAAATGAGTACCTGACGCATGAGTTAGGGAGGGTAAAAAACAGCAAGGAAGGGAGCTGGCCACCCCACCTAATCGTTGCTGTGGCTTAGTACATGAACAGTTATCTTCATCCCTAACGGCAGATGCCATGGGACCTTTACTCTTATTGCTGCTGTTTGTTGCCAGTACATGTTCTTGATGATTCTTAAATCCTTACTGTCGATGTTCAAATTCTCTAGCATGTGTATAATTTCGCTGTGATTAACTTCATCAAATGCTTTCGTGTAGTCTATAAAACAGAAATACAGATCTGTTTTTACCTCTATAGACCTCTCTATTAGTGTTCACAATATATACATAGCATTGTTGGTATAGCATTGTCAAATTGTATCGCTGTCAAACTGTATCGCTGTCAAATTGTATCTTTGCCAAATTGTATCGCTGTCAAATTCTATCGCTGTCAAATTGTATCGCTGTCAAATTGTATCGATGCCAAATTCTATCGCTGTCAAATTGTATCGCTGCCAAATTGTATCGCTGTCAAATTCTATCGCTGTCAAATTGTATCGCTGTCAAATTGTATCGCTGTCAAATTCTATCGCTGTCAATTGTATCGCTGTCAAACTGTATCGCTGTCAAATTGTATCGCTGTCAAATTGTATCGATGTCAAATTGTATCGATGCCAAATTGTATCGATGTCAAATTGTATCGATGTCAAATTGTATCGATGTCAAATTGATTGTCTATTTGATATTCTTTTTTTAAACATAGTAGTGATTGCTTTCAGAGATATATTATTTTGAACACTGTTATTGATTTCTACAACATTTCTGACATCAGCTTGTTGATCGCGAAGGTATTGAAGATGTACTGAGATTCAATCTGAGTAGGTATTAACTAGTATTCTTTTATCCCTGTCCGACCCCTGTAAAACATTATTATTAGATATAACCGTAGGTAGGATGTGAACGTCATCGCAGATTTTCTAACAACTAACAACTACGGTGCTGATCGATAGATTACTGAATAGAAAGACTGACAAATAAACAAGATATGTTTCCATTATTATCTTGTATTGAAATAAAAAAAATTTTAAAAATAGAAGCGAATCCTGTTCAGACCATCAAACAGCATTTCTTTGGTTTAGTGAATTTAGGCACTATAAATACGTTCAGTATTTTGCCATTGCTCACTGAATGATCCGCATGCATAGTTTCCTGCGGTGAGATTTGAAACCGGTACCTTGACCGTCACAGACGCGCACTATACCAAGCTGCCACAGAGCCGGACAGTTAAAATAAAGATACTACAAATTCTACTATATTTAAACCTAACTAAGCATTTTCCAACATTTAAAGAAACCTGTTATCAATCTAATTTTTGATAGACGTGTCTTTTGTGGCGTCCTTAACAACAGGACACGCCCAAATACCCATTTCAGAACGACTAATTGCTCATTGGTCCTTTACTGTACCGCGACCTTCTAATTTGAATCCTAGACGGGCCCGACCAACTATTGACAATTTCACAATGACTATATTAACGATTGAATATTCAACGTGTTCCTATTGGCTGCAGATCAGTGAATTAAGACTGTCACAGCTTTTATGTTGAACACACAATAGTGTGAAAGGAAGAATGGTACCAAGACACTGATTGGTTGATTTGCATGCCAATGTGTGCACTTATTTCTAAAATACGAATTTCCTCCTTCATTCACGTTGGACACTAGTTCTGTTCGATAGGATTTTAGATTCAAAGATTGTCCTCAGTAGTGCTTTTTAAATTTCAAATGGAGTCAAACTGACTAGACCCCGGAGAATCGAACACATAACTTCTAATGCACATCACTCCAACAAGTGTATTGTGAAGATTGGAGACCACTGGGAGCAGTAGCAGGTCTGAGTGTATAAATCCTTTTATTTGCAGATTTGATTCTCCCAATAAAAGTCTTTTAGACAGACAACACTTAACCCAAAATAAATGTACATTAGCTCATGAAACAGGCAAAATGTAGTATGTATTTGGTACTATGAATCCGAACGTTTGATGCAGGAGCCCGAAAGGAGGGCAAAGAGTAACAACACTTTACCTTATATTTATTAATCGTACGAAGCGACTAATGAGGGTATGGGATTAAGTTGGCTATCCCATTCCAAAAAAGGTCAAATGGTGCAGAAACCATGATAAAATGGGATGTATCAGACCGAAAGGCGTGGATATCCCTGAGAAATTATGCGCCGTGACATAACGCATTTCGTTCTCCTCATTACATCCATCTAATCTACAGGAGTTTGAGAACGAACGCAGACAAATTACAAAAATATGAAATAATGATATGACTTTCTGCTTCTTGTTTAACTCGCATGCATGCTGCCGTGGTATAAAAGTAGGAGAAAAATATGGTAACACATGCAGGCAGTAGGTGGTGACTAAAGAGTATTCGTGCATTATGACCTGCGTGAATATCTCACCCCCATGATATCCGATAGGATGAAGGCAGCTAAAGTTCCATGGATGGACTTCTGTGAAGGCATCGACTCTTTTGTCCGTTTGTGTGTTGTCGGTGTCCAAACAGTTAAAAACAATACTATTATCACTGTGGCCTCCAACACATGTCGTTGGAGGAGACTATGAAGGTATTTGTGGAGGTGTCCGCTATCACATCCTACAGACAAAATACAAATGTACACGGAGTCAGAGAGCAGACAGCAATTTTCCACAGGACCCATTCTAAAGCTAAGCAGATTGCAGCAAACCACAATTTTTAGGCTCCGCACATGACACTGTAGACTACAAGCACATCTCCATAAAATTAAGGCTTTCCAGACTGACCAATGCCCATGTCAAAAGGGTCCACAGAGTCCTGAATAAATTCTGCAGACATGCCCACTCTTGAATGCCGTGAGAACTAAAATATGGCCCGAAGAAAGAAAGCTCTGAAGATAAAGCTGTGGAGCAACCGTGAGGACCACTTGCTGAAGACTAAATTCATGGAGGTGGCCGACATTCCTATAAAGACTTATTAGCATAGAAAACTGACCACAGAGGAAGAAGAAGACGTTTCACAGACGGTCAAAGTGATCAAACGTAATACTGAAGTTGGATGTGTTAGGCAGAAAGGCTCATGTATCGCAGCCAAATTGTAATCCATGATACAATTTTTTTTCTATTTGGACCACATCCTCTAAATCTGCAAGATTTTGAGACGAACTCAGAAGAATTATGTGGTTGTGAAAGTTGGTTAGTCTTCTAGAAGTCCTCCCTCGTACGTTCTCTCACTACAACCTGTAAGCAGAATATAATTTGGAGATAGAATGCATAATCTGGTAGAATACCGATTAGAATGTATTGTGTGGTGGTATACAGATTAGAGTGTATTGTGTGGTGGTATACAGATTAGAGTATATTGTGTGGTGGTATACAGATTATAATGTTTTGTGGGGTGGTATACAGATTATAATATATTGTGTGGTGGTATACAGATTAGCTACGAAAGACGAGTCTTTTTATTCGACACATCCTATTTTAGCATATCGTTATATAGTTGCGTTTACTTTGTACATAATGACATCGAAAATTCCACGCTATATCACCTTTGTCGTCTCTTATTATATTCCTGGTGAGATAGTTGCTTCTCTGCTTCTTCTTCTTCTTCTTCCTCTTGTCCTATCCAGAAATGCCAGTTTTCACTCTTGGCCGATCCAGTTTGTCTGCATGTTTCCGAGTTGTGAAATCATGTGTTTCGAATAGATGAAGTTGACTGGTTGTAATTGTTCACCAGTGTTCGTGGTGGCGGAATTACCTGAACAGCAACCTTTATTATTATTTATGATCATAAGTCTAATATAATCAAATTGAACTGACGGCTGTGGTGGAGTAGACACACCTCAACATAAGAGGTATTATTTTATTTTAAAAAAAAGTTTGTGATGATTGTCTCTCTAGCTTGATGTAGTAATATACACTGAGAGGACAGGCCGTACTGATCTAACGATGTAGTCATATACGATGAGTGTGTGATAGGGGTGGTCGCCTTGTTATTCGTGTTGCATCACACTGACCGTCCGAATAATAGCTACCTGCGCAACTTCTGTAGATGCTAAGTATCTGCAAATTGTAATTGACCACACAAAGGCACTATACCGCATGTGGCAACGATATATTTGTGTCGCAATTTCATTAGTGAATGGCTTTGTGTCTGTCCTTCTTGCGAACTTTGCTGTGAACGTTCTCACTTCGTTCCTAGCCTCTTCAACGGCCACTGGGGGTTCTTATGTCTTTGAGGTACCTTCCCCCCATCTCTCTGGCACAAGAGAACATTCTACACTGATCTAACTTGATGTAGTCATATACAGCGAGAGGACAGGCCATACTGATCTAACTTAATGTAGTCATATGCAACGAGAGGACATGCCCTATTGAATTTATTATAATATGTTTTTTCCTGATATGGAATCTCGATTGTTTGTGTCTTTTCATCCAAAAGAGATACAAAACTTGGATCCCTGCTCCACCTGGACATTCAGTTAATCAGTGAATGTATAGATGGAAGGATTTAGACTAATTGAAGCAAAGACACCGCAAACTTTCTTAATCAGAAGTGAACAATATTTACTGAATGTTTTCATGAATTTTGATCCTCTGCTTATACATCCTCTATTGCACGATAATTTTTTTTAAACAACAAAATGATTGCTCTCATTACTCGTAGAACTTCTTCATTTTTGTCTTTGCAGTTTTACCAATAGTTTTCATGTAAAGTCAGATGCTTCGCGAAAGATCCCTGAAATTTTAAAGATTGTACATGATTTGTATATTTTGTATGCATTTAAATGTGTAAAAACGATTTTTCCTAAACATGTGTACAAACTAAAAATGTGTTGTTTTTTTCAAGTTATATTTTCCTAATTTAGTTTAACTTTAATTAGTTTCCTCAAAATGAAATATTCAGTAATGATGCCAATACCAGTTTTCAGCCAATGGTCACCTTAAGTTTACTTATGCATTCAGTACTGGACAAAGTAAATCACATCCCATCCAAATCATACATTATTGTGAAATGGATACCACACTCATAAAAACATTAGTATGCAACTTCTCCTAAATTTTATTATATATTATGCATATTTGAACTTCATACACTTCAAATTTTCAGCAAACATATTTTTATCATGGGAAACCTCTCATGGTGTAATACGTGCTTTTGCGAGATCACATTTCATTCTCATGGTGTAATAAGTGCTTTTGCGAGACCACACATCATCTTTTCCCTATCACACTACATTTACTATATGCAACTATACCAATGTGCCTTGGCGAGGGATGTACTCATTCTAGTTTACTACAATGTGAGCTGTCTCCCTGTCTCTCGTTACAACTGGGAAATTTCGACTTTCTCTTGGACGGCTAGACCAGACCGTTGGAAATATATGAGACCTCTACACATAATTAATAAGGACTTAATTCGTTACGCTGTTGGTTATTTCCGTTGGTCAATATTTATATACTTAGTGTCGCCGTCACTATTTTTGGCATGTGACTCCAAGTATATAATCAATAACCAACGGAAATCACGACAACAATAACTTAAAATGGAAACGAATGAAGACCTAATTAATTATTTGCAGCGGTCTTCTGTTGCTAACCGTCATGGATATACTTGCTAGGTCAAACAGTGATCTTGCTCGGATGTTGGTGAGCCCTGCCGCGATTATTTTTTTTCAGCCACAGGTAACGTTCTTAAGGCATCTCACACATCTCCCTAACGGAAAATATGCCTGTCCTTGATGCTGAATAGTGCTAGCGAACAGCTTACGATGCTACTGAGCTCGTGATGGTGCCGTAAAATAAAACAAGAAAGAATATCTATTACTACTATTCGCTCAACCCTCTGTTACCTTTCAGCGTCAGGGGTAGGAGAGTTTTCTGGAGATGGAACTCGTGTGTGCTGAGTATATTGTGGAGTTTGTCGCCTCTTTTATTTCAGTGGTCCATCGTTTTCGTGGTCGGCCTCTAGGTCTGCCTTCACTGTATCTGTGTAGCAAAACTTACTGTGGTATGCTGTCTGATGGTAGTCTGCTGATGTGTGTAAGCCATTTTATCTGTTGTCTTTTAATATATTCTAAGATTGCAGTGGTACCAGTTCTTTGTCTAATTCTTCATTTCTCACTCTGTCTCTTAGCGATATTCCTAGGATTCTGCGCAAGCATGTCATTTCAGCTGTCACAAGTTTACGTTTATCTTGTGCTGTCGTTTTCCATTACAATATCATAATATTGTAATTATTATTATCACCACCATCGATGTCGTAGATGTCGTCATCTTAATTATTATCGTTATTACTATTTGCACACTCTGAACACTGAACCTACTGTAAAGCGCGCTTGCAATCCAATTGACAGTGAGTCCAGACAATGGAGTTAAGAAAATGTAAAATATAATGAAGAAGAGACAGCATCAAACATATGGGGAAGAGACAGACATATGGATTAGATTAGATTATGGTGGACATTGTTTGTTTGAGAACCCCCAGGAATTACGAGTGATTAACTCTTACTTCCTATGTGCAGTAGGATAGCTTCCCTGAGCTTTCTTTCATACCCTGGAGACTTTAGCTTTTGGTTTAGAGAAATGCCTGTTGAAGGAGATTTTTACTCAAAGGGGGGATCTATAACTGTAAAGATGCATGCTACAAAACTTCTATAAGAGAGCCTCAATATAGAGGCATGTCATCTACTAAGGTTTTCTGCTGCATGGGTGGTTTGTCTAGTGGGCCATTGGTGAAATCCACAGACGCAACCGCATGCTAAATTATGATAAGAAGGTAGGTAGGTAGATAGACCGATGGACAGATAGATGGATGGATAGATAGATAGATAGATAGATATATAGATAAATAGATAGATAGATAGATAGATATATATATATAGATAGATAGATAGATAGATAGATAGATAGATAGATAGATAGATAGATAGATAGATAGATAGATAGATAGATAGATAGATAGATAGATAGATAGATAGATAGATAGATAGATAGATAGATAGATAGATAGATAGATAGATAGATAGATAGATAGATAGATAGATAGATAGATAGATAGATAGATAGATAGATAGATAGATAGATAGATAGATAGATAGATAGATAGATAGATAGATAGATAGATAGATAGATAGATAGATTAGATTTAGATTTATATTAGATTTATATTAGATTTAGATTAGATTAGATTAGATTAGATTTAGATTAGATTAGATTTAGATTTAGATTAGATTAGATTAGATTAGATTATATTAGATTAGATTAGATTAGATTAGATTAGACAAATAGACAAGCAGGCAGGCAGTCAGTCAGACAGATTGATTGGAAAGAAAGCAAAGAATATCGTTAAAATCAATAACAGAAAGAATATTCCTTCAATTAGGTCAGAGACAAAGACCAGGTGGAGATAAAAGAGAAATGTGTTTAGCGACAGTGACAGACGGCAGGTAGAAAAGTCGAAGGTGAAAATGGGTCAGGAAATCGGTAGCTGAAATTGCTTACTCTCGTGGAAATGAATTACAAAAGCTACAGGAAACGCTTAAGGGCCAGAAGGCATTCGTTGGAAAAACAAATGAACGGGAAATAATTTCTGGCAGTAATTGAAAATTAGGGGAATCCTTGGATAATACTTGGCGAGTAAGCAGTAAAAAAAATAAGGGGGTGCGGGGGTTAGACTGAATATCACATGATCACTAAGTGCCGTCTCCTCATTGAAAATTGGTTGCAAGTGATTTCTAACATCAGAAAATAATTGAAGAATAGTCTACCCTCTCTGAGGCCAATGTACACATAGCTGTGTTACCAATCTTGAACTATGCATACATGTGGCAGCAGAGTTGGTTGTATCATGTTCTGTCTGAGGTCAATGCCACTGAAGACAACAGTGGACAAGAGGCATCTCATATTGTTTAAATATGCCCTTGGCTGCGACATGTCGACGTGGCCAGAATCATGAGGAGTTGGTAACATCCATACATCTCCGCTAAGGTTTTGTTCTCTAACTTTAGATATCTCTTCATCTTCGACGCCATTAACACTTCTTTCACTGCGCCTTTCTCTCCGTCTTTCTAATGCAACAAGATAATAATTCTATATGTTCTTCGTGTTTGTGTCTTTTTTTGTGTTCCATCTCAAACTCGTGCAGATTAGCAGAATGTCATCCAGAGAATGGTATGCGTTGTGTCATGGTTTACAGCTTAGCTGCAATATCGGTACCTTTCGGCCTGACACATTCGACTTCAGCTTGGCTTCTGGGTCACTTTGACCCTAAATGGGATGGGCCAGCCAATACCAACACAAAAGATCCTTAATCGCTTATAGTGACGTGCATGGAATATAAACAGTGTTGTTATTCTTTTTTCTTTTACTCCTTTGGGCCCCGAGATCACACGTGCGTGCGGTAATACTGATATCCAGACAGAGGAGACGCCGACGCACATGAACACCACACTAGATAGGAGATTGACGTGGAAGCTTCACGATTAGGGAAAACCAAGAAACAAACTTTCCATCGTGAAGAAATTGATAGTAACAAGCTGAGAGGAGAGGGAATGAAGCAACAGTAAGATAGGTATCTGCATGTGCAATTAGATCAGTGTTAGAATATGTAATTTATATTCATGAACTTCTAAAGTCAATTTCCATCTACAAGCCACAGACAAGGTATAAAATAAATCACTTCGTCTTATTACAATTGTCATGAAGACCTCTCCCATAAATTAAATGAAAACAGTTTCAGGTATTTCACCCTTATCATACAGACGAGACACTAAGGCCATGATACATGCAGAAAAGTAGAAAAGCATGCCAACAGACCCAGTGAAGGCCAGATGACCTAGCCATTGGAAGGCTGAAGAGAAGCAGTTTTATCACTCACGGATCTAAAAAAAACAACAGCCTCTAAAATTGACTAAGACTGGTTCCATTACACCTGTGCTCATGTTGACAGATGGCGCAGACTGCGAATCATATTCTGCAAGACTCCATTACTCTTAACCGGTCGAGGGAGAAGCACTGGCCCACAGAGATAGACGTCCACAGAAAACCTGTTATGGTAGTTTTGAGGAACTTTCATATACAGACAGTAAAGTTTATTAAGAAAGCCAGATTTGCTGCGTAACCATACAAAACTGCGAGCGAGAAGATGAAGAAGGTCTTCTATAAACTTGTCTATGTTGTGAAACTAGTACAGAAGTCAGTAAAGTTCAAATCTAACTCCTATATATCCTAAATGCATATTCATCCTTGGGATCCCTGTTATCTATATTCCAATTTCTGTAGCACCTCTCTCTCTCTCTCTCTCTCTCTCTCTCTCTCTCTCTCTCCTCTTTACTGTGCCTTACTCCCCTTCTTCCATTAACTTTCCATCCCTCTCTAGAATGAGCATTAACATTTATCCGTTTTCTTTCGGACTCTGTTGTCACGTTCGAAAATTCCCGCAAAATAAGGTGGGCGGTTCCCGCATCCAATCTACTTTCTTTACACACGTGCTGAACGGCAATCATAAATGTCCATTTCTGGCACGTGCATAGCAACATCAGTCACATGCGAGGCAGGAAAGACGGCAGAATGAGGAACCGGCCGGAAGCCGACATGATGAGCCAATCTACTTGCCGCAGCCAAGAACGGTTTTCAAAAGAAATTACGTGACCCAGTAGCTGTGGTGTGACAGTTCGAGGTGACTTCATACATCTGGTTAGAAAGGAGAGAGAGAGAGAGAGACTAAAGAATGGGCGTGGTGGTGGTGTGTGGAGAGGATACCAGAAAAAATAAAAGAAATATGGGGGTACAACATGAACAGGGACAAAAAATGAAGAACTGCCTTATTGAGTACAATAGGGTTGGAGAAATTTTGACGATTTTTCTAAAACTCTTGCAAATCAGCAGGATGTAGCCCAGAGAATGGTAAGTTTTGTGACATAGTTTACAGCGTGAGTAAACTATGCGTCTTTTGACAAAGTACATCCGACTTCAGAATGACTTCGAATAACTTTGACCATATATGGGATGGAACAGTAATTTCGACCCTCATTCCCTCCCCATGCAGGTCTCCTTTTCATCCTATTACAACATCCATGACAGGCAACAGCATCGCTATTCTTTGCTATCCTTTCCGGCAAGAAACACGCAAAAATTTATTCAAGGTACATGATCATTTAAAGAACAGAAGCAGTAGGATTGGAGACAACATTTTTGAGAACCTGAAGATTAGAAGCAGTAGGAATAGAGACAACAGATTAGAGGACCTGAAGATTAGAAGCAGTAGGAATAGTGACAAAAAAATAGAGAACTTGAAGATTAGAAACAGTATGAATAGAGACAAGAGAATAGAGAACTTGAAGATTAGAAACTGTAGGAATAGAGACAACAGAATAGAGAACTTGAAGTAGGATTAGTGACAACAAAATAGAGAACTTGAAGGTTGGGAGTAGAATTGGCGATAACCGTATTGAGATATTGAAGGTTGAGAGAAGTACGATTAGTGACAGCAGAATTGCAAATTTTAAGACTGAAAGAAGTATGATTGGAGTAACAAAAGAATTGAGAACCTGAAGATTGAGAGAAGTAGGATTGGAGACAAAAGAATTGAGAACTTCAAGATTGAGAGAAGTAGGATTGTAGACAAAAGAATTGAGAACTTCAAGATTGAGAGAAGTAGGATTGGAGACAACAGAATTAAGAACTTCAGATTGAGAGAAGTAGGATTGCAGACAACAGAATTAAGAACTTCAAGATTGAGAGATGTAGGATTGGAGACAAAAGAATTGAGAACTTCAAGATTGAGAGAACAAAAGCAGGATTGAAGTAACATAGGCATGAATGAAATAAGACATTAATACTACTATAGCTACTATTATTTTTAACATTATTATTGCTGCTTCTACTATAATTACGAATGCGGTTGCGTCTGTGAGTCTCACCAATGGCCCATTAGACAAACCACAAATGGAACAGAAAACCTTAGTAGATGGCATGCCGTTATATTGAGGTCCTCTTGTGGAAGATTTGTAGCATGTCATCTATACAATTATAGACCCACTCTTAAGGCTCCTTCAACAGGCATTACACTAAGCCGAAAGCTTAAGTGTTCTGGGTATGGAAGAAAGCTCAGAAAAACCACGACACTGCACATAGGAAGTAAGAGTTAATCGCTCGAAATTCCTGGGGTTATCAACCAATTAATAAAAACTACTACAATTATTGCTGCCTATTCTAATACTGAGGCTGCTGCTAATAATAATCAAAGAAAAAGCACTCCTATTGCTAATAAAATATAATTTACAAGTTAAAAATTATCATAAAGTATATCCTTTAGGGGTATAATAATTATAATTCGTATAAAGAGTAAAGACGTGTATCGGTGTGGGAAAAGAACATTATCTGGAGTGTTTTAAATTATAAATTGCGCAACCTAAATTTCGTCGACATTTTTTGCCAGTTTTTCAACCCCCCCCCCCTCTCTGTGTCACCAACTATCAAAATTTCATGGCCCACCTGCTTTTTTGCTAAATTATGCCCCCCCCCCAATGTCCCCTATCATAAATATATTTAAATGTGAAAATATAAGATATAAACCAAGATACAGCGCATTCCATTTTCTCAACTACATCCCGTTAACCTGCAGGAGTTTGAAAAGAAGAAGAAGAAGAATGCATGATTATTTTCTGATTTGTACAGAAAAATGAGGAAGAAGGCATGTTCAGCATATGACTTGTATTAGGTGGTGATGTATGAGAGTATTTCTGATATTTTATTTCACCTCTACATGATAGTTGCTACAGAACTCTCTACAATGAGCAGATAACGCTATTGATGTTTTGTCGGGGAAGACTATGATAGAGTCATATCCTGCATTGATGGTGCCTCAGAAGACCGGCATATCTTTGTATGCCTGGATTCAATCTTTAGAGTTTGATTCGATAGTCTCTAGTGCATTGGGTTTAAGGGTGTTTTTGCCTTGTGTACTGTCTTGTCAATTATTGTAGTATTTATTTGGGGCGGTATGATGGATGCATTTGGTGGGATATTTGATACTATTTCAGATTTCTCTCTATCTTTAATAATGTGATATTTCGTTTAATTCTTCTGCTAGCTGTCCTGGATATTTTTGTTTTAGTATTTTTGTTTGTTAAATGGGGGATTAAAACCTCTTAGCTGAGGCACGACTTTTTCAACCTAAGACAGAAGTCTATTTTGGTTATATCAGACCTTACTGTTTTAGTATTGTTTTTTCTGTATTCATTTGTTGACTACATCTTTGTTAGGATGGTTTTGTTGGAGTCGAGTGTATCTTTCCACAGCTTCTAATAGTTGCCTTTTCTCTTCTAATGTCTAGTGGCTCTATGTTTGCAGTGATTTCACATACCACTGTTGGCGTTGATCTCATGCTCCCACAAATGAAGCAGAGAGCCTGGCTTTGTATAAGTGTGTGCAAGAGCTTTTTTGATGATGTGGCCTGCAAAGGGAGATTATTGTATAATATGCATCGCACGTGTCCTATGTATGTATGTCTAAATGTCGCCTCGTCGTCTCTCCAAGGTGTATTTGCAAGCCGTTTTAGCAAGTTTAACCTCCTAGACGCATTCTCAGTGATATTGTTAATAAAATTGTTGAAGGTCAGCCTCCTGTCCAGCTGAATACCGAAGTATATAGGGTTATCTCTACGATTTATTTCAGCTCCTTAAAGAGTGATTTTAAGTGTGTTGTTTACAATTATTATTATTATTATTATTATTATTATTATTATTATTATTATTATTATTATTATTATTATTATTATTATTTCTAAGTGTAAATACGGCATATGTAGTTTTATTTGGTATTTACCTTCAGTGTCCAGAAGTTACAGTATGTTGATATTGAGAGAACGGCTTTTCTAAATCTATCCACAGCCAGGTGTAAGTGTGATCCACGTGTCCATATGACAAACAAGGTCATCTGCAAACATGACTCTGTGGTGTTTAGCAAGTCAGGTAGACCATTTATGAAGATTAAGAATATGGTACAGCAGAGATCTGAGTCTTGGGGTAGCCCTCCCTCAAACGTGCGTTTCGATGACAGTGTGTTATTTACTGCAATTTTTATGTGTCTGTCACTTAGGTAGTTCTTAATCCATTTGAACCCTTTCCCACATATGACAATTAATCTCTTTCTTCACACCTTGTCATAGGCTTGCTTTAGGTCTAAAAAGACTGTACACTTCCTTTATTGAAAATTGTCCTTCACATTCTAGGTAAAAAAAAAACAACGTTGGTCTTCTGTCCATAATCCTCTTGGGATGTCTCCTTGAGAGTTGCTGAGGGGCGCTGAAGCTTTCAACCACCAGTATAATATGTTGTTCAGCATTCGTTCTGCAAGTTAACCGAATTTAGAAGTCAAAGAGATTGGCCGATAGCTTTTATGCTATCTTCAGGCATATCCTTCTTTAATAGTGGCTTAACAGCAGCGATCTTCCAGGCTGCTGGTTGGATTCCACTTTACCAAGTTGTATTTATGAAGTTTAGGAACTCTTTTTTCCCTTTCATTCCTAGGTCATCTCAATAGACATTTTATCAAGACCTCGTGCTTTTCTTGGTTGTAGTTTCTTTAGAGCAGTCTGGAGTTCTTTTATGGAATTTTCATCAAAGAGCGACTCTGTGGAGCAACTTTCTGATGTCTCTTTATCTCATTCGACATAATCTGGACACTATTTATATATTTTCCTATCTTTTCATTATTTACACTGTGTTTCTTAAAGGAAATAAATTTGCAGGGAAAAATAATCGCAGGCCTTACGGGCGGTTAAGCTGATTTATAATTTATATGGGTGTTGATTTTATGTTTGATCAACGTAAATGATTGCCTGTATGTCTCATCATTCAAGCAGAAACAGGTTTGCAAATAGACAACAATCGCCTCTCTTCTATCCTAGAAACAGAATGTGTATTTCATTTTTCAAATGCAACCATTTACGTGGTTACCATGGCAGCTGACGCCGCTCAGCGATCCGTAAACTGTACTATTCATTAGCAGTGGACAATATTTGCATAACTTCTGTGGAAAAGAAGGCGTGCCGTGGAATTCTTTGTTCCACTGTCGAACGTGGCACTTTTCACGTGGTTCTTTCCCTGAGGGGTTGAGTGTAATCATGGAAGCAGGATTGGACAAAATCGACAACACAATAGCATTTAAGAAGAATTTAAAAAAAGCAAAATACACACAAAAAATAGTAGAGATGCCTCGTGTACTAGAACGATAATATCAGCATCATCTGCAAGTAAGATTATTTTTATTAAAAATAATTCGTTCTCAAACTCCTGCAGGTTAGCAGAAAGTAGCCAGGAGATTGGAATGTAATGCATCAGTCTTTGCATTTTGGCTGCAATATCTATTCTGAATGCTCTGAAACACCCCGTTTCAGTATGGCTATCTGACCGTGTATATGGGGGTGGGTGGGGTGCGTTGAGTGTTCAAACGTCTCTCCTCTTAAGAATTCGCGGAATATAACGTTTAGTACCAGGAATTTAGCCACAAGGTGGGTAACCTCACCCCTCCCCATAACGCTTCAATTTCAATTAAGGGATAGGACAACCAATTTCACATAAAACCAACTTAGTCACCATTTACGAAATAGATGGTAGTTTCACAGTGATGCTTTAGATTAGGGATCTGGAACCTATTCGATGTGGCTCTATTGATGTCTGCATCTGGCTCGCAGAAAATGTTCGATTATATAATATGTTTATTTAGACTCCTTTGATCTACATATTAATTGCATATCAATATTTCATTCTACAAACGAGCTATTCTACTGCAGCTCAGCATCAGAAGTGGTAAAGAAGATAAACTCCGCTGACCTAAAAGACAGAAAAATAGCAATCCTGTATTAATTGTAAACAGTTTTAAACATAATATATGGCTCTCACAGAATTCCTTTTCAAAATATGTGGTGTCCATGGCTCTTTCAGACAAAAAGGTCCCCGACCCCTGCTATAGATGGTAGTTTCATAGTACTTCTATAGATGGTAGTTTCATAGTACTGCTATAGATGGTAGTTTCACAGTACTTCTATAGATGGTAGTTTCACAGTACTTCTATAGATGGTAGTTTCATAGTACTGCTATAGATGGTAGTTTCACAGTACTGCTAAAGATGGTAGTTACATAGTGCTGCTATAGATGGTAGTTACACAGTACTGCTAAAGATGGTAGTTACATAGTGCTGCTATAGATGGTAGTTACACAGTACTGCTAAAGATGGTAGTTACATAGTGCTGCTATAGATGGTAGTTACATAGTGCTGCTATAGATGGTAGTTTCACAGTACTTCTATAGATGGTAGTTACATAGTGCTGCTATATATGGTAGTTACATAGTGCTGCTATAGATGGTAGTTTCACAGTACTTCTATAGATGGTAGTTACATAGTGCTGCTATAGATGGTAGTTTCACAGTACTTCTATAGATGGTAGTTACATAGTGCTGCTATAGATGGTAGTTTCACAGTACTTCTATAGATGGTAGTTACATAGTGCTGCTATAGATGGTAGTTACATAGTGCTGCTATAGATGGTAGTTACATAGTGCTGCTATAGATGGTAGTTTCAAAGTGCTGCTATAGATGGTAGTTTCAAAGTGCTGCTATTCTATGCTCTCATTGTGGGTCTCATACTGAGGATTTCATTAATCCAAATGATAACTTGAGATTCATTTAAAAATGAGTATAAGATCAACTCTGCTTGCCCTCCAATCTAAACACACAAAAAAAGTCAGACTTTTTTACTACTGGCTGAACTGTATAAACAGCGTAAGATAGCCAGAGAACCTAAGAAACATACGACCTACTAGCTAATAGTTAATCAAACCTTCTAAAAGGACTAATTTGACAGTTCCTTGATTTTCATTGGTTGCACGCAAAGTATATCATACTGACCTAACGCAAATCAATCACGGGAATAGTCAAAGGAATCATTAAGGATTGATTCCCTATTACCCAGTAGGTATTATAATTTGTGACGGTGATTGTCATACAGTGAACATCATTTCATTGTGATAAGTGATTAACTAAACCACGTTCTTCACTAGAATAGTCCTGCGGCTGATCTCAAACAGTGCCACTTATCTTGGTTAGTTTACCTTTTTCAACTCATTTCATTGATAAAAAGTATACACAAAGCGATGAATGTTCATCCGCATCAGCAGTTTGAGATCAGCACAGAGGACTCTAGAGAAGGGCTTGACTGTACTAATAACACTTATTTCCCTGGCACACATACACTCACAGACACAGTTGTTCAGTCTCTTTAGCAGTTGCGGAATTTCATGCGCATTGACGATTCCTGTAAGTTGTCGGTTTGAGTCCGTTCTAAAAAGTGGAATAATGAAACGGAGAATATGTAAATGATAAGAGCTTATGGTGACCGGATCATCTATAATACGCTTCTATTAATTGTTCATTAAACAATTTCCGATATATCAATAAACTCACAGCCTCGGCTGAAAGGAGAACTCATGTACGAGGTTTAATTGAGAACTCATGTACGAGGTTTAATTGAGAACTCATATACGAGGTTTAATTAAGAACTCACGTACGAGGTTTAATTGAGAACTCACGTACGAGGTTTATTTGAGAACTCACGTTCGAGGTTTAATTGAGAACTCACGTACGAGGTTTAATTGAGAACTCACGTACGAGGTTTAATTGAGAACTCACGTACGTGATTTAATTGAGAACTCACGTACGAGGTTTAATTGAGAACTCACGTACGAGGTTTAATTGAGAACTCACGTACGAGGATTAATTGAGAACTCACGTACGAGGTTTATTTGAGAACTCACGTACGAGGTTTAAATGAGAACTCACGTACGAGGTTTAATTGAGAACTCACGTACGAGGTTTAATTGATAACTCACGTACAAGATTTAATTGAGAACTCACGTACGAGGTTTAATTGATAACTCACGTACAAGATTTAATTGAGAACTCACGTACGAGGTTTAATTGAGAGCTCACGTACGAGGTTTGAGAACTCACGTCCACGGTAAAATTCTGTGGCCATGTCGATAGTAATGCAAAACAGCCGCAAAAATATCACGCATGTTAGTTGTGAGGCTGGTAACCAGCGTGTAAGTGCTGGAATCAATTCTCTCCTATGCCAGGCCTACTACTGATATAATTACAAACGTTCACAGTTTAGAAGAAGTGGTAAGAACACTGAACGTCTTAGTTACCACTGCCGAAGTCAGATGTGTCATGCATTGACGTAACTAAAACGGCAACACAACACATTTTTACATATACCCACCTTGTCAACAAACTGTCAAGAATTCATGCGCTCTCCTTGCTTACTTATGCAGAAAAATGTTAACCACCCTACTAAAAAGTTAAATACGAGAAAGTATGAAAATATCTACATTATGTTTCAATTTTTTTGCAATATTGTTCAAAGGGAAGCAATTTAATTGATATATACAAACAGTTTTCTTGACGTCAACTTTTTCCAACTCCCTCTCTAACTCTCAAACCCCACTGCTAACAATTATCAAACGAAATCTACCCCCCCCCCTGTTTTTCCCTCCATATTGGTGACGTAATCTATGGACGGCTGCATGCCAGGTTTAAGTTGCTTGTTTTCTTATATTTATAAGAGACGTCATTTTCTAGATCAGGAAAGTAAGTTTATTTTTTAAGTGTTTGTTCTCAAACTCCTTCTGGATCTTTCTTGCAGCAGAACAATGATCTCATAGATTTCCAGCAGAAAGTAGTTCAGAAATTTGGAATGCACTGCGCCACAGATTTATTTCCACTGCAATGTCCGAAAACCTCAGACTTCCGCGATGTCAGTTAACTAAAGTTCTTCTTTCGTTCGCTTGACATGTGTCTATATCTGTAATTTTGTTCTCCTGAATAAATTATCATTTATAGCTCATATAGATGTCTTTGAAACGGGCATCTACCAGAAGCATAGCGTGACTTTTTAGAGCGAGGACGCCGAACTGGTGACAAATAAATAATAGCTTATGGCTTATACACAGTTGCTAAAGATATAGATTTTCAGTTTACAATTCTCAGAAAGCGCGTCATTATAAATTATTTCTAAGCCTTTGATTGGCCTGAAGCCAACGTTTTACACCAGTGCGGTGGAAATTTAAAGATCACCGGGTTTTCCAGCATTTCCGGGTTTTCCAGGCTTCAAACTGCAAGTGCGGATACTTAGTGTGTTTATCAAGGACGGATAGCTGTCAAATAACGAATAAAGCAGCTATTATCTCTCTGCAATGTTCATACAGATTGCACCAAATAAATATTAATTTTTGTGGGCTATTGATATTGTGTAAAGGGGGCGCCGATCATTATGTCGCCTATTGACTGTACGCCACTGACATCTACACATAAGAGAAAGAACATGACTAGCGAAATGAAATGTCTAAGGATGGCTATTGGAGTCACCAAACTTGACAAAATGCGCAGCGAGAACATCAGAAAGATAATAGATATAACATCATGCATCGGGTATATAGTGAAACAACAGATAAAATGGTTTGGGCATCTTATGAGGATGAACGATCAACTTCCTATAAGAGTTATAGCAAGATGGAATAAGGAAACAGATCCAAGTGAAAACCCAGGAAATGATGGATAGACACCATCAAGACCATCCTGAATAAACATGACTACACCTCAACCAGAGCAACAGACCTGCCTCTGGAATGCCGACTACATCTCCTACACAAACCCCTACACTCAACGACAAGTGTGGAAGCTACGACAACGCCACCTGGGGATAGACAATAGATAATAAATGTCTAGTGAAATTTGATTCCATTGTTATTTTTATCTTATTGATTGTTGCTTCTCTGTGCCATTTAATTGGCCGTAGTCTCATACTTATGACATTTAAAATATATATATTCTTCCGTCTATGGTGTCTGTCCACATGTATACATGGCTGTGTTGCTATCTTAAAACAGAATTTCTCAAAGTGTGTGAAAACGCGGAGGGGAAGGGGGGAGGGGGTAATAGTCTTCATGGGAAAGATGCAATGTCAATGGAACGGCATGTGGGCGATGTAGAATCAATTGGGCGTGATGTAGGATTATGGGAAGGTGATAAATATTTTTAGAACACTGAACCAATTAAATGACACAACACAAATCAAAAATGAAATCACTTGCTAACTTTTATGTACACAATATGACAAGAACTGCAAGTCTTGTGATACTCATGAAGATATGTCTTAATCTGATCTCAATTAGAACTATCCAACCAGTTGCACGCGTTTCTGTGTGAAACGGGAAGCTATTTAACTGTATTAAATTGGGGGAAAATATCTACAATAACAGAAGACGTTGTCTTACAGGCCGAGTAACACCTGGCATTTCACTTTGCAAATTAGATGAAGCGCCAACATGTTAAAGAGTTCTTGCTTTCAACGTGTTTTTGTCATTCTTTTTCTCGGAATGGTTTTTAGAATGCGTGAGTACCGTTTTTCTAATGAATCTGACAATCTGGCTGGGAATTTTTGTACATCATGATGTTTTCATAATTTCTGTCCTCGACCATGACATAAGCAACAGCCAAAACTAAATTTCGCCAGTGCATCTCTGAATATCATAAACATTGATTCATTACTTGACCTCATGATATTCAATTACCATAGTGCTTGATGTGTGGTGAATAAATGGTTTTCCAATAAGGCTTTAAAGACATCCAGAATAAGTGATCATTTCATGAATGTTCAGTCTGATAAATACAACAAAAACATAACCTATTTTCAGGAATATTCAAGTGAGAATGTAAACGCAGAAGACACTGCAAAATATGTTTGCATGTACTTCAAGGTATAATGAAGATGATTCTTTGGCATCATACAACATAACTTTATTTATAGCAAAATCTGAAGGAAAAAACCAACACGGAGAAATATGGAACATCCAACCAGAAGTTTGTATCATGAAGTTTTAAGAATAGTGTTGCATCACTCCACCGGTACGGTGGTAAAAGATATTACTCTCAGCAATATTGCACCACTCCACCGATACGGTGGTAGAATATATTGCCCTCAGCAATATCGCACCACTCCACCGATACGGTGGTAAAATATATTGCTCTCAGCAATATTGCACCACTCCACCGATTCTATGGTAAAAGATACTACTCTCAGCAATAACACAGTTTAGAGCAAAATCTTTTTTTTAAAAGTAGTTTCTTGACATCTCCATCGAAGCCAACTCACTTGAAATGGTGATGGGGCTTTATTCCAGCTTTATTCCAGCTATTTATAACAGAGGTTTAAACCTAAGACTGGTCAGCCGGACTTAAATTGAGCAGGACCTATTTCTGCCCATGTAAGTACAGGTGCTGATGTCGGAGAAACCACGCACAGAGACGCACCAGAAAATATTTTGCCATTGAACTCGATTAGTTAACATGTCTTTACAAGAATATTTTAAAAATCGCCATGATGCCCTCCATGTGTAATTCTTCAGGCAGGAGCAGTTCAACATTCTGAACCTCGACATAATCCACTCCCAGCTGCTGGTGGTCCGTTTAGCCTAACTTGTGAGACCATTAAGGGGACTGGCCAACCAAACAGGACGACAACCCCTTTAAATATCATGTACTAGAATACACAGGGAGTTGAAAATAAACCCCAAAAACTGAACTAGACAACACTTTGCACCAGAAAGAAGTGAGTATTTGCTGCATACATAAAACTCATCTCAATGGAAAAAATTACTTTTAAAAATACGAGGGTACTAATGTTTTATAGTTGACAGAAGAGACCGGAGGAAAGGTGACATACTGGTCAAGAATAACACCAATGCCATAGAAATAAAAATACACAAGAAAGGTGCAGACAACTAGGTAATTCACATACAGAAAAAAATACACGGTCAGTATTGACATACCCAGCAAACACTTCATGGAAGTGGGAGACGTTATCAACAATTCCCAAACATGGAGATACAATAATTAGACAGAAGGGGAGAAGAGATAGAAGATTGGCAATATGACAACAACCTAATCCTTCTCAAGAATTGATAGGACACACCAACTTCCTACTCAAGAAGAAAACATATCTCCTCCACTCCAACCTGGCAAGGCCACTGCAGAACTAGCTAGAATAGGGGAAAGAACAATAGGTGGACAAATAAGTGGTAGTGATCATCGCCAAGTCATCCTCCACGTGATAAAAATTATAATTACAAAAGTAACTAAGCCAAGATGAAACTACAAAAAACCAAAATGGCGCATCTTTAAACACATAGCAAAATTAATCATAAAATATATACAAGTAACAGGTTATTATTAGAGCTATCACCGTTAAAAATAAACAACTAGCAATGAAAAAAAAGAACAAGAACCTTTTTTCCACGTTCCAGTCCAACTCGGACCTTTCTCAAGAAGGCTATGGTTTCGTTATACAGCAATAGATTGTGTTTCTTGAGAAAGGTCCAGAAAGTTGGACAGGAACGTAGAAAAAATTCCTTGTTCTTTTGCTTATTGCAAGTTATTTATTAATAATTTTAGTTGGACTTTTATACTAAACTTTGTACTTTATGTAGTATTTATCACTTATTATGAGGAAATTGTTGGGAACACGTTCGAGGCCGGGGGGGGGGGGGGGGTAGACAACTTTGTAGAAGGTATATATATACATGTGCATTTAGACCAGTACTAGAGTACGGATCAACAGCATGAATTTCAACAGTCAATACCTAGCTATAAGCTCTGGTCGAAGTGCACAATCAATCACTTCGTCTTATCTAAGATGACATGAAAACTTTTCTCATAAACAAAAAGGAAACAATTACAGTCACACCCCCCCTCCCTCCTTAACATATAGGCGGGACTCTAAGACCATGATCTACACACAAAAAGTACAATAGTATGCTAGCACACACAATTAAAATCAGATTCGGTGACATTGCCAGCTGAAGAGAAACAGTTTTATTCAATGATACAAAAATTAAACAGAGAATACACGGATGAATTACCCGACATAATAAAACAAAATAGCACTAACACTTTTCCAAGTTCCATGGAAGCAATATCAAAATCTCATTATCAGAAACACCATAAGCATAACTTACACTATGAAACAGCTGAAATTCCTACAAAATAAAATAATAGTATACAACATGATTGAAGATATGTTCCCCAGAGAAGCATGGATACAAGTATTATAATGATGGATCAGCAACCAAAGCAATGAAAATACGGTGTTGCTGGAGTATACACACTTTACCCCCCACAAAAATAATTAAACCACACGTTCATCAACTGGAATCTTCCGCTCCAACTACTGTGCATAAGCACAGGCTTTAAAAAGTGCTGCAGAAATAATTACAAACACAAGATAATGTCAATAAGTGGTGTTTCTTACTAAAAAAAAGTGACAAACTATGACAAACTAACACAGTGACAAACTCCAAAACCTTAAGGACGTCTACGTGAAGTGAGCATTCAAGGAAAGGTAATGCTACAGTGGATACCATCCCACAGTGACACACCAGGAAATGAGGAGGCAGAAGTGCTGGCAAAAGTCGGAGAAACTGTAACACAAATACCAAGAAATCGCATACCTAGAAAAGAGGACAACCATCGAAGCTATTAGAAAAGTCGCCCACCAAAACGACAACCATCAATATCTTGACAAGAGCTGAGCTGGTTATTATTTTCTGCATCAGGTCAGGACACAGCAGACTAAACAGCGACCTACATAGATGGTTCCATAATATATTTCCATGTGGGCTTGTAGCTTAGACCGTGGAACATATCCTGCAAGACTACATTACACTAAAGCAATTAAGGGAGAAACACTGGTCCACAAAGATGGATATCCACAGAAAGCTGTATGGAAGCACTGAGGGGCTTTCAAATACAGCAGCACTTAAGAACACCGGACTTCTATAGACATGTTAAGCTGCAAACGAGAAGAAGAGGAAGCAGAAAAGGAAGGCTAGTGGTCAGTCTGAGATAGTTACGCGTGATTTCTAATAGCGGAGATGTATTCCTTTGTCCTTCACCACGGACAATACAAGACTTGTGGGCTAAATTGGAATTCATCCTTCTCAAGTGATACATTTGACTGTTA
The DNA here is from genome assembly GCA_034231615.1 of Meghimatium bilineatum. Taxonomy (NCBI): domain Eukaryota; kingdom Metazoa; phylum Mollusca; class Gastropoda; order Stylommatophora; family Philomycidae; genus Meghimatium; species Meghimatium bilineatum. Next base: position 55,865,484 of record CM067299.1, read on the forward strand.
TAGTGATTTTATTTGGCTGTCAACACAAAGTAGACACAACGTGACCAATGAAAATCACGGGGAAAGTAACATACTTCACTTTAGAAGGATGAATCCCGATTAGCCAGCATGATTGTTTAAATGAAGAAAGATAAGGTGGATGATAAGGAAGAGACAAGGTGACTATTGTCCAGTTTTTGTCCATACTTATCATCAATACTTATCAATTTTGCAACCAGGGAATAAGTGGGCAGGGTCAGCTAAAAAAAACCAGAACCCGATATTTTAGCATAATAGTAATATGCTGAGAGTCAATGTTCTTGCATGTTTATCATAAACAATCAAACAAATAAATGATATAATATTTCGAATTAATTTTTTTTCTTTAGGTTGATAGTCAGAACCAAATTAACCAAAAGTATAATGACGAAGTTACAACGTAACCCTGCTTTTCTCCAGACCAAAAAAAATCATTGTGTATATATATATATATATATATGGAAACACAAAATGACTAGTAAAAGTAGTGTTGATACATTATATGTTTGTTTCTCCCTTGTAATAGATTGTTTTTCAGTGGATCCTTATATTTGTTCCAGTATATCATGCTGCTGTTATACCAACCTTACTATACGCCTGCGAAACGTGGACAGTGTATGCTAGACATGCATGAAAGTTAAATCATTTCCATCTTACCTGCCTACGTAAATTACTAAACATCCATTGGTGGGACAAAGTACCAGACTACGAGGTCTTGGAAAAATCAACCTCAATAAGCATCCACACAATACTCATGAAGGCGCAGGCACGCTGGGCAGGCCATCTTGTGCGTATGGAGAACTCGCGTTTGCCAAAACAAATATATTATGGAGAACTCAAGGCAGGATTTCGAAAAGCTGATGGACAGAAAAAGCGTTTCAAAGACACGCTCAAGTCATCCTTGAAACATCTTAACATTGACGTAGGCGCTTGGGAGAGCCTCGCTCAGGATAGAACATCATGGCGTTACAGCATTAGAACGGGAGCACTAGCGGCAGAAGAATTCAGGCAAGAAACTGCAAGACAGAAGCGGACACGTAGAAAAGAAAAAACATCTCAACCTCACACAGATACCTTCTATTGTTGTCAATTCTGTAAAAGAACATTTTGTGCGCGCATTGGACTTGCTAGTCATTTAAAAACGCACTATTAACTTTATATTTTATTATTTATTGTTATTATTATTATGGTTGAGTTTTTGGTCATCGTCCATCACGACGGACGAACATCATCATATTTGTTCAGTCTGTTATTTAGTACATTACGAGCTTATATTTATCATTGCTAAGAAAAGAAGAGGAATATCTATATCAAGGGTAGGCGAAATGCGGTCAGGGGCTTAATCTTTACCGGTCCACCAGGATGATTTATAAAATAATGTAAGTACTGGAACTGAATTCAGAAAATACTACTTGGAACTCTAAGCAAAAAATGGTGAATTCGGCTCGTCGATCCAAACAAGGTTGCCCACCTCTGATCTATATGATCCAGGATAGGGAGAGGTTGTGATGCAAAGATGTTCTAGATCTAGACATTTCCACCCGTAAATATACCCGGATCTTATGTACATAATAAAAATGACGACTACCAACAGTGTTAAGAGGTTATTGAATTGCGTCGTATCTGCATGTTTTCATATCAGCAGTAGACCTTTCAAATAGTTAACGCCCTCAGTTGTGCCTTGATTCATTCGCGTAACTATAATTCTTCTCGACGTTCCTCTTGTGAAATTATTTTTCCATCTTGATATCCCCGTTTAATTTATTCATTCAGCGATGCATTCACCCGTCCAGTCTGGCATTCATCGGTCCGTCATCCGGTACCGTCGTTTTTCCCCTGGATTCTATTCACACGGTCCCCGGCTTGGTGCTTGCTGCGACTCATCGCTACCGTTCACATCAACATTATTCTTTACAAAAGTTTCCACTAAAATTGAAACAAAAAGTTTTCTATCGTGTCTTCAAATCCCCAGGACCGCTGGTTTCCCGATCCCGCAATAAAGAAAGCAAAAAAAAAAAAAAACAACCGCCTCACCACCGACTCCCCCTTCACAATAACCATGCTCTCTTGTTTACCTCCTCTCTCTGGAGACTTTGAGATTTCAATTGGCGGAATGATACATGCAAATCCATGAAAGAGTCAGATTAAAGCATTGAAATTAGAAGTTCGCTTGTCAATAGAATTCCCGGCTCCCATATGTTTTCGCTGACAGTTCGCAACACAAAAATTGCGCTTTCCAGTTGAAATCATTTCACCCGTAACGTTATCCACCTTACAGTGTCACGAAGGGCATTTTTTTTATTACAATCCACATAGTGGATACTAAAATTGTAGTCTTTCAATGAATTTTCATTTTAATCCGTGTTTGTGCTGTTCAAAAGATATATTATGCAACTTATGTACACTTTCAGATGCAGACTTCATCGTCGTTGGCTCATACGACCACATTTATCTATTTAATAAACGTGGTGGACTCTCTTAGGCTTGTTGCATTCCCAAGCAGCTTTTCCTACATGTGAGACAGAGAGGGGCACATCTTTACTCTGCTACTTTTATGAAGAGGACATTGATGGAGTATGTGTTCTACTGTTTTCTTGTAATCCGACATGGATTTGTGTCCAACCAACCTCCAGCATTTTGTGCAAATCTTCGCTCGGGGAACTAGAGACAGTATCCCATATATCTATAAGATAATAGCCGTCCATTGCCGGTGATGATGACAACAGTTTCTGACGTGTTGTTTCTTCTCTCAGGTGTGTGCTAAGTTTAATGAAAAGTCCAATTCTGTCAAAGAATTCCCTGCCACATGGGGTCAAAGTTGGGCATCTATGTTTGTGTGTGTGTTCTTATATCCATTTCTCGCATCACGTTTTCTTTGTGACTGAGAGGTGATGCTTGCTTCTCAGCATGTGAACATCTTTGTTGGCGTTGCTGCGCCACAGTGGTTTTTTTTTCGGAGTAATAGATTCACATGATGCGTCATCAATGGTGAGTCATTGATGGTGCGTTTTCATGATGAGTCATTGAAAAGTTTCTTCTGTCCACTGGCTGTTTTTTTTTCATAAGGAGCTTACCATACGTCTATAAAGTGCTGACGAAGGCCCACATGAGATGGGTCAGATATGTTGTGCTAATGCCTGACAAACGCATCCCAAAACAGTTTATGTGTGGTCTGTTACTTAACACGAAATATTGGACGAAGAACAAAATAAACGCCTCAAATCTACCTCAAATTGTCTCTAAAAAACTTCAACATTGACGTCACCTCCTGGAAACATTTCGCTCAGAAGTGGTCACTATTACACTATGATGCAAGTAGTGGTGCCTAAATTGCCAAGAAGCATCAAATTTCAGAGACATAGCTTAGTGTCGCTCACAAGAACAGATAAACTAATACTTAGTCAAGAACGGCACTGTTCACATCATAATAGCTAAACGAAATAAATGCTGATAGTGTATTTTGTTTTACCCATCCTGCAACACTTCCGACATATTGCCCATTTATCTGTTATGATGTGAACGTGGAAAGTGCTATTTCTTACTTTTCGTGAGTTATATTGTGTTCTTAATAAATTTGTCTGGTTGAAACGTTAATTTACGTATGCTATCCTCCGGGTGGGGGACCCTACCGGACTCATCCACAGATGGCGGATTGTGGAATGGCCTCCAGATTCGGTGGGTGACAATGTCTCTGGACGCGTAAGCACTCGCGGACAAAACCGGCGATGTTGCTCACCAAAAAGTGTGGGATATCAGGTGACGCTGAACAGAGGAGGATAATGAATACCCGGCAACAACAAAATTATCCTACGAGAGGGGAACTCTACCTCAAAACCCCGGGCAGATGGTGCTCGTTAACCCTGTTACGCAAGCTGTCTAGGAGAAAGAAAACTCCAAAATGAAACCTCCACTGCCCCGTGGATAATCCTTGGATGGATAAGGGCTAGGGAAACACATCCTGACTCAAAAGTAAGATGGAAGACGGAGACACTGGACCGAAAGGTACAAAATAGTCCAGCCATGGCATGACTGCCAAGGCTGAAAACCACAGTGTCACGCAATGACTTCACATGTCAAATAAAAGGTTACAGATGATTCGTTTTGGTGCTTCATCTGTGGAATCCCGTCAGGCGGATGAAGTGCCGGGCTCTAAGTCTCGAAGGAGCCCACCCACAGCGACTGGTGGTACCTCTGTCTCAATTTGTGGAGCCAGGAAAAGAGATCAGAGGAAAAAAACGACTGGTTCAAAAAAATCACATATAGATCATGATGCAGACATAGACAAAAATAAGCACTTAAAAATATTGCAGTGGAATTTAGAGGGTATGTACAATAAAAAGACTGCACTTGCAAACCGATTACACACAGAGGAAATCGACATAGCATGCATACATGAAACACACCTCACAAACAACAATAGATTCAACATCAGAGGATACCAAACATTTCGAAACAATAGAGAAAAGATACATAAAGGAGGAATTCTTATACTTGTGAAAAACAATATCGTTGCCTCTGAAATTCGAGTAGACACAGAAGAACAGGCTGAAATCATTGGAACCTGTCTAACCCTTCCAACTAAAGAGGTCACAGTATATAACTATTACTGTCCACAAGACAAGAGCCTATCTCTACACACAATTAACACAGAAAAAGATAACTGTCTTGTGATTGGTGACTTCAATAGCCACTCACAGAGTTGGGGATATACAGAACAAGATACTAGAGGAGAAGAAGTGGAAGACTGACAGTGCGAGATGAAACTTCAACTACTTAATGAACCTGAAGACCACCCAACTTTCTACTCTAGAAGATGGCACACCACCTCAACCCCTGACCTAGCCTTTGCAACAGATGCTTTAGCGAAAATAACATACAGGGAAGTGCTGGAGCAGCTTGGTGGAAGTGACCATCGCCCCATCAAACTCACCATTGACATTAACCATACTCCTGCTGGCCCCACAACCACACCCAGATGGAACTTCAGAAAAGCAAACTGGAGTAAGTATGCTGACCTGACAGACAAATTCACAAAAACAATAAATCCATGGATTAAAAATGTGAACAAAACTGCACAACTCCTGGCTTCTGCACTTCTTCAAGCAGCCAAGCAAACCATACCAAGAGGTGCTAGGACAAATTACAAACCGTACTGGTCTGACGAACTCGATGAGTTGGAAAAAGAAGTGTCAAAGGCCAGAGACACAGCATAAAAAAGCCCATCCACTGAAAACAACATATCACTAAAAGCTGCTGTAGCCAAAAATAAAAACGACAATTACAAACACAAGGAAAATCTGGCATGAAAAAAACAGAAAATTTAAACTTCGACAAAGAGGGAAGAAAGCTATGGAAAATAACAAAAATGCTCAATAACGAAGATAACAAAACAGCACCAGTAGCTATAGAGAATGGCGGAGATGTACTCACAGGAAAGAAGACTGCAAATCACTTTATACAGCATTACCAAAGTACTGCCTGCCACAAAGTCGATGAAAATAGGAGAATAGGAGTAAGAAAAGAACTACGGAAGATCGAAAAAGAGATCAGCAAAGATAAGCAAGATGTCATGAATATTCCATTTACGATCAATGAACTAAATGAAGAACTAGCAGTATTAAAACTTAGGAAATCACCTGGCCCAGCTGACATACCAAATGAACTGCTAAATCACATCGGACCATCAGCAAAAAAAAATTAATAAAATTTTTTAACAACTGTTGGGATAGAGGTCTAGTGCCACAGGTGTGGAAAACCGCCATAATGACATCCATCCACAAGAAAGGCAAGCCAAAAAATAAGGTGGACAGCTATCGCCCAATAAGTCTGACCAGCTGTGTTTGCAAACTAATGGAGCGGCTGGTAAACAAAAGAATGATGTGGTTTCTAGAAAAAAATAAAATCCTGCTAAATCAGCAAGCTGGCTTCAGAAAGTGTAGATCAACTGAGGACCAGATTACACTAATTGCCCAGAAAGTAGAGGATGTTTTCCAGGAAAAAAGCAGACATCAGTGGTGTGGGTAGATATGGAAAAAGCCTTTGATTGTATGTAGAAAGATGAACTCCGCCTTAAACTACAACAAAACAAAGTGACAGGGCGCATGTATTACTGGATAAAACACGACCTGCACCACCGAAAAGCAGCAGTGAAGCTTGAAATGAAGCACAGCAGAAAGAAACTCTTTTTAAGCATGGAGTACCACAGGGAGGTGTTCTATCCCCCACTCTATTCCTTATATTCATGAATGACATTGACCAAATTCTCTCGCGTAAAGTAAATGCTGCAATGTATGCAGACGATCTGGTGATATGGTGCAGCGAAGAAAGCGTAGGCACAACAAAAATAAGGTTACAAGAAACTATGGACAATTTGGCCAAGTAGAAAGACCAATGGGTCATGTATATCAATGCCCAAAAAACTACCTTATCCATCTTCAGCATGTCCACCAAACCACAGAAAATCCTACTAACCATAAATGGTCAAACATTGCCTAAAGATGAGACACCCACATACCTTGGAGTCACTTTTGATCCAAGACTTACATGGAAACAGCACATAGACAAGTGCCAAACAAAAGGTACAACGGGGACAGCGCTCCTTAAAAAAATTAGCTGGAACAGATTGGGGTGCAAATGGAAAAATTCTAAGTAGAGCATATACAGGTTACGTAAGACCAGCTTTGGAATATAGAATGTCAGCATGGGGAACTGCAGTCAAGAGTAACACTCAAAAGATCTCAAAGATACAAAACCCCAATCTCAGAATTATAACAGGAGGTATGAATACTACCCCAATCACAGAAATGGAAACATGCACAGATTTGCCATCAATGGAAGAAAGAAGAAATGAAAAAATCCTCAAACAGTATGCAAAGTTCAAATATTTGGAGAGTCATCAAATGAACCAAAGACTAAGCAGACCTACAAAAGAGCGACTCAAAAGAGGTAGCTTTCTACACTCTGCTAAGCTCCAGAAATCACTCACAGATACAGACCTACAAAACCTAAAACCACTTAAAAACCTTTAACACATACCCAACATGGGACAGGAAAAATTCCCAAGAATTCTGGAAAATATACCAAGCATTATTTCGAAAACAGAAACTACTATACAAGTACTAAAGGAGACAACTAAGAATCACATACAGAAAGCATACCCAAAGGATATTTGGACACATGTATATACAGATGGATCAGCGAAAGAGGCAGTATTAGATGGAGGATCGAGAATATATATAGTAACACCAGAAAAGAAATAGAGAAATCCATACCCACAGGCAAACATTCCACAAATTTCAAAGCAGAAATGGAAGCCATAATAGAGGCAGCCAAAATGCTCATGAATTGATTGCCTAGTCATAACAGACATGTAGTTTTTCTAACGGATGCAAAGTCAGTATTGCAGGCATTGAAAGATCCAAAGAACACGAGCATGAATGAACTTACGGCCTGCTTACTACACCTTAGCAGTACTACCAAGAAACAGTACTGCAGTGGATTCCAAGTCACTGTGGCATACCTGGAAATGAAAAAGCCGATCTCCTGGCAAGAAAAGGGGATCACTGGAACAAATAGAAAATGATAATACGTACTGTGAATGTAAGACCATGCTAAAAGCAGAATATAAGAAAAAGTGGAACCAAATGACCCCTACCTCCAAATGTCACGCAAGGAACAAACCATCATCTTCAGACTACGAACTGGTCACAACAGACTGAGAAGTCACATGTTCCGAAAGCTGAAGATTGGTGAGACAGACCTGTGCAACTGTGGACTGAGCCCAGAGACTGCAGAACACATTCTTCATGCCTGTCAACTCTACCAAGAAGAGAGGGAGAAAATATGGCGTACTGACGGCACTGCTTCCAGACTTGAGGGATTCCATGGATGACCTGAAGCGAATCCCACAATTCATTGAAGCTATTGGCGCTGTAACCTGATATCTGACTGAAGAACGATAAAGAAGAAGAGGTGACGCTGATATCCCCACTGAAATATCCCATATTTCTTGTGTCCAGCAGCTTCAAGCGAGTATGAGCAGTTATAAGCTAAAAACACCAGCTTGGGTCATTGACACCAACTTGCGCGTCCCCAGGCTAACAGAGCAAGGTACAGAAAGCAATATAGCACTCAAGGCAGCCTCTACTAGGTATAAAAGAGAGATAAACTATCTGCAAGACAGAGCTGAATGTAACAAACTCAGATCCTGAACATGATAAAGATGGAACAAACTTTGGAAACTTGTCAAGGCATTGAGTAATGAAAACAGATTCCAACCACCAATACTACTCATATACAATTTTTAAAATGCAGACTCAATAGGCAGCAGAAAATAGTCTCAAATGGAAATTATACAAAGCCAGATAAAAATGCCAAAATAAAAAAAATGAATAAGAATGAAATCCACATACTAAAGGATATGCTCATGGTAATAGAAGAGCAAATGTCTAAGCTAACAGAAACTGAGTTAGAAGAACAATTTCAGAACTTCAAACTCTATAAGTCATCAGGCAAATATGACTTATTTATGAGACTTGGGTCAAAAGCAACGAGAAAGCTTCTAAAGATAGCAAACAATAGTTTTAGAACAGGACAGGTGCTCACACATGAAAAGAAGCTATCATGGTACCCATCCTTCTTCTTCTTCAGTGTTCATTCTCAAACTCCTGTCAGATCTCTCTTGTAGATGACAATTGTCCTACTAGATTTCCAGCAGGATATAGTCCAGAGAATGGAAATGCGTTGTATCGCCGTTTTACTTGCGCCAATGGCCCGACACATCCGTATTCGGCGGGACCGTACCCATCCTAAAGCAAAGGCAGTACGAACTCGACCCAAGAAGCTATAGACCAATCAGTCTGCTTAGCTGTATGACAAATGAATGGAGAACTGGTCTAGAGAAGACTTAATGTGGTATCTGAAAAGAAAACAAATAATATCTGCATCACAGAATGGCTTCCGACAGTACAGATCAACAGAAGATAAGGTTGCATACACAACCTAAGAGATTTAAAATGTACTCCAATAAATAAGGTAATCAATAAAAGGTAGTACTGCTAGTAGAACTGAATGAAAATAATACTCACGTGGAAGACGGGTAATGATCGTTCTACTGGATAACGACAGACACACTATCACTGTCGGATGCCTACGTTAATTAATATATACAACACAACACAGAATATAAACATACAAATGACAATACACAGGACATAATCAACGTTTCGAACCAAAAGACCTTTGTCATGATACGCACATAACATAAAAACATAAAAATACGACGAGTAGAAATGACTGCACCACAACAAGCATATCCCAGTGAAATATCTTCACTACTGACAGTTGTGTATCCAGATTGCCACTCGGACACGCTTGTTGTGGTGCAGTGATTCTACTCGTCGTATTTTTATGTTTAACAACGCCAGTCAGCATGGCACCTGATGATGAAGCTGTGAATGACATATGAAAACATACAGAAAAAGCATAGAAAAAAGCTAGTAACAGAATGGGCATAAATGACAAAGATTGAAGCACAAATTGGGGTGCCATAGCAAAGTCTTGAAAAAGCTATACACAGGTAGAGTTATGTCAATAGAGTTAACACATGTAGAGTTGGTCTTGGTCACATTATCTAAAAACACAATTCAATAAAATAAACAAATCCTTAAATTGGACTACTGCAATATTGCAGCATCTATGAAATCTACACCATGAATACGTAGAAACAATAACTGGCCTTGTCTAAGGAGGACAGACGAGACAGGAAAGTAGTTCAACAAACATAATAAAATAAGAAACTTCTGAACCATCCTATGCATCAAAGACCTTATGGTTATGGTAGGGACAGGCTGGATAGGAGCAATGCAAAAACTCTCAGCAATGCAAAGAAATTGATACAGAAGACCCCGCATCTAGGACAAGCAAAACCAAGACCCATACAACCAATCAGTACCATCCCCCTTTGGACATGGATCAGTAACCATTAATTACTCGCACACACAAGATATATGCAACAATACTGTGTAAAACGATTCATCATCATCAAGTGCCGTACCGAATGGCGTTGATGATCACATTTCTCCATGTATATCGATCTCTCATATGTGTCATCATTTCTGTTGGTGTCGTCAAATGAAGCCATTTAGTCAAAATATCCAATATCTTTTCTCTGGGTCCTCCCCCTTGATCTTTTCCCTTCTATCTTTCCTATTGTCACTATGTTCCCAATGCCTCCTCTTCTCATTATATGCCCAATAAATGCTGACTGTCTTTTTCTTATATTATCAATAATGCATCTTTTCACATCCATCCTTCTAACACATTTTTTATTATTAATCTTTGCTGTTCAAGGAATGCGTAATATTCTTCTAATAAACCACATTTCCGCTGCCTCCAATGATTTTTGTGATGTCTTACTTATCGCCATATTTATTAAAACGATTACCATATTTATATATTGCAGTTTTCTACCCCATAGTTCTTCGCGATTCAATGTAATTGATTATCAATATATACTTGTGTGCATTATATCTACTTGTTTCCATTCCTGGTTGTTTTATTTCGTTACAACTTCTTGTTTTTTAAATGCTTGTTTAAACCATAATACGTCACTGATTTTGCTATTTTCCAGATTTAAAATGTCTAAAGTCCATCTTAAACATTCCATTTGCAACATTAGTTTTATATTTTGGTTATCCGATTGTATTATATTATTTATGTTTGATAAATGACTTTTTATTCACATGCTGATACCGACTGTTCTGTGAACTGCTAACAATATTTTTGTGATGTAGCTTAATATGTTTTGTGAACTGGTAACAATATATTTTTCGTATGGCTTAATTTGTTTCGTGAACTGTTAACAATATATTTTTCGTGTGGCTTAATTTGTTTTGTGAACTGTTTATACTATTTTTTCGTGTTATTAAATCTGTAAACTGTTAACAATATTTGTTCTGTGTCAATTAGTTATTTTAGTGAACTGTAAAACGTAGTACATTGTATTCTCACCTATTGGCAACAGCAGATCAATATCTTTCGACTTATTTTTTCCCCTTCTTCAATGATTTAGTGGCTCATGGGCTTTCACCCTTTAGCCCAAAAATGATAACTGTGGATTTGTTCCATATACTTTGTCTGGTCTTGGGGGAAGAAGACTCTTCCTGATATCGCTTTACTCGTGGCAAGTTTTTGGTCAAAAGTTTCATTATGGAGTTTATATAGCAGGTACTCTGGAGTATAGAGTGTATGTGGTTCAATTCTGTTCACGTTTATTAAAAGGTATGTGCTGGTTTGAAAACGGTAGGTGATATTTTTTAAATTTTCTTGCAAGATTGATGATGATAACATTAGGATTCGGGTTCTTCTTCTGTGTTCTATCTCAAATACCTGTCGATTGGCAGGATGTAGTCCAGCGAACGGAATGCGTTGTGACATTGTTTACAACGTGATTGTGATATCTGCGCTTTTTGATCTGACACAAATTTGATTTTTTATTTCATCTGGACATCAGCACGGCTTCTTTGTTTTTTTTTACCCTCTTTTAGATTGGACACCCAACTCCGCCCCCAAATCGCATTTAACGTCTTGTACCGACCTGCATGCTCATTTTTCAGACCCAGGTAACACACATGGGAAACTCAATATTGGTGTTTCTCTAAGATTCTTTTAGAAATTTATCATCTTTTATCATCTTCCGACTGCGCAGACAACATGTACAGCTTAACAATCACCTGAACAAAATACAACCACAACACACTCCAGGATGCCGACTATGAACACATCCATATGAAGACACCATCTTTTTGAATGCCCAGCGCTGGATGACATCAGGAAAATGCTTCTCCTCCAAGGCCAGATAAATGGAACACCTTATATGAAACAAAACAACAAGCATATATCACACAATGGGATTGGTCAAAGCTGGATCAACCAACCAACCAACCAACCAACTCAATGTGACTGTATAGCGCGATTCCTCGAGCTCAACAGATTTTCTACTCTCAAGGGAACATTTCAGTGACTTCAATCTTCAGTTGTGCTACCAAGCCCTTCTTCAGAATATACTACGCGTTGATTCATAACAGCTTCATTTATCTTGACTAATGAGATATATAGTTGGTCACTTTGTGTATATTTTTTATTGCCTGCCAATAAAAACACCCAGAAAGTTGAATCAGCCAAAATTAGTGGCATTATTTTGGATTGACACGCAGGATTTATTCTAAAAAGGCGTGTGCATGCTACATAGCAAAAATTTGATTATATTCTAGCTGACTTCATCACAGTAGGAATCACGAGTACGTTTAACCAACTTACGTCAACCTCTTTAATCGCTTCCACTGACATGCATGGTTTGCAGCAGTATTACTATTCTTTTCTCTCCTTTCGAGACCAGGTAACAAACGTGCGACATAGAGAAATAAAAGAGTATGAAAACGTCAAATCAGGCAACAGAAATCAGTATTCTCTATTATCCGGCTCACTTAAGAAGCAAATACACAGAGACACTCCTCAAATCATCAGTTCTCACTCTCTCCTGAGTTACCGTCCATCCATCATACTGGCAATCTTTCAGTTATGATTTGTAAGCCGCTATTACAGAAAATAATGCTAAAGTATAAATCCGATTACTGTTTGCTGAGAAAATCAATTCAAACGGTTCTAATGCTGTTACGTGCAAAGGTTCTCAAAGAGTGAAGTTATTGGTTCACATAGATAATTAGATCGCATGTAAATGTTTCACCAGTGACCTACTATATCAGCCATCATGCAACATCAAATACGTAGTAGATGACATAATTATATAGTAAGTCGTTCCTCTTGTGGAAGCAACATAACACTTCATATACAGTGAAACCTGTCATTAAGGGTTGTCCATAAAACGAGTCAACAATTTTTGTGTTAATTTTTGACCCCTCCTTCTTGCAAAGAATTGTAACCAATTCATTGATCTCCTCCCCAGCTAAGATAGATAAATATAGTATTATCCCCCCCCCCCAAGAAAAATAATGAAAAAAGTACGGAATAAAACCATTTCACATCTTTAGGAATTATATTTTAAATTCAAATCATTTAATTCGTCTACAAAGAAAACAAGTATTATTGACGTAAACTTTTGTTTATTCTCCACCGCCCCCCCCCCTCCATGCAAAAAAATTTCACACTGTTCATACCACTCCCTTCCCTCTGATCGTTGATACAATTTTAGGACAAGACCCTAAGCGGAGCCGCAAGCGACTAGGACATCTCTCTGCAAAAGCCAGGTTTCCACCTACTTAAGATGTATTATGAAAATGTCAGGTTCAGTGGTGGCGTGGTATAGGGGGCGTCTCTGATAGTCAAGGTACCTGGTTTAAATCCTATGGCTATTCCGGACAGTTCAGAGAAGAATGGCAAACTACTGAATGTATTTATATTGGCTAGAAATTATTACATCCAAAAATTGATGGGTCGATGACAACGTCCGGGATACAAAGGGTCACACATTGTTCTCGTGCGGACCCATGATTATCAGATAACCAATATCCTAAAATAACCTACATGTGGTGTGTCATGTGACGTATTATCTCTAGAACGTTGTCTTCCCAATGAATTCTCTTAACCTTTTTCTGTCTTGGGCGATACGGCTTGCATTTTTCAATGATGTATTGATGTTATCTTTAATGTCGTCAGTCCATCGTCTTCTTGGTCTGCCCTTTCTCCTTTACCCAGATACTCTACTCTCCATCATTTGTCTTTGTAAACAGTTGTGTCTCTTTATATGACCAAACAAGTGTAATTTTTTGTTCTATTGTGTTTAGCAACCAACACTCTTGAATCTTCCATTTTTGTAATAATAACTGAGTTTTTCTTTATGCTTCTTCCAAGATATTCGAGGTATCTTGTTGTAGAATTTCATCTCAATTGCGTTTATCTTCATTGCTGCTGTTTTTCTTAGGGTCCATATTTCACAGCCATATGTTGCAACCGGAAAAATAATAGTCCGAAGCATTAGCAATTTCGTTTCTATTTTGTTGTTTTTCCATATTTTTTCAACCGTGTTATTTTACAATATCATCATCATCAGATACCATGCCGGCTGGCATAGGCTTTCATGGCTCTCCACAGCTCTCTGTCCACAGTATTATGTATCAAAGTAGTCGTTGTTTCCTTGTCGTGCCAGGTTGTCAAACTGTCTAATATTTTTCTCACGTTGTCGCCCTCTGTCTCTGTTGCCTTCAATTTTGCCTGTTGTGACTATGTTGTCTAAACCTACCTGTCTCATGAAGTGGCCAAAAAAAAGAAGATTGCTTTTTTCTTATATTAATGATTAAGGTAATTGTACAATATGCCATTGCCAATCTCTTCCTTATTTCTGCCATCAGTCTCCTGCACCGTTGATGTTTGCTCCTAAGTATTATAATATATCAACACATTTTATATCTGTATTGTCTATTCTGGTTTTTGGTTATTGTGTTGTCATATCGGTTGACATAATTTTTGTTGTTTAAATATAAGTTTTGTGATTCGCTATATTTCTTTGTGTTCTTGATTAGTTGTTCCAATTCCTTTATATTATTTGAAAGAAGCACAGTGTCGTCTGCGTAGCGTAGTTCAGGGATTTCGAAATCACCGATGTTTAAATTGTGGTTGTCAGCGTTGTGAATATCTTGTTTCACATTCCTCATTATTTTTTATTAGAAATGTGGGGGTGTACCTTGAAGTGTACTGTGGAAATAGATATACAATTGCTCCTGGCCAACACCTTTAGGCTCGTATCTATGGATGTGAAGTCTACAAATGAACATTTCCTGCAAAGAGACAGGCAATATTTACAAGACCTCTACGTCGACACACCTAGCAGCACTGTAGGCGCGCAGTGACGCAAGGCAACTGTGCATTTCATCTCGGTCAGCATAAAGTGCAAAACCAGGCACTTAGAATAATGTTGGGAGCAATGAAATCAACACCCATAGCAGAGATGCAGAAAATGGGAAGAATGCAAACACTTGGCGAACGCAGAGACACAAAAGTACTAATTCAGGCAGAAAAGTTTCAGTGTATGCCAAGTCATCCAATGAAGGAAAGATTCCAAAATCTAGCAATGGGACGACTGAAAAGAAGCAGCTTTATCCATCAAGCTAAAAGACTTCGTAGACAACTTACAGACCAACCTGAAATTGACAGCCCCTTAAGGTCTGTACCAGAACAAACCCTGTGGAGTGAAAGACATGGAATACCAATATACATTCAGACCCATGTGAAAGGAATACTAAGCGAGGACGAACAGAACAGTATGCAGCGAAGGACAGTCACCCTCAGTTTCCTGGATGAGGAATATCCACAAGATATATGGGTCAGAGTATACACAGATGGGTCAGCACAGAATGCCGTGAGGAATGAAGGTGCAGGTGTATATATAGAATATCCACACAAGCCTAGAGATACAATCAGAACACCGACAGGAAAATTATGCAATAATTATGATGCTGAAATCCAAGCAATTAGTGTGGCAGCTAAGAAACTGCTGAACTCCAACTCTGACCTACAGCCTGTGGTATTCCTGACAGATGCAAGGTCAGTGGTTCAAGCTCTCCAGTCTGGAAAACTAACAGACTTGAAAAAACTACTTAGCGAATTGTCTTACCAGTATAGGGTAACTATGCAGTGGATACCCTCTTACTGTGGAATACCAAGAAATGAAAAAGCAGACCAACTGGCTAAGGAAGGTGCTGCCGAAGACCAACCAGATATACCAATCACCTACCATCAGAAAAAACAGATGATCAAGTCAATAAGAAAGCCACAAACACCAACACAAGATGACTATCATATTATGAACAGACCAGAACAAGTTATAATTCTACGTCTCAGAACAGGACACAGCCGACTCCGCAGTCACATGTATACAAAGTTCAAGATTGACAACACGGCCATGTGTACATGTGGACAGGCATCACAGAGTGCCAAACATATACTTCAAGAGTGTTCTGGGCATGAAATGCTGAGGCAGACATATTGGCCAGAGGAAACAACACTGGAATCAAAACTCTATGGGACACTGTATGAACTACAAAAGACAGTGAGGTTTATTAAGGAGACAGAATTACAGATATAGACATGTTTCAAGTGAACGAAAGAAGAAGAAGAAGATCTCGGTCAGCCAACAATGAAGAAACATAGGAAGGGCGGCCAATGTAATTGTCCTGATACGAGAAGATCTTGCTAAGATACGGTAACACTATGAGTATGCATTCAACACGGAAATGGCAAAACGCACAAGAGGGCAGCGTTGTGAATGTGAAACGATATAGCGGAAACGGAGTCCCAATTGCCAAGCACGAGATCGACTGGCGGAAGTGCTGGTCATGATCGAGAACACACAGAATCCCACAAGTCCCACCACAATTGATCCCATGCAAAGTATTAGTCATGACTCAGGTATTGGAAACGACATCTTTACCATGCACTCCTGGGTATGGTAAAAATATAGCTCCCCCATTGCACATAGGCAAAGCATTGTACAAATGTCAAAGAGCACATTGTTCAAAAACTCCTGACCGAAGCAGTGTTGAGACTTCGTCTCTGGACGCTGTGGGCAACATAGACGGGAAGCAAGTCCTTGTCGTCGAGAGAATCACAAACCTAGTCTAACTCGACTATCGCCGTTGCCCAACGCAGCTCATACAGAGAAGTTTGAGTTCAGTATCAAAGGGCATTGAGGGAAGATGCTTTTCTTACATGAAATTTGTTCGCCGACTGCGAAGCTCCTCGTCCAGGCTAGGCGCAATCTGTCTATTTCTTAGGGTGATAAATGCAATTGCGGAGAGTTAAAACACAGCACCCGTATAGCGAAGCATTAGAAGGCAATCACAGACGGACGATATGGTGTGTGAGAAATATACAATGTAAAATCCCAGAACCAAGCGTGTTTGGCATAGCAGGACCTCGTCTAGGAAGCTGTATCAACCTTGAGTCTAGTCCATCTGTCTCTGTTGCCCAACACGGCTTATACAGAAGAAATTAGATCTGGGATCTTGGGACACAAAGGGCGGTAATGGAATGGTCTTTCTACACTTGGAATGGCTCCCTGGTTGCGAAGCGCCTCGTCGGAAAAGTCACACAATGGGTGACTAGGCAAATTATCAGTCGTCTCCTGACATGTACCACCTCCGAGTAGAAGGATTCTTCAATAGACATTGCACTAAGCTGATATGTGAAGTCTCTTAGGTATGAAAGAAAGCTTTGAGAAACCACCCCACCACACATAGGAAAGTAAGAGCTAATAGCTCGCAATTCACGGGGATCGAATGAAACAAATAAAGATGGCTACGTCCTGGATAGGATACGCTACCGATATTTTATATATACCAATATATGCTACCAGAGACATGAATGTAACTAAGAGAACATAAAATGTAACTCGAGATATGCATGTAACTAAGAGAACATAAAATGTAACCTGAGATATGCATGTAACTAAGAGAACATAAAATGTAACCTGAGATATGCATGTAACTAAGAGAACATAAAATACAATACTTAGATACTTATTCACACCATGTGATGATTTGCAATAACATTACTGTCTCCAGAGTAATAAAAATGTGTCGACAGTAAATAGCGACAGTGATTTCAAGTGCATCGGTTCTTATCAGATTGTTAGAGAACCTGGTGTCGGTACACTCGTCGGTACGGAGGAAATCAAGAAAGAACTGTAAATGGCAAACGTAGAATATTAACGGAGTGGGTAAGAAGAAAAAGAATAAGAAGAAGGAAGACAAGTTAAGGAAGATAAGAGGAAAAAAAACACAGAAATAGAGCAGAAAGACGAGTAGGATGAATAGGAAAGTAAGTCACATTATAGTTAACACAATGTACAATTGCAAAATATGTTAATGGTGATAAGATAGTGGATAATTTGATATCATAACATTTTAAACCAATGTGAATAACCGATTATAGAATGTTATCGAGATCAATTTGATATCATAACATTTCAGACCGGTATGAATAACTAATTATATAATGTTATCGAGATCAATTTGATATCATAACATTTCAGGCCGGTATGAATAACTAATTATATAATGTTATCGAGATCAATTTGATATCATAACATTTCAGACCGGTATGAATAACTAATTATATAATGTTATCGAGATCAATTTGATATCATAACATTTCAGACCGGTATGAATAACTAGTTATATAATGTTATCGAGATCAATTTGATATCATAACATTTCAGACCGGTATGAATAACTAATTATATAATGTTATCGAGATCAATTTGATATCATAACATTTCAGGCCGGTATGAATAACTAGTTATATAATGTTATCGAGATCAATTTGATATCATAACATTTCAGACCGGTATGAATAACTAATTATATAATGTTATCGAGATCAATTTGATATCATAACATTTCAGGCCGGTATGAATAACTAGTTATATAATGTTATCGAGATCAATTTGATATCATAACATTTCAGACCGGTATGAATAACTAATTATATAATGTTATCGAGATCAATTTGATATCATAACATTTCAGGCCGGTATGAATAACTAATTATATAATGTTATCGAGATCAATGATTGTATACACTCATCAGAACTGCACATGATGGTGTTACAGGATATGCATCTCGATTCTTGTTTAGAAACTTGCATCCATAGCACATGACACATTTCCTTAAGTCATTCGTTCTACGTTCCAACATCAATGAAAGAATGGGCAAACTCAAAGTCTCAGATGTTGAATAGGTGATCACAGGATTTTTCCTGAGAAGACACATTCTCCCTTTCGCATGGTCACACCCCCCCCCCATCTATGTCATTCTTTGCATGTTTTACCAGACATGCACTAATTAATTCTTTTAAACATTAACACTAGATAATCCGACATTTCTTGTTAACCATATATTTAATGTCGTCCCCCATAAATGACAAATGACATGATCATCTATAGTAGTGGTTCGTAGCATTGTTGTTACCACTGGCCTCCTTTTGGAACATATTTTCTTCTGTGCCCCCTGGAGCCTAACAAAGAAAAGGTCATTGACTTCCTTTACAAGTGACCAAGGCATTTTTAACCTCTGCTGTTATAATTCTATTTTTTTAAAATCATTCATACAGTTACCTTCCTTTGCCTTCTTGTACGGGTCTGTGCTATCCTCCCTCAAATGTCTGGGGCAACCAGGATGCAATATAGCCCACGTTGAGAAACTCTAATCTCTAGTATGAACATCCTCATTTTAACGTTACAGTAAGCACTACAAATAGGATGTAGGCTATAAACATCGTTGTGGTTTTTAAAAATAACATGTTGCCCCCTCTTCCGTGTAACCCTACGGTAACAGTCAAAACAATATACTGGTAAATTAGAAATAATAATTTATACAATTGTCAATCGCAAGTGATGAACATTGCTACATCTACTTTTGAAAAAAAATTCAGTTAGAGTTTTGTCATTGACTATGAGTTCGTAGATTGTTAATATGCCATATTCTTGCCGCAATTGTCATTGACTATGAGTTCGTAGATTGTTAATATGCCATATTCTTGCTGCAATTGTCATTGACTATGAGTTCGTAGATTGTTAATATGCCATATTCTTGCTGCAATTGTCATTGACTATGAGTTCGTAGATTGTTAATATGCCATATTCTTGCCGCAATTGTCATTGACTATGAGTTCGTAGATTGTTAATATGCCATATTCTTGCCGCAATTGTCATTGACTATGAGTTCGTAGATTGTTAATATGCCATATTCTTGCCGCAATTGTCATTGACTATGAGTTCGTAGATTGTTAATATGCCATATTCTTGCCGCAATTGTCATTGAATAGTTCGGGCATGGGATGATCACTGTAGATAGTTTTTGATCTACGCGTGACTTTCTATGTGCTCTCATTTGTTGAACTGTGGCATTTCTCATCTTTTCATAAGATGCTGCACTCTATTTTACAGAACAGCACTATGTAGCTATATTTTGTACAAGTTCAAACCATGGTTACTCAATTCATGCAGCAATAGAGGGGTAAGAACTCTAGAAACGAATATATATATATATATATATATATATATATATATATATATATATATATATATATATATATATATATATATATATATATATATACACACACAACTCAACACAAATGCCTAGCAGCATTGCGTAAATCCTCCCAGCATTGATTGAAAGACAACACAGTTTCACCCTACCATTTATCCTCATCTAATTATTAATTCCCATTCATCAAAAACATTCACAGACTCACATCAACAAAAATGCCCAATATTCTCGATTATTATCACACAATTTCTTTAACTATCCAATTATAAAAGATTAAAGATTGAACACAACAAAAATGTATTTTATTTAGATTTCTACTTCCATAACCGCCGGCAATAAATGCCATTATATTAATGTCTTTTTAATCACTATTATTCGGGACAACATTGGCAAGCAAAACAGCGTTTGTAAGGTAGTAGACATTCAACTCTTCGACACAAGCGTCTCATTCTTCAATACAAAATGTCCCAACAGATAATTCGTAGACCTTTATTTAGCGGTTGTTTCATGTTTGACCAGTTCATTTTGTGTGAATGAACTAGTTTTCTCCGTGATTCTAGTACATAAAATACAATTATATAAGGCTTTTATCTCGGCCGTTTGTTATTATGTCTGAAGGTCCAACACAGTATAATAGCATTGTCACCTACCATCATGTCATAAGATGTTCATATGGAGTTTGGTTGTCGTTTGGCTGCGCAATCTCTCGACATCTACTGCAATGAAGGCTGCTGTAGACATGTACCTTGGGAAAAACAATCCCATTATCTGAAACATGGCTGAGGAGTGTAACAAAGTCAAGTCAACGTTCCCTCTTCAGTCACGTTGAGCAAAACAGCTACCTGCGACTCGAAACTCTAGAAACTCATCTCGCAAGATTTACAAGGCTAACAGATAATCAAGATATTAAAAGTACCCCCTCGTGATGCATGCCAGTAACATAGATCTCGAAGTCAACTCGGGACTATCTGACCACCGTTTCAGAGATAGACTGAGGGAGGTGAAGACTAATATGAGATGATAATTCATTGCACACAAGACAAACAATATCTATAATAAGAGCCACTCGGTCTCTACAACCTAGAAAAATGTCGCAAAACAGTTTATGATAATCGATCACCTAGACAATGAGGTTGTCAAGTCCAATAGCGCAGTATAGTGAGATTATTGAACAAGTGTCCGGAGAATTGGAGTAAGGCTTGTTTATTGAGTGCAATGTTTACAGTGAAAACAGCACATCTCTAGAGAGTAGTTTTTAGTGCAAGTGGTTGTACACTCGAGACAAGGAAATATGGAATTCATAATGAAAGCAGTATTTATGATTGAGTACAGGCTTTAAGGCTTATTTCAGAAACATTAGACGATTGCAGGTAGCCGAAACGTTCATGTCCATAAAAATATGTGTAGAAACCTGAACTTAGACGTGGTAATCAGGTTATTGGTGGACGAAACTTCGACTATGAGGGAGAGACAACCGTAGTCCAATTCTATTGTCGAGCGTTTCTTGCGTCGGAACCAGATTCTCATATGCTAATCGGTTTTGTATCAATGGTAATTGTACCGACCAAGTGCACAAGATCAGTTCCCCCGAAAGTGGAATACGTCGTACGATGCATCGACACAAAATATCATCGCACACAGCGTGTTTCAGTGGTAAAACGGCGTAAACTTGTTTCGCGTGAACATATTTTTTTTTTGCAGGGAACAGTCGAGGGAGGAAGCAGAGATGGAAAGAGAAAATCCTAGATTAATAACATCAAAGAATTATAGTCTAGGCATACTTTTTCAACACTTCTCTGAATGACTGAGGTCAGAGCTGTTCGAATAGTATTTTGTGCTGAGGTATTCTTTAGGAGGCACAATCAAAATTCTTCCTGTACATATCACGGCGTCCCATATGGTTAAAGCGGTGTAGAAAGCCTCCCTGCATTCCTCCACAGGAAAGCATGCAGTAAATAAAGCTCTTTTTTTGGTTTATTTATTTTAAGTATTCAGTGTGGCACCCCTACGACCATGATGGGTTATCTTGATTCTTGATTAGAAACTGGCCTCAAAACACGTGGGGCATTCTCATAAGTGCTCCGCCCTCTGTTCCAGCAGCCACTCGACTCGATGGTGTTTCGAGTCTAATGCCGCCAAAACAGACGTCGACATAAGGGCACAACTCTGGCCTTGCGACAGGTTTCTTTGTTGTTTCGCCCACCCACACCATGCCCGTCACTAGTTCAAGCACAACGTCGGCCAGTCGGAACAACATGGTAACTGTTATTGAAGTTTACGACTACGGGGATTGTATAGATGACGTGCCATGAAGCTTCTATAAGAAAATAGCCTCAATATAAAGGCATGTCATCTACTAAGGTTTTCTGTTGCATGGGTGGTTTGTCTAGTGAGCCATTGGTGAGACCCACAGACGCAACCGCATGCTTAAATGGGTTATGAATCTTATTACTATTATTATCATCGCACTTCCTACTGTTTTCACAACGGAAAAATTGTCACCCAGTTGCTGAAGTCTAAATGTAAAGTGAATGATAAACACTCATAGCATAGAGTTCATACACAATCCACAACCGTTACCATACTGGAACTGTGTCACATGCTAGGGATATCCAATTTAATCAAAAGCATGCTGAAACATGGATCAAGTAAGTATATGTCGAGAAATTAAACAATAGCCACAACGTATTCACACTTCCGTGCACAAATCACACGAAATACGTGCTGTATGTTCAAGAGTGAACACAAACATACACACATTAGTTGAGCCGTTATGTTCGAGAGTGAACACAAACATACACACATTGGTTGAGCCGTTATGTTCGAGAGTGAACACAAACATACACACATTAGTTGAGCCGTTATGTTCGAGAGTGAAAACAAACATACACACATTAATTGAGCCGTTATGTTCAAGAGTGAACACAAACATACACACATTGGTTGAGCCGTTATGTTCAAGAGTGAACA
This sequence comes from Meghimatium bilineatum, assembly GCA_034231615.1. Lineage (NCBI taxonomy): Eukaryota > Metazoa > Mollusca > Gastropoda > Stylommatophora > Philomycidae > Meghimatium > Meghimatium bilineatum. The sequence continues at coordinate 55,888,539 of CM067299.1, forward strand.
CAAAACATACACACATTGGTTGAGCCGTTATGTTCGAGAGTAAACACAAACATACACACATTGGTTGAGCCGTTATGTTCAAGAGTGAACACAAACATACACACATTAGTTGAGCCCGTTATGTTCAAGAGTGAACACAAACATACACACATTAGTTGAGCCGTTATGTTCGAGAGTAAACACAAACATACACACATTGGTTGAGCCGTTATGTTCAAGAGTGAACACAAACATACACACATTAGTTGAGCCGTTATGTTCAAGAGTGAACACAAACATACACACATTAGTTGAGCCGTTATGTTCGAGAGTAAACACAAACATACACACATTGGTTGAGCCGTTATGTTTCTATATTGATTGATATCTACATTCTCTGGCGAAGTGATTAAACTGATCTACTTTTGCCAAGAGGTGTGCTTATAATTCCGCTCGAGACGTCTTGTTTATAAAGTGAATTTTAAAATAAATCTCTGATTATTATCGCGTGAAGCTATAGATTTATGTACTATCAGTGATACTCTCGGCAGGCAGTGTGGCCTCTTCGTTGGGTAGAACGGAGTACATATGAGGCAATTCGAGTATAATAAAGTCAATTTCTTTATGCCTTTTAAATCCTTTTTTCTATGTCGATATCTCATTAATTTATCTTCTTCTTCTGCGTTCATTCTCGAACTCCTGCAGATTAGCAGGATGTTAGGAGGGAGAAACGGAATGAGCTGGCATGGTCTACAGCATTGGTGCGATATTTTCGCCCTTCAGCCTGATACACCCGACTTCAAAATGGCTTTGGATCATTTTGACCGTATATGGAATGGGACAGCCAACTCCACCCCAATGACCTCCCTTATTCGCCTCTTACAACAACAGTGTTACTATTCTTTGCTCCCCTCTCGGGCCACGGCATCACACGGGGGTTATTATTTATGAATCCTCACTATACAGTATAATGTATGATGTCGTTTATCTTATTTGATCAAAATATCTTGCCCAATCATCATTAGTAAAAGTTCCGAGTTTATTCATCAACATGATGAGCACATAGAAAAACCTTAAATAAACTTTCATTTTAACTATTTTCTAATGTCATGATGTAGCCATTTCGTTTAATTGTTAGCCAAACTGTGAGACGATATTGTTTTTATTTCTCCCGGATACTACTTTGCAATCTATTATTTTTGCAATTTATTAGTAATCAGTGACAACATACATTATCATAGGTGCTATCGATTTTTAATTGTTAGCATCTTGATTACTTAGTAAGTACAAATAACGTTGTTTATTCTATTGTTTATTAATGTCTACAACCAATTATATTCCTTAAGTGTAAATCATGGACATGTATTAAATACAGAAGAATACGTGATTACAAAATTGTGGCTTTTCAGAAGAATCCCACTGCCAAATTTGACTATAAAAGTAAACTTCGAGCTTAATGAATTCAGTTTCTTGACTACTATACAAGTAAACATTGAACTTAATAAATGGAGTTTCATGACAAAAATAAAAGTAGTAGTAATATATGAAATAGTCGGATGTGTCAGGCCGAAATGCACATAAGCGCAGCTAAGCTTTAAACATAGTATAACCATTCCTTTAACTGGATTACATCTTGTGAATATGCAGGAGTCTGAGAAAGAAGGAGAAAGAAAAAAATAAGAAAAGATGAAGGGATTATTTGATGAAGAAGGAAATATTTGAAAAGATTAGAGAAGAAAATATTTGAAAGAAATGAGAGAAGGCAAGTGCCAATGCATTAATTGGGCCCAAAAGAGGAACAAAGAATAGCGATGCTGTTGCAAACAAGACATCTTTGTAGGTAACGACTACGAAAGTTTAGGGGTAGAGATGACTACTATCCCATCCCATAGACAATGTAATCATAGATACAACGCTATTCGTTTATTGAATGCATTTGATAACTTATAGAAACTTTCAGATGAATGAATTAAGTAGAAGGAAAGGAAATATGTAATGGCAATTAAAGTACAAAATATTTGATGGAAACTAGAGAAAAAAATATTTGATGACAATTAGAGTAAAAATATTTGATGACAATTAGAGTAAAAATATTTGATGACAATTAGAGTAAAAATATTTGATGACAATTAGAGTAAAAATATTTGATGACAATTAGAGTAAAAATATTTGATGACAATTAGAGTAAAAATATTTGATGACAATTAGAGTAAAAATATTTGATGACAATTAGAGTAAAAACATATTTTATGACAATTATAGTAAAAAATATTTGATGACAATTATAGAATGCGGTATTTGAAGGAAATTACAGAAGGATATATTTGAAAAACATAGAGAAGGAAAGATATGCGGAAATTAGAGAGAAATATTTCAAACTAATTAGAGTAGATAATATTTGATAAACAAATACGAAGTAAATATTTAATAACAATTAGAGAATGAAATATTTGAAGAAAAATTGAGAGAGTAATTTTTTATGGAAATTACAGAGGAAATAACATGTGATTAAATTAATGAATGAAATATCACAATTAGAAAAGAAAAAAATGTAAGTATATTAGTGAAATGAACTATTTTATAGAGAATGGGTAAAGTAATTGATATAAACCGCTGACATGAAGAAAATGGCTTGCGATTATAAAACATTCAAATTATGTGATATAATATATAAACTATATTCTATTTGAGGATAATTTGATAAGAAATATGTTGTTTTTTTTTTAATCTGCCTTCACAACAATGAAGAAATGTTTCATGGGATTTAGACAGAAAATATTTTATAGAAAATTAGTTGGAACATTGGGAGAAATAACTTTTAAGGACAGTAACAGAGGAAATAATTGATATAAATAGAAGATATATTTCATGGAGATTGCAAGAGAATATATCATGAAGGAATTTATACACGTTGGTATTATGGAAATTATAGTCGATGTATATAATGAACATTATTAGGTTATATATTTCAGAGAAAAACCCGTACTTGCTGTGTAGAAATGTCAAAATGCGAATGAGAAGTAGAAATAGCAAGAGAGATAGAACACATCCTTGTCGCACGCAAGAGTGCATGTAGAATGTGTCTCAAATTCCTGCACACATTCTAACAGCACATTGACTAGTTTAATTGATGAGGCGATGTGGAATTTATCTCAAAGTTCTGCACACATTCTAACTGTGCATTGACTAGTTTAATTGATGAGGCGATGTGGATTTTGTCTCAAAGTCCTGCACACATTCTAGCATCACATTGACTAGTTTAATTGATGAGACGATGTGGAATTTATCTCAAAGTTCTGCACACATTCTAACTGTGCATTGACTAGTTTAATTGATGAGGCGATGTGGATTTTGTCTCAAAGTCCTGCACACATTCTAGCATCACATTGACTAGTTTAATTGATGAGACGATGTGGAATTTATCTCAAAGTTCTGCACACATTCTAACTGTGCATTGACTAGTTTAATCGATGAGGCGATGTGGATTTTGTCTCAAAGTCCTGCACACATTCTAGCATCACATTGACTAGTTTAATTGATGAGGCGATGTGGATTTTGTCTCAAAGTCCTGCACACATTCTAGCATCACATTGACTAGTTTAATTGATGAGACGATGTGGAATTTATCTCAAAGTTCTGTACACATTCTAACTGTACATTGACTAGTTTAATCGATGAGGCGATGTGGGATTTCACCAAAGATAAAACTCGTTCAATAGTCATTATATGTATACTGTTGCGTGTTGGATGATTGGTCACAACCTTCAGATTTTTGTGATGCCGAGGGTCAAGTGTAGATCATCAGACTTGAAACTGGTGACATCCATAGATATGATGCGGATCAAGGAGAACAATACGTACTCAGGGGTCAAACATCGTATTCTCTAATAAATTTGAAGTTGAGAACTTGATCAAATGATCTTTTTTCTCCTTTCTCTTCGACTTATACCCCTTTGTGCCTTCCAGCGTCAGGTATAGAAGAATTCTCTTATGATGGCCTTTTTGCGTGCTTTACATGTTTATTTTCGTAGACTCTTTTATTTCTGTAATCTATAATATCTGTAATATTATGCATGGTCGGCCGTAGCCTTTGTATCCATGGATTCTTTTTAGAATTGTTTTTTTTTTTGTTGGTCACTATCTGCTAGCAGTCTTGAAGCATGTGGAAACCACTTAACCTGTTGTCTTCTAATGTAATCCAGGATAGGATTGGCATTGTGTTTGTTAGTCTTATGATGTTTTCATTTCTTATTCTGGCTCTTATTGTTACTCCGAGAATTTTACGCAGACAAGTCATGTCTGTTGCTACAAGTTATCTTTTGTCCTTTGCTGTGTCCACTTTAGACATTGGTAGCATAGAGATGGTATGATGATCGTTTTATATAGCGTAGTTTCGGTGTTTGTTTATTTTTTCAATCGCGAATTGTAGTTGCTCGTAAAAATCTTCAATTTCGTTTTCGTCTGCCGCTGATGTAGGGGTGTGTAATAGAGATGTTTCTTGTTGCTCCCTCTATTCTGATGGTGATTATACGCTCATTTATGGGGAAATATCCCAATAAAGAAGATTTGATATTTTTGGAGAGGTAGACCTCTAAGCCCGTTTGGTCATATAAAGATACACAACTGTTTAGAAATAAATACGAGTAATTGAGGGAAGAGTACCTGGGTAGAGGAGAAAGGGCAAACGAAGAAGACGACGGACGGACGACATTAAAGATAACATGAATACATCGCTAGAAAATGCAAGCCACATCGTCCAAGACAGAGAGAGGCTCAGAGAGTTAATTGGGAAGAACGTTCTGGAAGGAATACGTCACATGATAAAGTATCGGTGTTTCATGTTCACGTTTTGTTTTTGAAAATAGAAGACATCTGTCATAAGATCTGGCATGCTATGTTTTCATCTATGATCGATTTCTTTGGTGTCTTTCCCATTTGATGAAATGATGCTTCCAAGATAAGTAAATTCTTTCACCTGTTTAAGTTATTGGTCATCGATGAAAACAGTAGTGTTTCTGTCTGTATTTGCGATTGATACTACCTAGGTTTATTATATGTTTATATTTTTGTTAAAGTCCCTATGTGTTATGTGAAGTCTATTTATAGGTTGTTGTAGTTGTTCATCTGATATTTATATTATTGCTAGATCGTCTGCAAAAAAAAAGTTCGCCCAGGTGGTTGTTTAGGCTGTCTTCTTCCTTAGAGTTTGATATTTTACATAGAAAATCTATATATTTCTTTTTCTTCTTCTGCGTTCAGCATCTGTCGTCATGCTAAATTGACAGGCCTGTCGTCAAAATGAAATCCACTGTCTTCTCCAGGTCATAGCGGCTGCCCCATAGCTGTTGTCTCAAGTCTGTATCCTCTGGCCAGTTCTGCTGTCTCTGCTCTTTGTATGTTGGGCAGTCCTGAAGTATGTGTTCCGGGGTCTGGGTTCCGGATCCACATGGACATTCATCTGTGTATGAGATCCTCAATTGGTAAAGGTGACCCAACAGACTGCAGTGGCCTGTTCTAAGGCGAAATATTTTGGTCTGTTTATATCTTTGGAGGAGATGTATTGCATCATGTAATGAACAGCAAGAGAGATAGAACACATCTTTTTCGCACGTCAGAGTGCATATTAAATTTGTCTGAAAGCCCTACATTAATTCTAACTGCACATTGTCTGATTGTGTAGCTACTCCTGCACAAGTTTATTAATTGTTGCGGAACCCCATATTTTCCTAGTATTTTCCATAGTTGCTGTCTGTCTATCTGTCGAAGGCTTCTTTTTTGGTCGACAAAGGTGATATACAATTCTTGGTTGCTTTAGTGGTGTTTTTTTCCTACCAGTTGTCTGAGTGTAAAAATGTAATCTGTACAACTCTTGTTCTTACGGAATCCCATTTGAGTGTTGTTAAGCTGTGGTTCGATGAATGTTCGTAATCTTCTTTCTAGAATTCCGCAGAACAATTTTGTTCAGTGTGAAATAATGCAGAGAGGCGGCCGCATCAGGCGACACCAACATAAACTCATTCAAGGAGCGTTATTTCGAAGAGAAACGTTTTCAGGCGGCGGCATTTCGAAAAGGGTATGAGCCCATGGACCGCTGGATCAGCAACCAACCAACCAACTCATGAGAAGGCGAACAATGAAAATCTCAAATTGGAGGAGAAGGAAAGACAATTAAATTCTAACGTTTGGAGGAGGAAGGGGGCATTGAAGGCTCTCAGTTTGTAGTAGGTGGCGACAATACAAGTTTCAACGTGAAGGAGATTGTTGTAAAAGTGTTGTCAAGACAAAACAGAAGTATATTATCCTTGACATGTTGGTGTTGAGGGAAATGAAAGAGCAGACAGAATTGCCAACGTGGCCACAGTAATTAGTTGCAGTTCAATCGACCGTGCTGATATTTTTAATGCAATCATGGAGTTAAACCAGATAGAAAATGTGGGTGGTATTTATTCTTCCCTATCTATGGCTAAAATGCAGAACCTGGGAGTAAAGTAGGGTGCTGCAAGAAAGAACGACATATATGAATCAAATAAGAGTTATCAACCAACACAAAACCGCAAGTCAGTTACATCATGCTGAAGAACCGAATGACATACTGAATATGAGCACGTATGGACTTTGTCCGGAGTGCCATGATGATGATCTGACGATTAACTAACAAAATATAAAAAATATCAGCCGGTACACTCTGATAGGCTGGGATGGGCGCACCTATGGATTTGTCGGGTGTGCACTGATGATAGCATGTACTGTAGCTCAAAACTCAAAACATAAACCATATTAATACACTAATAAATAGAGAAAAAATATTTCAGCACAAAAACTTGGAATATTGGCCACTTCGCAACATTTTAAACTAATAAAATTAAACAGTCACATTTTCCAGTAACCAAATAATTTACCTCAGCGTAGTCCACAAGCAAACATGTAATTTAAAAACTAGATATACGAGTAATTAAAGTATTCACTAAGTCTGGTGAATATATTCCACATATTTTCAATAAACACGTATCTCCGGAAAATTATGAAATAATTCCAAATGTGCGCTTTAACTTCATGTCGCAAATTATTTCCGCAGGTATTTTCTATTCCATTTAGTCCTGTGTTTGCCGATTCTGGAAACTATTTTTCAGATTGTTATTGAACTAACAGGATTTTTTTTTCTAAAAGAATGACGCCGGAGAAAAGAAACATTTGAAACAGTTTCAATTTGAGTCATAGAAAATGTCAATCTTTGATTCACGAATCCATAAAATGGATACAATGGATGTTGAGAGCTTCTTCATCTCTTTTATTGAAGTCTGGTCCAAGTTTTTATCCTGCGCGTAGCTAAGGCAGCGATTCTGATTAAAGCTACAAATGACGGCTCGATGAGATGAAAGATGAGAATGGCTTCTAGAGAAAGTAAAATGAGTTGCCTACATATTTATAAAACGGAGACGTAGCGTGTGGCAGAGATGATTGTACACAAAATCTTTGTTTGGTAAAGTGAGGTAATACAGATGTTGTGTACACAAAATCTTTGTTTGGTAAAGTGAGGTATTACAGATGTTGTGTACACAAAACAAGAAGATAGAAAACAAGATTGAAATATTCGAGAAGTGTATTTATGTAAGAATTGGGAAAATCTCATGGAATCAAGATGTAAAAAAAACTTAAGGAAAAATTAGAGAAGTATTATAACATGTGTAACTTCTTCTTTCCTTCCTCTTTTACCCTTTACGGGTGTCGATGGAGATACAATATTCTTGTTATCGCTTTTCTGGAAGCTTCAGATAATGTTATTTGGTGTTCGTGTAATGTCTCTTTGATGTCGATCCAGCGTACTCTAGGTCTACCCTTGGCTCTTCTTTCTGCTTCTCCTCTCTTCGTATATGCTTTATAAACTAATGAATCACACGGCATTCTTTCCAGATGAGCAAACCATTGTATCTATTGGTTTTATATGTATTGTAGAATTGATATGACACCCACTCTTTCTCTTATGATATCGTTTCTAATTATGTGTCTTCTGGTCACTCCTGTGGCTTTTCAGACATCTTATCTCTGTTGTAACCAGTTGTCTCTTATGTTTTGTTGTTAAAGACCATGTTTGACATTGGTAGTAGAACAGGGTTGGAATGAAGATACTTTGGATACGATGGTTTGTTTTTCTTTTTACGTTGGTAGCATATTGTGTTGCAATAAAGGGGATAATTGACCCAGTATTTGATTCGCATTGCTACAACGAATGTCTATTTCGGTGTCCATCATTCCACCTTAAAAGAATGTTACGCCTAAGTATTTGAAGGTGTTGGTTTGTTTAATGTGTAACTTGTGCTAGAAAAAAGAAAAAAACAAAAGCAACAATATTATCTTAACTGCATGTTCAAAATGACCACTAAGAAGTTTAGAGTGTGGTTAGATATAAAGTTGGAAACCTTTTTTTTTTTTTCAAATCTGATTTTGAAACATTCACTATCTTCTATCAATTTCCATTTCTGTGATTGTGGTAGTAATCATACTTCCGGTTATACTTCTGAGTGTTACTCTTGGCTACAGTCCCCTATGCTGACATTCCAGATTCCAAAGCTGGTCCTACGTATCCTGTGTATGCTCTACTTAGAATTTTCCCATTTGGACCCCAATCTGTTTCAGTCAATTTTTAAGGAGTGCTGCTTTCATTATACCTTTTGTTTGGCACTTGTCTATGTGCTGTTTCCATGTAAGTCTTGGGTTAAAAGTGGCATTATTTTACCGTTTATGGTTAGTATGATTTTCAGTGGTTTGATGGACATGCTGAAGATGGTATAGGTAGTTTCTTTGGACATTGATAGATAGGCCCATTATTTTGTCACTTGGCTAGATTGTCTATAGTTTCCTGTAACCTTATTATTGTTGTTCCTACGCTCTCTTCAGTGCACCATATTGTCAGATTGTCTGCATACATTGCAGAGATTTCTTTACGCGAGAGGATTTGGTCAATGTCGGTCATGAATATAAGGAACAAAGTGGGGGATAGAACACCTCCCTGTGGTACTCCATGCTTGAAGAGTTTTTTTCTGCTGTGTTTCATTTCAAGCTTCACTTGTGCCTTTCGGTTGTGCAGGTAGTGTTTTATCCAGCAATATATGCGCCTGGTCACTTTGTGTTGTTGTATTTTAAGGAGGAGTCCATCTTTCCACACACAATCAAAGGCCATTTCAATGTTTACTCACACCACTTATGTCTGATTTTTCCCTGAAAAGCATCCTCTACTTCCTGGGCAATTAGCGCAATCTGGTCTTCAGTTGATCTACACTTTCTGAAAACAGATTCCAGGTTTAGCAGGATTTTTTTTCCAGGAACCACATCATTCTTTTGTTCCATCAGTTTTCAGAAACAGCTGGTCAGACTTATTGGGCGATAGCTGTCCACCTTGTTCTTCGGTCTGCCTTTCTTGTTGATGAGTATCATTATGCCGGTTCTCCACACATGTGACACTAGGCCTCTATCCAAATAGTTGTTGAGAAATTTTATTAGTTCTTTTTTTGTTGATGGTCCGACGAGCAGTTTATTTAGTCGTCCGTGTGTTGCCGGGGTCCGAAAGGGAAGCAAAGAATAGCAACACTGTTTACCTTCCATACATGTCGTAAGAGACAACTAAGGAGGTTATGGGATGGAGTTGGCTGTCCCATCCCATATAGGGCCAGTGACCAAAAGCCATGCTAAGGTCGGATGTGTCAGGCCGAAAGGCGCAGATATCGCAGCTATGCTGTAAACCATGATACAACGCATTCCGTTCTCCGGACTACATTCTGCTAATCTGCAGGAGTTTGAGAATGAACGCAGAAGAAGAAGTTATTTGGTATGTCGTCTGGGTCAGGTGATTTCCTAAGTTTAAATTCTTCTAGTTCTTCATTTAAGTTCATTGATCGTGAATGACATATTCATGACATCTTGCTTATCTTTGCTGATCTCTTTTTCGAACTTCCGTAATTCATTTCTTACTTCTCTTCTCCTATTTTCGTCGACTTTATGGTAGGCAGTACTACTGTCTTGTGGACAGCAATAGATATATACTGTAATCTCTTTAGTTGGAATGATTAAGCAAGTTCCTATTATTTCAGCCTATTCCTCAGTTAGTATCCTTGGATGTTGAATCTATTGTTGTTTGTGAGGTGTGTTTCCTATATATATATATATATATATATATATATATATATATATATATATATATATATATATATATATATATATATATATATATATACACACATATATATATGTATGCTATATCAATTTCCTCTTTGTGTAATCGGTTTGCAAGTACAGTCTTTTTATTGTAGATACCCTCGGGATTCCATTGCAATATTTTCAAGTGCTTATTCTTGTCTTTGAAGTCTGCATAATGATCTTTATGTGTATTTTTTGAACCAGTAGTTATTTTTCTCTAATCTCTTTTCATGGCTCTACAAATTGAGACAGAGGCACCACCAGTAGCTGAGGGTGAGCTCCTTCAAGGCTTAGAGCCCGACACTTCATGCGCCTGACGGGATTCTACAGATGAAGCACCAAAACGAATTTTCTGCAACCTTTTATTTGACATGTGTAGTCATTGCATGACACTGTGGTTTTCAACCATGGCAGTCGTGCTCTGGTTGGACTATTTTGTACCCTTCGGTCTAGTGTCTCCGTCTTCCATCTTACTTTTGGGTCATGATGTGTTTCCCTAGCCCTTACCTATCCAAGGATTGTCCACATGGCCGTGGAGTTTTCCTTCTCCTAGACAGCTTGCCTACCAGGGTTAACGAGCACCATCTGCCGGGGGTTTGAAGTCAGAGTTCCCCTCTCCTTTGATCATTTCTTGTAGCCAGGGATTCATTATCCGTCCTCTGTGGTTTCTTTCTTGTGATCTAAAGCAACACTCAGTCAATGATAATGGTTTAAGAGTGCTCCTCTCTGTTGTTTCAATATCCATATACTCCTTGCCCTACCCAACCCTCTAACCTACCTAATTACTATCCCCCTCCAAGCACTTTTCTGGTATGATGTCAGTGATCCCACACCAGCAGCCTGAGCTTATAGCGGCTCATACTCGCTTGATGCTTCCAGTCACTGGACACATGGGGCATTTCAGTGGGGATAATCAACGCCGTCTGATATACCGCCCCGTCCTTGTAGTCAGCAACCAGCGACTGCCTATTTGCCAAGATTCTTATTCGCAGCTGACCTCTATAGAGGCTTTCCACTATCCGTCACTAGTGGACACTCCTGGTAGGGATCGGCCGCCTCCCCTCCCCCGGTGACTTTTTCACTTCGTCTATCCAAATGTAGATTTTAACTGTCCCAAATCCTCTCTTCTCCAAGTTGAAACTTTCAATGTCACCATTCTCCACCATGTTTAGATTTTCACTTTCACACCTCTACTCCAATTTGAGAGTTTCACTGTCATTCACCTCCTCCAAGGTCAGACGTTCACTGTCATCCCTCTGCTCCAAGTTTAGATTTTCACTGTCACACCTCTTCTTCAAGTTTAAATTTTCACTGTCACACCTCTTCTTCAAGTTTAGATTTTCACTGTCACACCTTTTCTTCAAGTTTAGATTTTCACTGTCACACCTCTTCAAGTTTAGATTTTCACTGTCATTCACCTCCTCCAAGGTCAGACGTTCACTGTCACTCTACTCCTCCATGTTGAGAGTTTCATTGTTACTCATCTCCGTCAGGTTCATGCTTTCACTGTCACCCATATCCCATAAGTTGAAGCTTTCACTGTCACCCATATCCCATAAGTTGAAGCTTTCACTGTCACCCATATCCCATAAGTAGAAGCTTTCACTGTCACCCATATCCCATAAGTAGAAGCTTTCACTATTACCGTTCTCCATCAAGTTGATATTTTCACTGCTACCCCTCTCCTCGACGTTTAGACTTCTTCTGTCACACCTCTTCTTCAAGTTCAGTCTTTCACTGTCATCCCTCTGCTCCAAGTTTAGATTTTCACTGTCACACCTCTTCTTCAAGTTTAGATTTTCACGGTCACACCTATCCTTTAAGTTTAAACTTTCACTGTCACAATTGTCCCTTAAGATTAGACTTTCACTGTCACATCTCTCATCCACGTTTATACTTTCACTGTTGTATAAACACTGTTATACAAGTTGAGACTTTCACTGTCATCCTGCTCCTACAAGTGAAGACTTTCACCGTTACACCTCTCCTCCAAGTTGAGACTCACTGTCATCCCTCTCCTACAAGTGAAGACTTTCACCGTTACACCTCTCCTCCAAGTTGAGACTCACTGTCATCCTTCTCCTACAAGTGGAGGCTTTCACCGTTACACCTCTCCTCTAAGCTGAGATTTCACTGTCATCACTCTCCTCCGAGTTGTTTTATATCGCCCATGTCAATGCCTGTCTTGTTATACAATTTTCTGTGTCCATTTCTTAGACATGATTTGTGCGCATGTTCTCATCTAAATCTCTTCATTTCTGACTTCTGCATTTCTTCTCAGATTCCTGAAGATTACTTGAATGTAGTCCGGAGATTGGAATGCGCTGTGTAATGGTTTACAGATTAGCTGCGAATTCTGTGATTTTTGGACTGACATCCGACTTCATTATGACTTCTGGGTAGTTTTGACACTCTTGTATATGGGATAACCAACTTCACTCCAAAACCTCCTTGGTCGCCTACTACAACATGTGTTGCAGGTAACATTATTGCCTGTTCTTGCTCCCCTCTTTGTCCTGCTTCACACGGCTGATCTTGTCATTCAATAATACAATATTTCAGGAAGAAATCTATGGCCATCTTAAGCAGCTCTGATTAACAAGTTTTATTGGCACTATCTCGGAGATTGTGACTACAATTCTTGACTACAAGACTACAATATGACGACTTCGGCTGGAAAACATGGAATAAGAAGAACATTTGAAATTTTCCTAAATTAGTTGTTTAACGTGGAGCGTATGTCCGTGTGGTTAGAATGCCGTTCTCAGACCCTTGAGTTCCAGGATTCAATCTGCGGTTCGGATAGGATTTTTTATTTCGTGGGTACAATCAAAATACTTCCTGTACATGTCGCGGCGTGTGCTATGGCAAATCGGCCTTTATTTCTACATCCCATAGACAGCCTCCCTGCACTCCTTCACAGGAAAACATGCAGTAACGAAAGAAAGTTGTTTAACTTACGTTTGTTGTCTCTGTCATCGCCCATGACTCTCTCTACAGTCTTTCTTTTCCAAGACAAAGTTCAATGAATTTTTTTCCATGTTTCAGACAATAAATTTTAGAAGTGAACAGTCCCCGCACCTCTTTAGTCGTCCTTTACAACATGCATGGAAGGTGACAGTGATACTTATATTTTCTCGCAAGATCAAAGTCTTGGTCCAAGTATCAAATGGTGCCATTACTCTTTTGGCATATTTTCCGCAATAAATCTTATATTAGTCAGTGGTTTAACATTTATCCATGTTCTTACATTTGTCAATGGTTGAACATTTATCCATGTTCTTACATTTGTCAGTGGTTTAATATTTATACATGTCCTTACATTTATAAGTGGCTTACCATTTATCAATATGTTTACATTTGACAGTGGTTTAATTTTTATTAATGTTCTTACATTTGTCAATGGATTCGCATTTATCAGTGTCCTTACATTTATCAGTAGTTGAACATTATATCCATGCCCTTACATTTGTCAGTAGTTGAACATTATATCCATGCCCTTACATTTGTCAGTAGTTGAACATTATATCCATGTCCTTACATTTATCAGTGTCAAAGCCGTAGATATGATCTCTTAAAAGTGAAGGATTACTAAAAAATACTCCCCAAAAACAGCAATTCGCATGTTTTCAGGTTATATTTCGTCTTTTCCATGTACAATTTGATTACCTTTATGTGTGAAAAATAGCTAAGGAAGGTTTTTTTTTAAAGAAGGTGGGGGTGGGGGGAGGGGTATTTAACCCGCCTATTGGCAAAATTCCTACAAACTCCTAATGTTATAAGATATGTTCTGATTTGTTAAGGTGAGGGGAGGTGTGAGGAGTTTGGTCCTGAACTGTGGTTTAACATTTAGCAATTTCCTTACATTCATTATTAGTTTAACATTTTACAGTGTCCTTACATTTATCACTAGTTTAACATTTATAAATAGCTTTACAGTATTGATACAATTTGACAGTGGTTTAACATGTATCAATACCATTAAATGTATCAATGGTTTCCAATAGTCAGCGGTTTAACATTTATCAATTTCTTTACATTTATAAGTTGCTTAACATTATCAATGGTCTTCCATTTATCAGTTGTATAACATTTATCATTAACCTTACATTTGTCAGTAGTTTAACATTTATCAGTGGTGACTCTTACATTTGTGAGTGATTTAACACGTTACATTTATTAACATGAACCACAACAGGCTAGGATTCCGTGGGAAAGAATAGGCCTCAGGTCAGCAAAACTACACTCTCTACAATACCGAGTACCTTACCAAGAAGCGCTCTCACGTTTTCTCCAAACACTCGATCAGGTAAAACGCCTTTTGAATACCCCCTTAGGAATGGATTTTGGCGCATTAAATTATGCAGATGTCCCACGGAAGTTGTCAGAGCGCTAACACAGCTGGACTAGGTACGGGTGCAGATTTGTGTTTCTGTAAGTTATTCTGGAAACATATGCACTATAGGCGGAGATCAAAGTTCTTGATAAGTTTATATGACCTCACATTGAGAGTCTTCAAACAATCTTCAACTGGTGTTTGATATTCGCTTATATGAAACCGTACTGGACCGTTTACAGTGTTTCTCAAACTATACTGAGGTTTGCGTTTCATTAATTCCTATAACCTACATATAATGGAAATAGCCGTATATGTTTGTAGGACCGCGATAGTCGGAAAATAATAGTAAACTAAATCTGCTATTATCACTGTAAGAGACAACCATGTAGACTGGTCATGGGGTTTGCTACACTCTCGATTACTCCGCTGCTATGAATCTTGCTGAATACTCTTCAAATTTGAAAAATCGTTTAGTGATCTTTCTTGTGAAAACCGCTAATGGAAGGGATGGGATTACTTCTTTTTAGTCTTATTCTTATTAGTTAAATGTCATGGTCTATTTTCATAAGAAGAGGTTAGGCCAATGAAATCCCCATGTCTCAGCTATAGTCTTGAGTAGAGAAAAGACTTCATTCTTATTAGTTAAATGTCATGGTCTATTTTCATAAGAAGAGGTTAGGCCAATGAAATCCCCAAGTCTCAGCTATAGTCTTGAGTAGAGAAAAGACTTCATTCTACTCAGTTTTCCCAAAATATATTTATCTCGAAAATAGTGGGTGTGAAAAACGGAAGTATGAAACCGAGATGCTAAGTTAAAAGCAGGCGGAGGCCAGTTTCCCACCCTTGAAAGACGCAGAGGCGAGAAAAACAACCTCGCGCAATAACAGGCAATAAAATCGGACAAAGCCCGAATCAACAAGGACAGGCAGAGAGAGTGCGCGGAAAACAAGAACCTAACCCTAATGCAGGGACGTAGAAGCTAAAAACGGGGGTATCAATATCCATGACTCAAACCAAATGACCTATAGAAACAGATAGCAAAAGATGAACATAGATGAGTGGGCTGAGAGAAGGAAGGAGAATAAAAAGGGGTAAATGGAGAGGCGAGGAAGAAGAAGAGAAGTAAAAACGGTAGACGGATGTGGGCCCCAAACCAAAACGGAGATACGTCACACAATGAATAAATTTGGAGGTGGAAGAGGCCCAAAGGACGCAGGAAGGACACATCTAGGGAGGGTTGAGTAGCCATCATGGGAAAAGAGCGTCGTAAGAAGGTATACAAGAGGGGATTGATATAGAGAGACGTGGGAAGAAGGTACAAAAGAAAAGGGCACCAGTGTAGGTGGAAAGTAAAGGGACAGGAAACGAAGGTTGTGGCGGAATGAGACAGACCAGGAACTACAGCTAAGGTATGTGAAATGGTAGGATGGCACCTAAGGATCCATTTAAAAATGCACTTGTTCGTCGACTTCGCGATCTGTTTCAAGCCTGCACCGCCTTGAACGTAAAATAAGTTAACAACTTCATGTTTGAGATCCCTTTACGATGGAACTGATCAGGTGAATGCAATTATATAGAACCTATGACTCTTTTGCCTGCCTGAAAAGGAACGCTTAAATAAAGAGCAAAAAAATAATACAATTTTGATGGTCTCAATGACAGGATTTAATATTGATTTCTGCAACCGTTTTAAGTCGCTGGACCGAATTGAGCGGGGTTTTTTTTTACATTTTTTTTGGAGGGGGATGGGACTACACACTTGTTTTGTCCTCTGTACGAAGTAATATTTTCTGTTTGAAGGACTAATGCATATAGTCACGTTAAATCAGCATGGCAGTTAAGTTAAAATGGTTTGCCGGGCCCGATTTGACACGGGGTAGATATTTTTCCCACCACTGACGTAGTACATTAGTCTGAATATGGTATGTTGCCTGAATTAGATCGAGGTTTAATGGCGAAGAAAAGTCAGTCATTAACGACGGATTGTCCATGATGCAAAACGTTAATTTAGGATTAAACATTTCCATAATTGCTCAAAATAATGTTATATACCAGCTATGTTATAGTTATTAGGCCTATGTATTCCTCTTCTTCAGAGTTCATTCTTAAACTTCCGCCTTCTCTCTCTTATAGCAGGACAATGGTCCTATAAGATTTCCAGCAGGATGTAGTCTAGATAATGGAAATGCAATGTGTCGCCGTTTTACTTGTGCAAATGGCCCGACACATCCATCTTCGGCGGGATTATGTATTCAGAACCATACATTAAATAATGTTCTATACAAGGTATTTTATTGTTATTATATATACAGGGAAATGACCTTGGCTAGTCTGCTGAACTAACTGATGTCCATCTCTACACAGAATTATTGACGGAGAAAGCGGAAGGTCGTATTATCGACAACGGCTTCGAAGGCGGGAGTTGGAAAAACCCTGTATTGAGACGAGGGAGCATAAAGGATTGTAAATGGTAAGCGACCAGAACCGACTCAGAAAGCAATGGCAAATTATTAAGAAGAACACATGTCAAGAAACTCATGATGAACATACGGTTGTGAGTCGTGGGCAATGACATCGACAATGGAAATAGAAATTATCTGCATTCGAAAAGAAATGCTATAGAAAGGTCCTAGGAATATCATGGACAGAATAAAGAACTAACGCAGATATCCGCAAAGATCTGAACATAGAAGAAGATTGACTCCTCAAAACTATAAAAAAAACGCAAACGTACACATTTTGATTTCCTACATATAAAAAGACACAATGGTTTGGAAATATTAATCATGTAAGGGAAAGTTTCAGGAAAGAGACATAATCCCGAGACTACCACAATGGTCACCCCTGTCCCCAGTATTATAAAAAGCAATGTTCTTTACGAGCTATATAGTTATTATGTATACAGTATGGCATATGCGTCTTCAGTAAAGGGGGATGTTACCTAAGAAAAAGGCCATTTATCTATTTTCTTTTGCAATCCCATCTTTCTCATTGGTTTTCTGATGATCTTTGTCTTTAAAAATCATTACCAAGCGAGGGGGGACGGGAAGGTGAATATACATCTTTTGGCTAAGTTTCTAGTAATAAAAGTCATGTTACAACCCATCCAACCCACCCCAAATCCCCAGCCTCCTTATCTACAGGCTTGTATGTGTATATCTTTATATCTTTCAGTCATTCATTAACAAAATGACAAGTATGCCTAAGAAGAATATGTCTTATTGTACTAAAAGAAAACTATTATGAACTCATTACGTTCATAATCAATTTCTCCTTCTTGAAGATAAAGGTAATAAATTTAAGTCGTAGAGTCTAGTCTCAGCTTTGGGTAAATTCTTTTTTCTACCTGTATTTACTACAAGCAGGTAAGAGTAGACGCTTCCTATATTGAGAGCCGACACTTGACATACCTTTCTAATGTAAACATAAGAGTTTGGTGTGTACTCGTGTACCATCGACTTCTTGCAACGTTCGACAATTAGGTGCTGAAATTCCAAATTGAGTTCACAAAATAGTTCAATTAAACTCGGGTAGACACTTGTTGTGTTTGATAGAAAGTGAAGTAAAGACGGAAACTCCATCCCAGAAACCCTTCTCTAGAAAGATCACAGAAATAAATGTTAATGAGCTAACATTAATAACAACGTATTCATTTACAATGGTATTGCCCTGATATGTTTTTGTAATTCTCTCATTATTAACAGGGCTACCACATTGCCTACGCATTGCCACATTTGATACATTTCGCACTTTTAAAATGTATTTGTCAATGTAATTTATGTTTTAGCAATTTTTCCATTTTTGTCTAATTTAAAATTATATTAATTTTTTCAACTTTTCGATTTAATTCGATCCGAGTCCAGCCGGGTAATTTGGGATTTCACTGAAATAGTGATTAAGCTGATCACATTCTGCTCAAGAGGACAGGGGTTCGGATCCTGTTCACATTTGTTTGCACGTGTATTTCTCTGATATCCCTGGGGGTTATCGCTTGAAGCTACGGTGATCATGTACTATGTGTGGTACTCTCGCCAGATAATGTGTCGCTCATTGAAGGTACGGAGTACATATGGGGTAATTCGAGCACAACAAAGTCAATCCTCTCCGCCTTTTCAATCCTGTCTTTACAAATTGTCTTACTTACAAGTAATTTAGTTTTGACATATAAACAATCTCGTCACACCAGCAAGTCACACAAGTAAGTAATCGCGCCACACAATCAAATCACAGCAGCGAGTAATCTCAGCACACTAACACGTAATCTCGTCATACCAGAAAGTAATTTAGTCACACCAACAAGTCGCACCAGCGAACAATTTCGTCACACCAGCAAGTAATCTCGTTTCACCAGCAATTAATCTCCTCACGCCAGCAAATAATCTCATCATGCTAGCAAGTACTGTCGTCACACTAGCAATTTACTGTTGTCACACCAGCTAGTAATCTCGTTACACCAGCAAGTTACATTAGAAAATCGTACATGAAAGTCACACCAGCAAGTCACACCATCAAGTATAGTTCTCGAAAATGAAAACTTCTCATACCAGCAAGCAGTATTGTTTAAACATAAGAAACATTATAGTGCAAGTCATACCAGTAAATCACGCCAGCACGTCACTTTAGCATGTCACTTCAGCATGTCACTTCAGCATGTCACATCAGCAAGTCATATCAGTAAGTAGTATCGTTGAAATATGAACAATCTGGTCACGCCAGCTAGTATTCTTGTTGCAATTGGGGGAAAATTGGTTACGCCAGTAAGTCATATCAGCAAGGCACATCAGTATTTCAGAAAATCAAGTTACACCAACAGGTTGTGTTGTTGATATTTGAAAAATCTGATCACATTAGCAAGTCCCACCAGCACATTACATCGGCATGTCACACGTCATCAAATTACACTAGCAAGTCACATCAACAGCCACACTAGTAATGTTGTTAGAATTATTATTTCTCTTGTCAAAGCACAAACAACACAATGCAATTTCATCTTCAAGATCAGTGGTTCTCAACCTTTCTTACGTTGCCTCCTTTAGGAACACTTTCTTCCCCTCCTGTACCCACTCTCCTGGTAAAAAAGGGCACTCGACTTTCTTCTTTTGGGGTCCAGCAAATCTCTGAGATTTGCAAAATCAGTGTTTCGAAAAAGAAACGCAACATTATTGTAGTGTTTAATGGACACCAAATTTCAAACGTGTACCAACATTATATTTTACAGAATTAATGTTTCAACCTTGGCATGAAGAACCTTTCAGACGCCAACAATGAAATGCTGTTCGTTAAATTTAGTTCAGACATTTATTCTCTGCGACTGAGGTCTCTATTTAAATAAGGTGTATTGCATCCTCTGGTCTCTATTAGAGAACAACATCTTCTTGACATGGAGCCAATTATCCGTTGGGTCTGTTGCTGTGGGATAGCTGGTTCCTGACCGTTTGATCTGAAATTCGACGAACTACTGGCATTGAGTGGACTGTGGAGGACGCAGATGCAAATCGATTCCTGAGATGACACAGCCGTACGAAGCGGTCTTCGACAGGAGCTTTGGCTCTGTGAGCTATGACACTGCGCGGGCGGCGTACCACTGAGCACATGTGTTGAAATTGCGCCAAAAGGCGACTAATGTAGCTTCGTGACTATTGTATGACCATTACACTTTGTGAGTTCCCAGTTTGTAAGCATGCAATGATGATGTATCATTGCTCTTCACAACCATGAACCATACTTGCTATTGAATTTTCAGCTGAAATTGCTTGAGGATCGTCAATCTTTTATATGCATTCAATATTATGTCCAGAGAGTTTTGTGTTCAGTAAGTTTCACGGGATTCTCATGAACCTGTCACGAGTTATTGACAGCAATTTTGTTGTGACCATGACCTCTTTCATAATCTCACTAATCATGAGGTGAGTACAATTCAGGTAACCACGATAAGTTAACAACCAGGTGGACACAGTCGATAAGTTGAATGATATCCAATCAGCGAATATCTTTTATAAAAGTAGCTCCAAAAACTTGCCATATCAAGGAAATGTCGTCCTCTAATAGAGGACAGAGGTGGCCATACACCTTACTGAAACGGAGGTCTCAGTCGCAAAGAATAAATGTCCAAACCAAATTTAATGAACATCATTTCATTGTTAAAGTCTGAAAGGTTCTTCATGCCAACGTTGAAACATTCTTTAAAATAAAATTTTGATATACGATTGTATTAGCACTGCAATAATCGTGTTTATTGGTGTGTTTTTTTTTACATTACCATTATGACATCACTTTTCCTTCAAAGAATTCTGTTGTATTTTGTAGCATATGTAGAGAATATCTCCATGGAATCGTTCTTTGTATGATTTCACAACCTGTGTTGTCTCAATGGTTCATTTTGTGCGTGAGTGACTTCTAGCTTTGTATCTGCTGTATGTAAATAGCATATCTTTCTGAGGGTTGCTATCTAAAGAAAGTTTAGTGGTGAGCCCGAAGCATTTTGTGATACGTGAAAGTACAGTGCTCCCAAGATATGTGAATGTATAATACTCTCTAGATATCTGAATGTATAGTACTCCCTAGATATGTGAATAAATAGTACTCTCTAGATATGTGAATGTATAGTACTCCCTAGATATGTGAATGTATAGTACTCTCTAGATATGTGAATGTATAGTACTATCTAGATATGTGAATGTATAGTAATCCCTAGACATCTTTCATTTGTATTTTTTAGCTGGCAGCATCTAACTTTTGTGTGTGTGCGTCTGCTTTCGTTCTCAAACTCCTGCAGGTACGCAGCCGTAGCCCGAGAAAAAAATATGTTGTGTCGTGATTTATAGAGTATCTGCGATGTCTGCGTCTTTCTGTCCTACACATCTGACTTCAGAACAGAGACTGTGTCCCTTTGACACTCAGTGGTATAGAGAGTCAACTGCATCCCCAAAATCCTCTTAGTGGCTACTTACGACATACATAGCAGGAAACCGTGTCAGCATTCGTTTCTCCCATTCATCTTCTTTAGTGTTCATTTGCAAACTCTCACTGGATCTCCTTTGTAGCAGGACCATAGTCCGACTAGATTTTCAGTAGGATGTAGTCCAGAGAATGAAAATGTGTTATGGCGCCGTTTTATTTGAGCCAATGGCTCGACACATACGTCTCCGTCGGAGTTTCTCCCACCCATGACCTTAAATAAACACATACGAAGAGCCTAACATCATCTACCATTATATGTATGTATATGTCACTCTCTACATCTCACAATCTTCCGCTTCTGTCTCTATTCAATGATATCTCTGGACTTTCTTCTTTCCTCTTCAGGGTTCGTTTTCAAAACTCCTGCTGGATCTGCTTTGTAGCAGGACCATGTTCCTACTAGATTTCCAGTAGGATGTGGTCCAGAGAATGGAAATGTGTTGTGTCGCCGTTTTATTTGCACCAATGGCCCGACACATCCGTCTTCGGTAGATAACTTGCTTCCTTGATTACGTAGATTAACACGCCATTGCAATATGTAATTGGTCGATAAATCATCTATACATATATTTTTTTAAAGGTGTGTCAATACGGGCGTGGATAACTCACAGACCAACAATATGACCACATGCACCATTACACAGACCAGCACACGCAACCACAGGTAAAAGTGACTCACAAACATATTCACACACCATACATCCACATACACGCCCGCCCACACACACACACACACACACACACACATACACCCACATCACAGCATGCTAAAAAACCTAATCACGATAACACAACAAATTGCAACTCTCATTCTAATGAAATCAAAAATACAACATAATTATTCTCTTCAAGATCATATCTTGACAAATATCCATCCCTGTGGGAAGACGTCGAGTGGACAGGACACAAGTATTTTCATCATTCTCCCCACGACTCGCTTTTGTCTTGTTCGTACCCAAATGATGCTTGAATAATTTTTCGGTCCGCGAAGCGGCTTGTAGGCTTTGAAATATGGAAACATGCGTTCACTGACGCGAGTGGTTGCTTAGTAACAATTTTAATGTCACGTGTTGGGAATTAAGCTACATCAACTAATCAGACCGCCTGTTACAAATATCATTCCTTCCTATCGTAATCCCTATTGGAAAGAAAGATTGGCCCACTGTTTGTTTTCACCGTTATTACTTTTTCTCTATAAAATTATCATTTTACCCCGTGCCGACTGGCGTACCCTATCATAGATCTTCACAACATTTTATCTCTATTATCGTGAATAAGGATCGTTGCTTACTGTCACAATGTTGAACAGTCAAATATTTTCTAACGTCACAATTCTGACACACCCAAGTATCATAAGATGACGAAAACATAAAGACTGCTCGTTCTAGGTAGTTAGTTGGTAGATTGGTTGGATGGTTAGTTGGTTGGTTAATTAGTAAACAGATAATCGCCATGCTGTTCCGTACAAGAGCATGGGTGTTGCAATCTCGTATTTAATATGTCCTTCAGCATGTAGTAACTCAGTTATGTTTAGACGTCAAACACCATATGGACATAACGGACACGCTCAATAACATTTCAGCACATATGCGCAGACACCGTAGCACCGGCGAGATTACTAGGAAATTGAGCAATTAGGTATATCGTTTTCCATAACTTCCCGCATCCTTGAATAATACTCAATATTTATTACAAGAAAGTTCGCGCCTTATAATCGTAAATACATATTTACGCCGCCATTACTGTGAAGTGGAAATTTCCTCTTTCCGATAAGTAACCACCATTATTTATTTGACTCGTTCAGTTCCTACTCATTCGTTTCTATAACTGCCCTTGGTACGTTCCACATCCTCATATTCAACACCCCTATGCAATCTAACGTTTCACTCTCTTGTTTATTTATAGTCAACGACTCCATATGTTAAAATCGTCCTCCGTTATGTAGCACATTCCCTCGCCTCTAATGGCAGAGACATGTTTATAAGTCCATTTTTTTAGAATGTTGCATTTCTATATATCTATTTCCATTCAGATCCACGTGGAACATCGGTCTGCAACTTTCGTTCTCCAGTGATTGCAGTGGTGTCTTCTTCACCTATGCCCAAGAGATGCAAATGATCTAAGTCTCTTTCTCCACTCTACTACTTCAGGTGTTCCTCTGCTTCCTAACTCTCCTGTTTTCCCAAGGATTTCAGGCCAGAACCTGTCTGTTTATGTTGTCAGGCGTCTTTCTAAGGTCTTGTCCTATCTTCATTTTCTAATTTTTATCTACAACAGCTTATGGTGTGGCCGCTTCCACAACTCATTATTTGATAATTAATCCTGCACATCAAACGCAAAATACACGACGGAGATATCTATTAGTAAAAGTCGGCAATCTTGATGTGATTATCTGGGTTCACACCATGTTTCGGAGACATAAAGTAAGTCCTCAAGCGCAGTGTCCAAGACAGTGAAGATTTTTTACCCACAGATGACCTATACCCAAGTCGAATCCTACAGAACAGTGGTCCTGTTCTTTGCATGACTTCAACACCCCCACCCCCTTTCCCAAATGTAAAATATCAATTAAAAGTGAAACATAATTTTTTTTAAAGATACACACCTCCTTTTTCCTTTTTTTCTTCTTTTTTTATATTTTTTTTTACAAAATTGAAGATCTGTCTGTGACACTGTGCTGTTCAGTTAAACACATTCGGCTTCTACATGTTATTGTCTGATCAATTTGAATTTGCACTGAATGTGAACATCAATCATACATGGCATTCCACGTCGCGTCAATGCTTTCTTAGCAGCAAAGAAGACACACACGGAAAATGACATTAATCACAGCTGCTATATATTTGATCCACTGCCTGACATTGAGCTATTAACATATCTATTCATTGAATCAATTTTGAGATCTATTATCGAAGTCCCAATGTCTCAAACGTCGCCCTTCACGGTAGCTCATCAGACTTTTCTTTGAACGCCTTTATCTTCTCTTATCTGATATTCTCAGTGAAATGTTTTGCTGGTTAATTGAAGATCGACCAGAAGGTATAAAAAACATACACTACATCTGTATTGATCTGGAAAATGCAATGCACTTTCATCGCGATTTCAGTTATTAACAAAGTATATGTTAATTCTTCAAGAAACGAAACCATATCGAAATAATGCCCTTCTCAAGAAAATGGTATTATACCTCGATATCAGTCTCAAAGAAACGGTAGCATACGTCAGTGATGTTGTTCTAAAAGATAAGTACTATACTTCAATGATGAAATTGTCAAAGATACAGTAGTATACTTCAATACAGATACGATAATGTGCCTTATTAATAGCGGCCTCAAACATACGCTTGATTAGTTAGTTTGCTTGTTTGTTCCTTGGTGCCAAGGGTGACACATAAGACAGAAGTCATGTTTCTCTATGCCGTGTGGTTCGCTGCAAGGTGTTGTAGTTTTTGGATTGTGTTAATACCCGTTGCTATTGCATCGTTCTTGATTGTTCTTGGTAGTGTTGTTCTAGGTTTTCCATGTTTTCGTTTTTCTTTCGCAGACCATGACAGAGCGTGGTGAGTACTATAAATATACGGTACTATATTTCAAATATGGCATTCTCAAACTATGGTTCTAACTTCAAAAGTGGTATTCTCATGGACATGGTACTGTACTACAATGATGGCACTCTTAAAGAGATAGTACTATAACTCAATGATGTCGTTTTAAAAGATGCGTTACTATACCTCAAACATTGGCATTCTCAAAGATATGATATATACCTCAATGATGGTATTCTCAAAGATATGGTACTATACCTCGATGATGGTATTCTCAAAGATATGGTAATATACCTCAATGATGGTATTCTCAAAGATATGGTACTATACCTCAATGATGGTATTCTCAAAGATATGGTACTATACCTCAATGATGGTATTCTCAAAGATATGGTACTATACCTCAATGATGGTATTCTCAAAGATATGATATTATACCTCAATGATGGTATTCTCAAAGATATGTTACTATACCTGAATGATGGTATTCTCAAAGATACGGTGCTATACCTCAATGATGGTATTCTCAAAGATATGGTACTATACCTCAATGATGGTATTCTCAAAGATACGGTGCTATACCTCAATGATGGTATTCTCAAAGATATGGTACTATACCTCAATGATGGTATTCTCAAAGATACGGTGCTATACCTCAATAATGGTATTCTCAAAGATATGTTACTATACCTGAATGATGGTATTCTCAAAGATATGGTACTATACCTCAATGATGGTATTCTCAAAGATATGGTACTATACCTGAATGATGGTATTCTCAAAGATATGATACTATACCTGAATGATGGTATTCTCAAAGATATGGTACTATACCTCAATGATGGTATTCTCAAAGATATGGTACTATACCTCAATGATGGTATTCTCAAAGATATGGTACTATACCTCAATGATGGTATTCTCAAAGATATGATACTATACCTGAATGATGGTATTCTCAAAGATATGGTACTATACCTCAATGATGGTATTCTCAAAGATATGGTACTATACCTGAATGATGGTATTCTCAAAGATATGGTACTATACCTCAATGATGGTATTCTCAAAGAAATGGTACTATACCTCAATGATGGTATTCTCAAAGATATGATACTATACCTGAATGATGGTATTCTCAAAGATATGGTACTATACCTCAATGATGGTATTCTCAAAGATATGGTACTATACCTCAATGATGGTATTCTCAAAGATATGATACTATACCTGAATGATGGTATTCTCAAAGATATGGTACTATACCTCAATGATGGTATTCTCAAAGATATGGTACTATACCTGAATGATGGTATTCTCAAAGATATGGTACTATACCTCAATGATGGTATTCTCAAAGAAATGGTACTATACCTCAATGATGGTATTCTCAAAGAAATGGTACTATACCTCAATGATGGTATTCTCAAAGATATGATACTATACCTGAATGATGGTATTCTCACAGATATGGTACTATACCTCAATGATGGTATTCTCAAAGATATGGTACTATACCTCAATGATGGTATTCTCAAAGATATGGTACTATACCTCAATGATGGTATTCTCAAAGATATGATACTATACCTGAATGATGGTATTCTTAAAGAAATGGTACTATACCTCAATGATGGTATTCTCAAAGATATGGTACTATACCTCAATGATGGTATTCTCAAAGATACGTTACTATACCTCAATGATGGTATGCTAAAAGGCATGATACTATACTTAAATAATTACACTCTCAAAGAGATAATACTATATCTCGATGATGTCGTTCTCAAAGATACGTTACTATACTTCAAAAATAGCATTCTAAAAGTTATGATATTTACCTCAATTATGGTACTCTCAAAGATACGTTACTATACTTCAAAAATAGCATTCTAAAAGTTATGATATTTACCTCAATTATGGTACTCTCAAAGATACGTTACTATACTTCAAAAATAGCATTCTAAAAGTTATGATATTTACCTCAATTATGGTACTCTCAAAGATACGTTACTATACTTCAAAAATAGCATTCTAAAAGTTATGATATTTACCTCAATTATGGTACTCTCAAAGATACGTTACTATACTTCAAAAATAGCATTCTAAAAGTTATGATATTTACCTCAATTATGGTACTCTCAAAGATACGTTACTTTGAAGCTTAACTTATCGCTGGAAATACACACAGTGGCGTTTCTACCAGAAAGTTTAATCAAGAACACAAAGCAGCACACGACGAGGAGTAAATGACAACAATGTTGACAATTCATCATCAAATGGTAGCATATTCTGACCAGGATGTAACAGTCATCACAGCCTTTCGAAACCTTTGTCTATCTTGAGCCAGTCTTTCTGCTTCTGTTATTCTCATGTTCAAGTGGTCTTTGGTGTCTTACGTCCATCTTCTTCTTGGTCTGCCTCTTGTTCGTCACCCTGGCATCATCCCCTCCATTATGGTTTTCTCTAGGCTGTGATGGCGTTTGATATGGCCAAAACATTGTAGTTTTCTGGAAAGAACCGTACTGTTTAGTCAGTTTTCTTTATCTCATGATGACTACATTGGTGATCGTTTTGGTACATTATATTCTGATGATTTTTTTGTAACATTTTGGCTCAAATGCTGTTATTTTATTTTTCACTTTGTTGATGATTGTGTAGAATGCACACCCATATAGTACCACTGGGAATATGCAAGCTCTAAGGAGTTAGTTATATTGTTTTGCAGCAGCTCAGCCATATGTTTTTCATTTGTATCGGCTTCTTTGATGCGATAGCAACCTCTTTCTGACTTTTTCATAGCAATCCCTATTACTGTTGATAAGAGAACTAAGGTATTCAAAATTGGTGACTCTTTCTAATTCGCTGTTTTTGATATTGATTGCGAACTTGCTTGTGGTTTTGTCGCTTGTCATAATCTTGGTCTTGTTTCCATTTAGAAATAGGTTTTGTTTTTTACTATGTTCTTTAATGGAGTTTATGAGGTGTTGGAGACCTGCTAGACTGTGTGCTAATAATGTTGTATCGTTAGCATATCTTAGTTCTGGTATCTCGTGATCTCCGATGTTGAGTAGGTAGAAATATGTTGGTCATTTCTTACATTCCTCATTCTCTGCATAAATGTTGAAGAAATATGGTGATAGGGCACATCCTTGTCTGACTCCTTTTTTCCACGCTGAACCAAATCAGATTTTTCACTATTTACTCTCACCGCTGCTTGTTGGTCTTGATATAATGTATTTATGAGGGGGATTAGATGTAGCGGAAACCCATGTCCTTCATGAAATTCCAATGATTTTAATGTTGTATACAATCGAATACTTTGGTGTAGTCAATAAAGCATCTGTCGATATCGATATTATACTCCGCATTTCTCTATAATATTTCGCATATTGAAAAAAGGTCTCTGGTGCGTCAATCTTGTCTGAAACCTGCCTGTGCTTCATTTAACTCTTCTTCCATCTTATGTTGTAGTCTTTTCATGATGATACCAAGTATTTTTTTTCCTGGCGTGACTAATCAGGCATTGGTTCTGTAGTTGGTGAATAGTGTTAGATCTCTCTTCTTCGGTAGCGGTATGTAGACTTCCATTCCTTGAGCCAAACTTCACTTTTCCAGATCTTGATGCAGAGTGTATGATAGATGGTGATTACTCCTTCTGCAGGGATAATTTCAGCAGTTACATTATCACACCCTGGAGATTTCCTTTCAGGTTTTTAATGGTCCATCTGACTTCATCTAAACTGGGTTATTGTTCTATTTCACTGCTATTGTGGGAATTATTATCAATGTTTTTGTGGATTTCCTCAAACATTTCTTTACAGTATTTTTTCATCTTTCTAGGGTTTCTTTGTTTTCTGTCAATTTTTACCATGTTTGTCTTGAATGCTGTTTAGTGCTGGCTTGAAATAGTCTATTAGAGTTCTCATCTCTTTAACACACTATTTTCTTGGTATTTACTGTGAGTTGCAGTTTAATTAATTGCTTTCATTTGTCTTCTTTCTTCAAATAGTTTTAGAGTTTCATCTGATTTGTAGCCTTTTTCTTAGTAACTTTTCTACGTATAAGATTTTGTGCTGTAGAAACAAGAATATCTCTTGCATAGTTCGCTAGTTCATCGGGTGTTAATTCTTCTTGTACTGCCAGAAATATTTAAGTTTGTGAACTTTGATGCTATATTCTGCCAGTGTCAAAGCGGATGTTTCTTGCACCTTTTATAACCTTTTTAAGTTTTATTTTTACATCCGCCATGAGAAGTTCGTGGTCTGTGTCACAGTAGACACTATTAAGGGTCTTGGCGCAAGGAATGCTTTATCTCCATCTGTGCTGGATTAAAATGTAATCTATCTGATATTTTGTCTAGCCATGTGGTGATGATATTTTGTCTAGCCATGTGGTGATGATATTTTGTCTAGCCATGTGGTGATGTCCACGTGAATACTCATCTAGAATGTTGTTGGAAAAGAGTGTTCATGATTGTCAAGTTGTTGTCTATGCAAATATCTACTAGGTGTTCTCCTTTCTCGTTCCTTTGACCGATAGCGAAATTCCCTACTGCATGTCTTTCCTCAAATGCGCTTCGTGGTCCAACTTTTGCATTAAAATCCCCCATTACTATTTTAATGTCTTGTTTTGGTGTTTTATCTATAGCCTCTTGTAGATCGTCACAAAATGTGCCTATTTCTTCGGCTAAGGCTGCTGATGTTGATGCATATGTTTGGATGATGGTTATTTTTTATCTTCTATTTAGTCTTATTGTCATTATGCGATCGTTGATTGTGTTGTAGACCCTATACCAAAAGTGTGCTGTCGATATCTTTTAACAGTAATATACCGACTCCCCCAAGTCCACTTTTCTCTTTACCTGAATATATGAACATTCTACTAGTTGTGGTTGCGCAGTGTCCTTGGTCAGCCCATCTATATTCAAATATCCCTAGAACGTCTATGTCTAATCGTCTCATTTCGCTTTTTACAGTATGCTGTTTTCCCTGATACACGTTTCTTGATGATTATATTACAGAATTACAGTCCTATATTAGATGTGTGTTATGTTGTATCCTTCACTTGCGTCTTTTTTTCGAAACGTTGATTTGTGTGTGCTTTCCTGTATGTTTCCAGTGATTAGGAACATTTCATTGCTATGATTCCAATTGTCGATTATTAGAAAGAAAAATAATGGCACACGCACGCATATCGCGAGAAATAACGTCTGATATCAAGGATTGCCTGGTCTAGCACGTGCCGGCAGTCGTTTCGAGGATTACAGCCACTTCTGGTATCTGTGGGTGGCCAGTGAGTGTAGGGGATTTGAGGAAAAATTCATCTGTGAGGCTAATTAAATCAATAATGCATTGGGCAATTTTAGCCAACACAAGCAATCAGTAGTAAGAGACTCGATCTGATTGGATAATTCACATTGATAGTTATAGGATCTAAGTCGTCGCATGGTGTTTGCTACTATTGGTAATGTGGTCTACATTTTAATTTTTGGTGGCCAGGTGATATTGCCTTAAGGGATAAATGTTCCAGTGTTGGGTAACAACCCTAAACAGAAAGCAGGTGGCTGGAGTAACACCGGGCAAATGTCAAAATAAACAAAAATAGGTAGATGTGTTACCAAAATAAAACATAATACAACCTAACAACGAGAGGTTGTGTTATGTTTTATTTTGGTAACACATCTACCTATTTTTGTTTATCTTGATATTGCCTTATGTGATCTGTAGTATACATTTTTATGTGGTTTATAATAGTGACTATGGAACGGCTGAAAACGCTCAACACGGTCTACAATAAAAGGCTTTATTGAACGACTGAATGCTTTACTATTCAGGTGACGGTCATTAAGGTGTGCGTCTCCGATGAAAGGACCCATCTCGCCCTTGAGAACATATATATATATATATACGACTTTGGCACTCCTAAACCTAGACAATGAGCGCCAGACATAGGCCACTATGCATGATATGGGGTTGTTCCATCATTTCTCTACTTGTCTCTTTATCACATTTATTTGGGTTTGTTTTGTATATTTTCTATTTCTGTACATTTCCTGTTTGTGTCACCTCTGACATAATTTCTATCCTCCGGTCACCCCCACATCTCGCTAGAAACGAGAACGCCAGTTGTTTCGTCCCTGCTCGTTGTTTTTAGATGTATTCGTGCGTGTAACCTTGTTAAATGTCTTTTGCTCGCAACGTCCATTTGTGTGTGTGATAATGGGTGTTTCTAATTATTATCAAAACTCCATAACCCCGTGTCAAGCTTTACCTGTTGGATTCCAGTTTTGCGCAGTGAGTACTTATTATCGATTAAATGAACTACGTGGTTTACACAAAAGACTACTTTGTTTTTGCCATCAAGGTCTCTAATAATATCGGGTATGTAAGAGAAAAGTCTCACTAAATATGCCATATCATAGGCGTTTGTCATTGCATTGTGGCTAGACTGCTAGGTCTCACCTAAGGTGAGGCTTACTAACGTTAGTATTCTTTGTTGACATTCCTCCATGATCGTCTACAATATAAGACCTAATGGCAAATAGGCAATCAGGTCTTCTTAATGAGTCATTTCACTATTTCTATTTGTATTGGTCACTATGATTATAATTTGTGTGGCACCCAATGGAAATCAAGGTAATAGTCAAGTGAGTCACTTTAAAAGACTGATCATTACCCATTAAGTCCCATATCATAGACGGTCATGATTTTCCCAAACACAATGCTTCTCTAAGAGAAAGCATTATCATCTCTACGCTATTTCTCTCTTGTTCATACATTTTCACCGATTGTTAGAGGTAACCAAAATCAAGTAACTGGTTCAGTAAGCCATCAATACTTTACCAGTAATTGTGGTCGCTTTTATTTTATGGCAGAGTTGTTATTGATAAAATTGTGTAAATTGTTATCCCGTGGCTGATAGACGAGCGATACCACAGTGTGAAGTACTCAGGTGAATCAGCGCTCACCTTTTAGATGAAGTCATGCAAAGCAGCGTCAACATGTGTGTTATATGAAGGATGCAATTCGTATGAGTACTTCATTACAATAAACCCATACCCTACTTCCTATCCTTTCTAGCACACCGCCCAAACAACGAAATTTTGTTTTAAAATCAAGAGGTTAAAAATATTTGCAAAATTATCAAGATTGTAACAAATAGCTAGTTTTTGTAGGAGTTACGAGTTAAGATCAGTGGGAGCTTAAGATTTCACACCCCCCCCCCCTTTTCTTCCTGGCAAGTAAAAAGAATGGTTACCGTAGTCAATATCTCTCACTTAAGCAGCTGAGACATATGGTCAAGTGATTTCATTCTGCGTTAGGTGGAGTCCGATAGGAAGATTCAAACATTGTATAACACAAATTCACACAGGCCTACAAAGATGATTGAGAACAACGAGAAAATTTCAAAATTATTGAATATCTTGGATCACCCGTTAACCCCCACATGTGGTTGTCCTGCAGAAATTATATATTAGCGTTAACCCCCACATGCGGTTGTCCTGCAGAAATTATATATTAGCGTTAACCCCCACATGCGGTTGTCCTGCAGAAATTATATATTAGCGTTAACCCCCACATGCGGTTGTCCTGCAGAAATTATATATTAGCGTTAACCCCCCACATGCGGTTGTCCTGCAGAAATTATATATTAGCGTTAACCCCCACATGCAGTTGTCCTGCAGAAATTATATATTAGCGTTAACCCCCCACATGCGGTTGTCCTGCAGAAATTAGATATTAGCGTTAACCCCCACATGCGGTTGTCCTGCAGAAATTATATATTAGCGTTAACCCCCCACATGCGGTTGTCCTGCAGAAATTAGATATTAGCGTTAACCCCCACATGCGGTTGTCCTGCAGAAATTATATATTAGCGTTAACCCCCACATGCGGTTGTCCTGCAGAAATTATATATTAGCGTTAACCCCCCACATGCGGTTGTCCTGCAGAAATTAGATATTAGCGTTAACCCCCACATGCGGTTGTCCTGCAGAAATTATATATTAGCGTTAACCCCCACATGCGGTTGTCCTGCAGAAATTATATATTAGCGTTAACCCCCCACATGCGGTTGTCCTGCAGAAATTAGATATTAGCGTTAACCCCCACATGCGGTTGTCCTGCAGAAATTATATATTAGCGTTAACCTCCAAATGCTGTTGTCCTGCATAAATTAGTTATTAGCGTTAACCCCCACATGCGGTTGTCCTGCAGAAATTATATATTAGCGTTAACCCCCACATGCGGTTGTCCTGCAGAAATTATATATTAGCGTTAACCCCCACATGCGGTTGTCCTGCAGAAATTATATATTAGCGTTAACCCCCCACATGCGGTTGTCCTGCAGAAATTATATATTAGCGTTAACCCCCACATGCGGTTGTCCTGCAGAAATTATATATTAGTGTTAACCCCCCACATGCGGTTGTCCTGCAGAAATTATATATTAGAGTTGTCCATACAAAAAATATATCAGTAGATGAATAATATAATATAGAAGCATCAACGATTTATTAATGACGAAAAATCATACAGCAAACGGGACTTCAACCAGGTCAGTTTAAATGGCATCCACTAGCCTCGCAACTTGAGTCAATACGTTTTCCGTCGTCGACCACATCATCACAGATTTAAAAAAAATATATGGCAAGGGGAAACCAGGAAACAACAGCTATCACTATTAAAAAGTTATATTTTTCCAGTGGCTTCCAGATCATGTAATGTATGAGGAGATTACAAGAACTTTTGGCATACCTATGATCAAAAATATTGAAAAACAGAGACTAAAAAGTTTTGGCCAATAAATGTAAATGAACCCATATTGGTCAGCAGCAAGAACATACTACATGACAATAGAAACACCAAAAAGACAGAATAAGACAAAGAGTAAGATGGATTGAAGAAGTTATCGACGTTCTGAGATGTCACCAATAGTGCTGCATATCAAGTGACTAAACTTGTCATAGACCGAACACCAATCGTCACTCAATCCTTCGACACCTTACAGCAAATGTAGAAAAAAAAGAGAATATATAGACATATTACTGTGAGACTTGAGCAATGACTTTCACAAGGAATAGAAAATATTGACAATTGAAATTACATGCTATAGATAGATCAAAAGAATAATATCGGCAGAAAGACGATCCAACGCAGACGTCCGTATAGACACGAACATAGAAGATTAGCTCCTCGAAATTATCAAACACGAAAGCTAACATTTTGTGGGCATATAAAAATACACAATATGTTGGAAAGATTAATCTTGGAAGGAAAAGCGAACAAGTCAGACCACGACTACGATTGAAAAATATCAATTATAATTGATTATGACAATGGAGGAGGAACAAAATCAAAAGGTTTAACGAATGACAGTTATGACGATGTTCTTCAAATAAGACAATCACATAGAAGAAGACGAGGTTATGTCCGACAGCCGCCTCTAAGTCCTATTTAGAAAAGTGTGAAAGCCTTCTGTACAACATCAGACATGAGCTAAGACAGATCCAAAAATCAACAGCTATTGCCCTTCAGTGGATACCATCACACTGTGGAATCATGGGAAATGAGAAAGCGGATGCTCTGCCAAAGGCAGGAAGTGAAATGGAGCAACACAGACACCCACTGTCTTACGGAGAAGTAAAAACAATAATCCGCAACACATACTCAGCAAAGTGGAAGAAAGAAATGGAAGGGGAATACGAACATGATGCAATACATATCCTCCAAAGATATCAACAGACCACAATATTTCGCCTTAGAACAGGCCACTGCAGACTGTTGGGTCACCTTTATCGATTAAGGATCTCATACACAGATGAATGTCCATGTGGATCCGGAACCCAGACTCCAGAACACATACGTCAGGACTGCCCAACATACAAAGAGCAAAGACAGCAGACCTGGCCAGAGGATACAGACTTGAGGCAAAAGCTATGGGGCAGCCGCTCTGACCTGGAGAAGACAGTGGACTTCGTCGTGATGACAGGTCTGACGGTATAGCATGACCACATGCTGAACGCAGAAGAAGAAGAAGAAAAGTGTAATCCTAGCTCTTGGGAAACTGCGTCTTCTGGCCGGCTTGGTATAGAAAGATAAACTTTAAAAAAGTAGAAACTGCAGACGATTTGAAAGAAATAAAAGCGAAAAGCAGAGATAAGTTTTCCATCATCTCAAGACCTTCTTCATTCCTGTTCACACTGCAACATTTGTTTTAGGGGCTCGGATTGGATTCCTCAGCCGCTTAGAACTCACAAAGACTAAACATAATTGACTTGGTTTTTTTTCCAATGTCATGCTCATCTTCGCTTGCGAAGGATGAACACCAATATCATTACATCAGCAAATAAAACGTAAGTAGGGAAACTGATTGTGAACATTTTCCTTTACAACTATACCACCAAGAGTCAAAGAGATTAAATAAAAACACCAGCTTTCCCTAGTCTTCAGACCTTTTACACTCTCGAACTGCAACAAGTTTTTCCGCTTTTTCCAAACCCGGATTGAACTTCTCAACCATCTGCTTTAATACA
This sequence comes from Meghimatium bilineatum, assembly GCA_034231615.1. Classification (NCBI taxonomy): domain Eukaryota; kingdom Metazoa; phylum Mollusca; class Gastropoda; order Stylommatophora; family Philomycidae; genus Meghimatium; species Meghimatium bilineatum. The sequence continues at coordinate 55,924,089 of CM067299.1, forward strand.
ACTTTTTTCATCTGCAGAGTTTGTCAGAAACCTATTTGCTTTCTTCTCTTTCCGCGAAGTTATCCCCATTCTTGTATGTATATCAACGGCATATATCATGTCTTCTAGCTGTGTGTTCGTTATATCTTTCTGAGTGGTACAATAGTATATGTTTCACTTTATAATTTTAATTTTTAGTTATAATTCTAATTTTTAGTTATATTTCTAATTTTTAGTTATAATTCTAATTTTTAGTTAATTCTAATTTTTAGTTATAATTCTAATTTTTAGTTATAATTCTAATATTTAGTTATAATTCGTTTGGATGTAAGCAGTTTCCTCGTCATTGAGATCCCGTTTGACCATCCCTATTCTCTTTTTAACTTTTATTACATCTCTATCATCGTTTGTAATTATGTATTCAAGATATTCAATAATGATCTAACTAGCTGAAGTATGACCAGTATCGTTCCATGCAATCGTATCAAATTATGTTGTTTTTTTTTAAATTTCAAACAATTAAAGGGGGTAACAAATGTTGGACCTTTAAGAGAACAATTCAGTGTTCAGGTCTCCAAGGCCAGATACGCTTCAGAATTAATGTTTGCTCTCCTGATATCCAGCATAGTTTTAAGAAAGTCTAAGCTCAGGTTTACCTTAATGCGTTGTCCTTTTGTCACCAAGATTGTCCTGTCTCGTCTCGTGTAGGCTGGGCAGAAACCTGTTTGCTTCGTCATCAAGGTGACTGGGAATCGTGACCCAATCCGAACTGTGGGATCCTAGTATTTGCTCTACAGTTGACATTGCGTTGTTAGAAGTATAGACAGCCATCTTAACCGCTAGTAACAGACCTGCCCATCTGTCTAGCTTTGGGGCAAATCACTCTAACAAGTTCAACATTGATTTAGATTCCCGTTTCAATGTAGCGTGTATAGTACAATATCGCAAATGTTCTGTAAGGCGTTCTGTCATCTTATTTGACCATCTCACCCAATACCATTATTCACGGCAAATTCTATTCAGTGTATGTCGCACCAATTGGTCTTGGAAACCAAACCAATAATATGTTCTATGGATTCCATTTGTCCGTGTGTTGTCGGGGCAAGTACGTAGATAAGAGGGATCAATAATATGGACTAAATGTTTGATCACAGGAATCGATAATATATACTAAATGAGCGATCTTTCAAAAGAGCGATCTATATTTATAATATGTACTAAATATTTATAAAAAATGTCTTTTTATTACTGTGTCTGCTGAAATGTGCTCACTGTGTCCCCCAAGCAGATGGCTCGGCAGCTTTACAAGTCTCCATCAAACCCACAAAATCTAAGTGGGTTAGTACGGGAGTACTTTAAGCTTAGGGAGCAAACCCTGACAGAATATCCCCACTGGTTAACAGGTTAACACCGAGGTGTCCCCGGCTAAGGGGAATAAGCCCTCATTAAGAAATTCGGAGGGGTAAATAAGGCAGTTGATGGTCGCATCCGAACATCCTCTGATATCTCCAGTTGTTCTGGTTGATTCAGTGTGTATCTTGTTTGCTTTTCCCTTGGACTACACCAACGGAACTGAGAAGGGGTTAGTTGACAAGACACTTTCTCCATATAAGGAGAAAACACGGGCCTAGCAAAACGCACCAAAAGAGAAGCATAAAACAAGCACTCAGATTTGAGAAAATACTCAATGGATAGATTCTTCTTCTCTTTTTTTCTTAACGACCGTCTGCAAGACGCAAAAGGTCATACAATCTCAAGTATATCAAAACTATGACCCCCCCCCCCCCCCCCCATAAAAAAATAGTGAAAAAAATTAGCAACATGATTTTTGTCACATTTTTAAACAATGTTTTCAATTTATTTTTTATTGGTGTATAAACAACACACTATTATTGACGTCAACTTTTGTCAAACTCTTCCCATTGCCAACAATTACCAAACTGTTTTCGTACCCCTCTCTAATTGTTCCCCCTTAGTCGTCTCTTACGACAGGCATGTCAGATAAAAGTACTGCTAATCTTTGTTTCTCTTTCATTCCCCGGCAACACTATTAAGAAAAAATATTCCTTTTATACTTTATATAAATCTAACCTTTATAACCGTTATCCAATCGACATAAAGGGTAATCCATACAGAACATTGAAGGTAGAACAGGAGTCAGACAATGATGTTTACTGTCCCCGATAATCTTTCATAGTCATAAATTGATTAATATGACGAAAACTAAAGAAAGGATAACAGAAATACATTGGTTATTTGTTAAGTATCTGGAGGATCTAGATGTTGCAGATGCATTTATCTTCTATCTAAAAAACAACAGGACATGCAGGAAAAAACAGGTTGAAGGAAGGAACAGCACAACCTGGCCATCAAAACAATGTAATTAAAGCAAAGGAAATGAGAATTAATAATAAGCAAACAGATGCCAATAACAATAAATTGCCTGAATATTGAATGGGTACACAATTTTACCTATTTGGGAAGCTTCATTGGTAAAGAAAGGGAATAGATCAGGATGTTGACAATAGAATAAATAAGTCCAGGTTTGCTTTCAATACACTTCGCCCAGTATGGAATTCTTCAGCATTGTCTCAACGAAATACCATTTTTGACTAATACAAATGTTAAATTTGTATTTCTATATGACTGAAACATGAAAAGTTAATAAAGAAAACCACATCAAAACTGCAGATATTTATCAATAGATGTCTGCGTCGTTTACTTTGCATTTCATGTCTACAATAGATACCAAATTATAAGTTGCGGAAGAGAGCTTCCTAGTGTTCAGTGAAGGAAGAAATATAAAGTTGAAAATGTAGATGGATTAGACAACACTAGAAAAAACCTGACAGCATAACTAGACAGGCTTTGACTAGAACTATTAAATAAAGTGAATAATTTGACAACAGAAGAATATTTGGAGAAAAGCGGTAGAGGAAGAGATCAAATCAATTCGGACCTCGTGAACACAAATGACGAGGACAGTGTAGCGCAGAAATCGTTGGAGAGCGATAGTTGCAGCCCTATGCTCCACAGGGAACTCAAAGTAATAGGAATCAGATACCTGTCAGACATAATGACGAAATACATGTCTATACAAACTGGTATTCTGTCTGCCCGCCTTAAGTTTGTTGACCAGCTGTAAAGTTTTGAGTATGTTGTACCTAGTACAGGGATGCGGTATATGTTAATGTTGACATTCAGATCAAATGTGGCGTATGTAAATACTTGGATACTCTTGGGTTCTTGATCTTGAGCAAAAGTTTGATATAGAGTAACATCTCTTCATTTTACAATGTATTATTTACTTGCCTATGTGGTTGTTGGATATCAACCGAATAAGGGCAGTCATTGATTTACTACAGAATGAAGAAGACGACACTGGACATGATAACGTGCACATAGAAAGAATGACAGGAATGTCGGTTACCAGAGGTAATGGGAGAAAGTGCGTCTTCTCTGGAAAGATCAGAAGATCACATAATCAACATCTGACTGAGATTTGCAGTCTACGTACTCTATGACCTATGATGACTGCAGGAAAGGAAAGCGGAGTATTATTAGAAAGGTTCCTTGTGCCATGATGCTGGTTTCTAATTAAGAATAAAGAAAATAATGTATTTCACTACAAGCGGACCTAACGGTACTCAGTCTTTCCAGTCCCATTTTGAAGTCGAAGATTATCCGTGCTGATGATTTCTGTAGCACCATGATATAAGACGGTCCTGAGTGTGCATGTCAGGAGCATAGTATCACTTTCCCACTCAAATTATCGAGCATTGAAGTCGCCCAGGTATTACATGACCTAAATTGGAATAAAGAATAGTCACGCTGTAACATGTAGCGCATGTCGTAGGAGATGACTAAAGTAGTTTGGAGTAGAATCCCTGATATATAAATATCTTTAAAATATAATTTATGTTGTTGGATGTTTTGGCCGAAAGTCTCAAATATTGCAATCAGACTGTAACAAAAACGAAAGAATGCATTTCGCTTTCTGAACTACATCATTCTAATCAATAATAGTTCAGTGCGAACGCATAAGTATTAGTTTATTCAGGTGACAAACCAATATTTCAGCACTTGGACTTTAACCCCTTCTATTGGGATTGTCTGTCAAGGATCCTTCACTCTTGCTAGTTCATTATTCGTTGGTCTACAACAATGACTTCCACCAATCTATTTATGGGAGCGTCAATTTGTTTTCAGGGCTGCTTGACCACACATACCAACCAGTCGTCACATTGTTGCAGGACTGCTTGGTCGCACACACAAACCAGTCATCACATTGTTACAGAACTGCTTGATCGCACACACCAACCAGTCATCACATTGTTACAGATCTGCTTGGTCGCACACACCAACCAGTCATAACATTGTTACAGGACTGCTTGGTCGCACACACCAACCAGTCATAACATTGTTACAGGACTGCTTGGTCGCACACACCAACCAGTCATAACATTGTTACAGATCTGCTTGGTCGCACACACCAACCAGTCATAACATTGTTACAGCACTGCTTGTTCTCACACTTTTTTTTGGGGGGGGGGGTGGGCAGGAGTCTCTTGATTGATGTTATTTTTATATCGTCTGACTATTTCATTATCACTTGCTCGAGATGTGGTAAGGTTAAAGTCTTCTTTTGGACACCCATATAGAGTTTTAATTTAGGGGGGGGGGGGCTTTCTTGCTCTTGCGACCATCTAATTGTACCCTGGCTCTTCTATTATGCAGGTATGCTTTTACCCATTTGTACGGGGTGCAAAGGGAACGCATTGCTCTAGGCGGACCCAGGGTTAGCAGATAACCAAGATCCCAAATGTACCTCCACGTGGTGCACCCTGGAAACAGAAATACAGCAGCTCGTGCTGATTCTGGCTAAATCATTTGGGGATCGTGTCCGAGAATGTGGAGGTAGCAGATGGAAAGAGATTTGACTGCACAAGAGACAGACAATATCTCTGACACCACCAGCAGCACCACATATAGCGACACTGTCGACATACAGTGAAGCTAGTCAGTCCAGTCCGAACATTGGAGGGGCGGCCAATGTAAAATGCACGTAAAGGTAGATGCATGGCGAGAGACAAATATATTTCATACCGAGTACAATGAAACAATGAAAGGGCAGAACAGCGCTAGAGGGCAGCGCGAACTGCAAATAGAAAATGAAAAGTTCCTAGGAAAGGGGAACTACAAGCTCCGTCAGCTCGAGGCGAGCTTCTAGTTACCTGTGTTCCTTACAGGCAGAGACCCAGACCCATTCATTGGCGTTTGGTAAAGCAAGAAGACCTAATCCATCTCTAATGTCGAGCCTTCCTAAACCGGAAATATGCTCGCGAATAGAAAGGGTTCCGTACTCGATGCTCTCAGGCACAAAAGGGACAACGATTTAGCCCTGGCCCAGCTCTACTGTCAGGTTTTCCTACACCGGAAATACACTTGAAGAGAGAAAGGGTTCAGTACCTGATGGGCTCAGGCGCTATTGGGACAAGGAAGCTCAGCTCGAGAACGACTTGCTCTCAAACGCGTGGTGTGAGACTCGAACTTGGACAAGGGGTACACGATGTCGGTGAACGACACCTCGGCTAAGAGGGCGAAAGAGCCAGGGTCCAACTCCTCTGTTGAGTTCTTCCCCTTAAGGAACCAGGCTCACGGATGAGAAACGGTTCAGTACCCAATGGGCACAAACACAGCACGTCCAATTACACAAGGCAAGTACATAGACAGTGGAACACCTCGTTCGAGTCAGACGAAAGCAAAAAATCGTCTGGGCGAAGAGTCTCCACTACACGTGCCTGGAGACAGATATAGAGGCTGTCACAGGCTAAGGGTAGCCCACCCGAATTGTCAAGGCATGCCGAAATCGGATGTGCTACGCCTACAAGGCGCATAACGGTGGCACAACGTAATCACGCTCCCGGCGGAAATCGCGCGGATATCCGTGATGGTTACAATGGAGCGAACGTAAAACAAAACAAACAAAACCCATTTGTACATTCTTGAACTAACCCTGCAATGTCGCAATTTCATTAAGAGCCCTTCTTTCCAGACCTTATCAAATGCTTTCCTGAGGTCTATCCATGCTGCTAGTACCAGTTTCTTATCTTGGAAGGCATCCTCAATCTCTTGGGAGAGATAGGTTGCCTGATCTTCAGTAGAGTAGCACTGTCTGAAACCTGATTGTTGTGATACCACAAGGTTTTCACTTTCAAGGTACCACTGCATCCTAAGATTGATAATGCGTTCCATTGTTTTGCATAGACAGCTTGTGAGGCTGATGGACCTGTAGTTGGAGACTGTGTTTCCATCTTTTCCTGATTTGAGGAGTGGTATCATTATTGCTTCTCTCCACGCCTGTGGTACATTACGTGTGGACCAGCTTGTGTTAAAGACCTGCAGTAGCTTTGCTCTTGCTGCAATTCCCAGGTTTCTAATCATTTCATTGGACACTCCATCAGCTCCAGGGGACTTTTTCATTTTCAATTTGGATATTGCATGCTCCAGTTCTCTCATTGTGATTGGTGCCTCCATGACTTCAGGTATAGGTTCGCCTTGTCCAATGTTTTGCTGGTTCTCTCGAACCTCCTGTTGTTTGTCTGGGCTGACTTTGACGTTATTGTCTTCTGCAAAGGAATCTGCAAAGTAATCAGCTGCATGTTTACCTGTTAAAATGTTTCTATCTTTATAAAGTGTGATCCTGGTATTTCTCTCTGTACCTTCATCATTTAGTTGTTTCACAGGTTTCCATAATCTCTTTCTACGTTCAGCAGCTCTGTTTTTTCTTTCCGGCTGCTCCGTCTGGCTTGTAACTTGGCTCTTTGAAATTTAGCCGTTGCTGATATTTGTTGTGATGTTCTTGGCTAGGTCTGTTCTCAGCCTGCTGTCTAGATGTTTCCATCTCATTTTGCAGCTTTTCCAGTTTATGATTCCAGTAGGGTTTGTAGTTTTTGCGTGCCCCCCTGGTTATGGTTTTACTAGCAGCATGTAGTATACATCTATTAAACTCACTCACTGCTCTATTGATGTCTTTGTCAAGTTCCTCACCTCTCTTGTCGATATGATCGTAGCCCCAGCTCTGAGAGTGGCTGTTGAAGTCACCACACACCATACGTCTCTCTTTGTTTTGAATTGTGTCTAGTGCCAATGGTTTATCATTTGGGCAGTAGTAGTTCAGGAGATGGAATTCTGCACTGTCTGTTTTTAGGTGGAGCATCTGGTATTCTGCTCCTCTTCCATATATACTTCCAGCTGACATGCACTGATATTGTGTTTAACAAGTGTCAGAATTCCACCCTTTCGCCTGTCCTTTCGGTCAGATCGGTAGCACTGGAAGCCTCTGATTTTGAAGGCTATGTCGCTGCTGAGGTGTGTTTCTTGGATACAGCATATATTAACTTGTTCTTCACTTAGACTTTTTGAAGTTCCAATTTTTTGCTGTATCCATCTCTTTTACTATTGACACCCTCAGCATTCCAGTGCATTATTTATATTGGTCGTTTGTTTGTTTGGCCAGTAGCTCTATTCCGTTGCCTCCTTTCTCCTCGGGGCAGTTGAGAAGGACTTCCAGTAACTGAGGTTGGGCCCTTTCGAGGTATAGGGCCCGACACCGTCCCTGCCTGAACGTCCCCCACAGGGCAGACACCATAACTGTTTATAGATGCAGACATGTTTCCATTATGTTTTGTGCGTGGCATCTTGATTATCTGTGCGCCTTTTGACTGGTTGCCTCCGTCTTCAGCACTCTGCTTACTTGGGCCGGACTATGGTCCTGCTGCAGTGGGACTGCCCGACCAGTTTTAGTTTCCAGCCCCTGATGGCTGAACTAAACCCCATCACCACTACAAGGTGCTGGCTTCGATGGGGCCCTTCTGTCTAAATTGCTGTATCGTAAGCTTTGGGAGTGGCTGTTAAAGTCCACCTCTGCCAGGATGTCTTTTTGGGAGTTTTTCATACTGTCATGACTGTCATGTTTAATTAATGGGATGTCATTTGACCAGTATGTATAATGAGTTCAAGGGTGTTGTTTTTTATGTGAATTATCTGGTCTTTAGAGCCTTCCTTGTGTGTTTTGGTTTATGTGGCATTGATTTTATTCTTGACCAGCGTTAGTATGCCACCTTTCCTCCGATATTTCATGTCAACTCTAAAACATTGGTACCATTGTATTTTGAAGGTTATCTTTTCTTTAAGATGGGTTTCTTGTATGCAGAAAATACACATCTTTTTCTGGTGCAAGGTATTTTGTAGTTCTGTTTTATTTGGTTAACTCCCTCTGCTAAAATAATGCAAAATCAACCTCCGTGTACTCTTTAAATATGAAAACGCGCAGTAATGAAAGCTTTTTAAATAACCTCCTCTACATTCCAGTGCATGATGTTTAGAGGGGTTATTATCCTGTTTGGATAGGCAGTCGTTTTTCTCTTCTACCTCCTGGCTCCACATGGTGGACTAGAGGGATCTCCAGAAGCTGGGGTGGAATCTGTCGAGGTTCAGAATCTGGCACTGCTCCTGCCTAAGGGAGCTTCACAGTTCAAGCACCATGACGATTAAACAAATTTTGTCGTGCAGGCATGTCAAATAGTCATGGTTGCTGGTGCGCCTCTCGACCTGGTATCTCGGACTTCAGCACCTATACGTTTTTTGAGCAGAACTGTGGTCCTGTTCGATATTGGGTTGGCCCGACCAATCTTAGTTTCCAGCCTCTTTTTGCTGGACTAAGCCCCATCTCCACTATAATGAGTTGGCCTCGATTGAGGGGGGAGGGCTTATATATCCGATGGCTTTCTGATCACTTTGACCTATGAGACTGTGCAGTCAATTCCATCCTAAACCTCCTTAGTCATCTCTCACCACATGCATGACAGCTCACAAGGTTGCAATTTTTATTATTATTATTATTTTTTTTGACGGTCGAAATTTTTCATATCTGTGCGTGTCCCCCACAGACTCTTAATCATATTTTATCAATTCTTAAATCATTCTTGTCATGACTTCATTTTTTACCTCAGACCCGAACTTTACAATTTCACAGAAAGTGTGTTCTATTCCACTCCCCGTCCTTCTTTCACCATTACAGAAGCCTCCATCATGTGAGGGTCTCCTTTCTTATGCCCCTACATCTATTTCCTGTCACAGTCAAATGCATAATTCTCCACTTTAGTTCCCTCCACAATAATCCATCGGATGCCCAAGAGAGGCACTCACGGAGACTTCTACATAAGGGAGCAGACTCAAGTTTAAAAACCTGAATAAATTTCTTTGTATAGGGTCCCTTTTTGACGTAGTTCACAGATGACTATTGGATGCAGTTTTAATCCTTACACGAAGCAACAGAAGTGTCATTCACAGCCAGTAGTCCAAACGATAAGCAGAATGGTACTTTCAGATGTCTGTCACCAATTTTGTTCACGAGTAAAACAACGTACTCTTGAACATTGTCTTCTTTGTCATGTATACCCTCATTTCGGTGGTTTCCCTCACAAGGAACAAAGACATTGCCTTCCAAATATATTCTTTTAAATATTCGGGAATTCCCACGGCCCACAAAAATTAGTACCACACAAAGATTGGGATCACAATGAACGAAAGATTGCAGGTTGTACTCTTCATCTTTTGGAACTGGGTGGAGCATGTACTGTTATCTCCTGACAGATGATTTATGTGGTAATTCAACTGGACCAAATAAGTTGCACTGTCAACAAGCAAATGCTTCAGACATGTAATCACCAAAAACTCAAAATGAACAGAAAAGAGTATAAGTGTTATCAGTACTTGTCAATAAAATAAACAACAAACCTTAACTACTCTTGGGGTGCTGACAATTATTTTAAAATATGATTGATTCTTCTTCTTCTGCGTTCGTTCTCAAACTCCTGCAGATTATCAGGGTGCAGTCCGGAGAACGGAATGGCTGTGTCATGGTTTACAGCATTGTTGCGATATCTGCTCATTTCGGTCTGACACATCCGAATTCAGCAGGGCTTTAGGTCACTTACCCTATATGCGATGGGACAGTCAACTCCATCCCATAACCTCCTTAGTCGATTCTTACAACATGCATGGAAGGTAAACAATGCTATTCATTGATCCATTATCAAGCCCCGGCAACACACGGATGTGATTGGCTCTAATTTCGTAGATATACACCGAAAATTAGTTATGATGCACTGTTCATGGATGTTATTTTATTACATACAGAGTGTTCCATTTAGCTGGCCCTAAAGTGAGCAGTCATTTAATATCATCCAGTGCTGGACATTCAGAAGGGTGATTGCCAACAGTTTGGTAATGATGTTTACAAAGTCGACACACTGAAGTGTATTGTGGTTCAGATGATTGATAAGCTGTATATGTTGTGTAAAAAAATCGGAAGATTATACTCTGGTCTGTCCTTCCCATAAGGTTATTGCTCTATTTGTAATTTGCGCTGGCCATATATTTGTAGATTTTACCCCATGTTTCCCAATAACCATCTGTTCAGCCAAGTCTCCTTGTTCACATATTTTAACATCGTTTTATCTTTGCTCATGGTACGTATGTTTGTTCTTGTCTTGCTCTCTTTTTTTTTTTTACAGTCTGTCTACCTTATCATTTCAATACAATATTTGAAAGTAAGGGATCCGTTGCAGAACTATATTGACTTCATGGGATGTGGTCAGCTATTATGTATTATAGTTCACATAATTACATATTTGGTGAAGTTGACAAAGTTGATGAGCAATCTCCCGGAAGAAGAATTCTAACATACAACTTAATGTACCATAAACAGGATCGATTCAATACAACTTAACAGCATCGAGTGCCGATTACACCGGTTGATGTCTGACATTGATTTCTTCGTCAGTTCGAACCTCAACCAAATGAAACAGTATGGATACTTCAAACAGGATCTCTCAATGTTTACTTTGCCCTCAGACTGGCTGATGTTTCTTGTCGCAACCTTTCCTTCCACAATTCACTTCTTCCATCTGCCTCTGGGGCAAACATGAGGCGTTGGAAATGAGTCTTTTCAATTCGGATGTCGATAATTTCAAGACTACCAGTTCTTCCATTTGCTTTTCTCGCGCCAGTTTCCTCCCTTGGGTTTTGTATTGTAGCTACTCAAATTTAACTCTCCTTTCTTTACATTGACAATGCAATTATTTTCGATTTTATTCTTATTAATACTACATTTAACTCAGTTTTATTTTCAGAGTAATACGAATCTAGTTCATATGTTGTAAATGCTCTTAATATATATGTAGACTGTAATCATATTAGAGTGAAAATGTAGGTTTCTCTTGTTAAAGGTAAAGTTAGGTCCCATGGCAGTAACCTGCTGTCGGGGTGAAGATAACTGATGTACTAAACCACAGAAACTATTAGGTGATGTGACCAGTTCCCTTGATGTGTTAAGCTTTCCTCACTCATGTGTCAAGAACCCGTTTACAGCTGGGTCGACTGGAGGAGCGGTCGTGTTAAACGAGACATCACGATCCGGTTTTTTTCATTTCTTGATAACCATTTTCCAACACAATTTAGATATTGTGGGAAATACTGTGTTAATCCCATATTTCCAGAGATTGTAGTGACTGGATTGTCAGAACCACGACTTCCACTATTTTAATGGTTGCAAAGCCGCTGGTATAACTAAAATATACTAACGGTCGCGGTTGATAGACACATACTTTGACATAAGAGACAAATTTAACAAATAATGTGTTAGCTCCGTATTTTTCATTCATCACTGGAATACTAAGGGCGATGAGGTACTCACTACACTAGCCAATTTAATATTCCAGAAGATATGGAACCCAATGTCTAAGGCTGCGTGGCATGCGAGTCGATTGTAGTCCAAAATATTGGTTTAGTTGAACTAGCAAAATAATCCGGACCACCCGATTAGGAAAACTAGTGGAAAACATGCCACATGTAGGTATAATTATGAAGAGAAAAAACACAAAGAAAGAAAAACACAAAAACCAAGAAATATTCAGAGTAAAGAATTAGATACACATAGAAAGATGATGGGTAGAGGACAATATGAGGTCCAAGATACAGGGTTCAAATACTGCCACAAGCAATTGTGCACCAGGACCGCTGAGAAAGCAATCAAAAACTACTGCCAAGGAAATCACTACAATAAAAAAAGCTTCTGTGCTAATGAATACGAAAAATTGTACTTACTGCGCAAAACTAAAATCCAACAGGTAGTTCCAGGAAAAAGGTAACAAAGTTTTGCTAACACTAGATAACACACACAATGACACACACAAATCAACGTTTCGACCAAAAGGCCTTTATCAAGACAGACAATAAACTTAAAACATATAATAGAAAGCGAACAGTAATAATATCGACGGTCACATAAGTATGGGTACTCTGGATTGACCGGAAGAGGTGAAATGACACCGGACAAGGAAAATACAAAAATGACAACAAACATGTGACACGAAACGATCCTAGATATGATATGCTACACACTATTTTTTATTATTGATCTGAATATGGAATAGTAATAATAATAAGATCCATAACCCGTTAGAGTCGTATGGGTTCCACGCTGGATACATCAGCACAAAAAAACTCTCCACACAACTCTATCCTCAGTCATTAGCAGGAGTGTAGAAAAACCATTCCTAGATGTTATGGTTGGTTGGATTTCATTAGTCACCAATATCTTGCTTTTTCCATGCCATATTACAGACTAACTTATTCTAACTTTGAGGTGAATTCCCGGAGTTCAGATTCGGAACTTGCCAATAGATCGATATCGTCGGCATAAGTCATGTTATAAAGTGGTTTTCGACAAAAGTTTTTGATGTCTGGAGATCTTGTAATGTCTCCTGCATTATATTTTCAAGATTAATATTAAAAGGTACTGGAGAAATTATGCAACCCTGGCGTACTCCTATATCCATCTTGAGAAATTCACCAATGCCATTATTTATGAAAACAGCACTGCTTGAATTCAATAATAAATATTTCATAACTGGCACGTGATTAATCTTGTTTTAGACTAATTATGCTTTATCTTAAACACATCATACATGATGGCAATTAAGATGACGAAACAACAGTATGTATGCAAACATAATAATTAAAACCTATCTTTGCTTACTCCATTCGCTATTGTGCTTCTCCCCTTTTATGTCCTTCCTATCACAACCATGTGTCTCTATGTAAGATTTGTTTACAGTGGTCTTTGTCATGATAAAGGCTTTTTAGTCGAAACGTCGTCTGTCACTATGTCTCGTTGTTAGCTTGTTTTATGACTTATTTTGGTAACACTTATACCTATTTTTGTTCATTTTGACGGAATGCATACTTTTATTTTATATGAACTTGGTGCTCGAGTTCTCTCTGATTTTAAAGTGGTTGTAACTATTGTTTTGGCTACCACATACGTACTTCATACATCACTCTTCTACTTTTAATTTATTGCAGTATTTCCCATAGACAAATGATAGAGATCTTCTCTCCTTTCAGTATTACCAGTATTCCCCCTTCCTCATTTGTAATATTTATTTCTTCTTCATCCAATAAACAGCATCACACGAACCTTCAGCTTATCGGGAAAATCATATGAGAAGAGATTACCCATGGGCATCATTACAATAGACTCGCATGACATGGACCAAACATACAAGAACACCATAGAGGGAAAAGTTGAAAAAAATAAATGGTTCCACATGGAGTGTTGAGTACATTCTCAAGAAGTTAACCACAGGCAAGGTAAGATCTGTATTAATCTGCTACTATAATCGTCTGTGTTGCCGGGGCCTGAAAGGACAACAAATAACAGCAATAATATTACCTCCCATGCATGTTGTAGGAAGCGATTAAGGAGGTTTTGGGGGTGGAGTTCGCTGTCCCATCCCATAAAGGATCAAAGTAACCAAAGTTCATGCTGACGGTAGACATGTTAGGCTAACAGGCACAGATATCGCAACCAACCTGTAAACCATGATATAACGCATTCCATTCTCCGGACTTTACTTTCATTACTGCGTGTTTTCTATTATAATCTGGACTACGTCCTGCAAATGTACACGAATTTGAGAACAAATGCCAAAGAAGAATATGGCTTCACAGCCTGGTCTACAACAGACAAATCAAACGTTAACAAAATGGTCTAAAGAAAGATAGCGCACATCATAACATGGGCACTAAAAGCAATAAAAATACAACACATGGAAAATATTACCCGATTGCAGTCAGTGGAAGATGACCAGAAAATGGAACCATACAATAATCTGATCATTTTAAAAGACTAATTGGATGTGCATGACAAAACTGATGAACAATTTGGGGAAAAAGGAAGATGAAAACAGAGTAACATTGTGGCTTATGCAAAAACAATATGTGGTAACAATGCTATTCTAGCTATATCAACCGCAAAGTCAATAACCATGTATTAAACCATCCCAACCTGGACAAGGAAATGCTTTCCAGAACTAAACCACAGCATCTCATGCAATAAAAGCAAAAAGATACTGCAATCTCAAAAAGAAAGTTCATAACAACCAAACATATTTACTACAATTTTCTATCACTTTGGAAATCAAAATTAAACATCGCCTTGTTCACGCTGAGACAAATGAGTGAGAGAGCAATAAAATACAGCAACGAACTAAACGCAATATGTATAGATCAAGTGAAAGCGTTCGATATAGTCAACAGAGACATACTATGGGAAACTCTAGAAATGTATTGTATCAAAGGACAACTGTTAGAAAGTATAAGCTTTGTACAACTGCCAATGTGTGTTAAGAACATCAGATGGTGTCACAGACATTTGAAGAAAAAAAACGTGAGTGCGTCAGGGTTGCATGCTCTCACCCTTGCTATTCAATATATACACAGCCAGAATAATAAAAGAGACTAAAAGTGCAGAGGGCAACGTCACCGACTCAGAACAAGACAACCCAGAGCAACTAAACAATGAAATGAATAAACTACTTTTCGCAGACAACCAGAGCCTCATATATGAAAACGAAGAACAACTACAAAGTCATGTTAGCTACTATCGGCAACATGTAGAAAATACAACATGAAGATCAATACACAAAATACGGAAACTATGAAAATATGCAGAACATCGAGCCCACTAAACATATATATAGACAACATCGGAGTAAAACAGGTAACAGGAGTTCAAATATCTCGGTAGTATTTTTTACAGAAAATGGAAGCCTCGGTAGAGAAATAGAGACAAGATGTCAAAAGGCAAATTCAGTAACATACCAACTTTCACCACTACTTCTTCACCCCAAGATCGAGATGGAAGTTAAAAGTCGAATGATCTACAGTATATTCCTACCAGCAATATGTTATCAGTGCCAAACCTGGTCTCTCTCATCTTCACATTACAGAAAGATAGCGACATGTGAGATGAAATGCTTGAGGAAAGCCGCCGGGGTCACCAGGCTCGATAGATTGCGAAATGAAGATATTAGGGAAAGAATAGGTATAATACCTTGTATAGATTACATAGAAAGACAGCAGATCAAGTGGTTTGGACTCATTATAAGATTGCATCACGACAAGTTGCCCGTACAGGCAAATAACCAAATGAGATCAGGGTACAAAGCCAGAGGAAGACCACGGAAAAGATGGATAGAAAACGTCAGGGACATCCTGAACAGACACGGTCATAGCACAGCCGAGGCCACACATCTGGCTTTAGAACGTAAGCTCGAGTTCAAATCACTCCTACGCTTAAAGGTAAGAGTGGATAACAAACCACCTGGGGAAAGAATAGACAATCAAACTTACGATCTAGGGGAGATAGCCACATTAATCATAGCATTACGCAAACACTGCTCGCATTTCGTCCCTTACATTAATTGTGAAACGGTAACTAGATTACGAAACTCGTGGTGGTACAATCACCTACTCCGAGATTTCTACTTTTACTGGCCAAAAACTCTGACTGATATAACCAAACTAGACACACACCAGAGTTGAATGAAAGCTGCTTATCTCATCACAAGAGGTAAACAAATAAGAGTGCCTGATCCTGAGATAATCGTTAGCTAACAGACTGCACAGCCACGTCAACCCGTAGGCATTCATAATTAATCATGTGACAAAAGGTATACATTCTGGTGGCTTTCATAGCTCACTAATTATACACACGTCTCGGAACTCTGGATTTTCATTTCTATCTTTATCAATTTCTGAGCTGCAAAGAGTTTCTAATTAATGAGGCTGAATTAATGAGGCCTTCTTTCGTTACTTTTCTTTATTATTCCCATGTTTTCCGTTGGTCAAT
Source organism: Meghimatium bilineatum (assembly GCA_034231615.1). Classification (NCBI taxonomy): domain Eukaryota; kingdom Metazoa; phylum Mollusca; class Gastropoda; order Stylommatophora; family Philomycidae; genus Meghimatium; species Meghimatium bilineatum. The sequence goes on from CM067299.1 coordinate 55,940,329, forward strand.
ATTTATATACTTGGAATCTCATGCCAAAAATAACCAAGGCTACTCCAAGTATATAAATAGTAACAAATGAAAAACGTGACAATAATCAAAATTGTACCGAATGAAGGTTGTTTACTTTTAGCAGTTATGTCTTCTATTACCGACGGTCATGGTTTAAGGGGTTCAATCTTTCCCTTTTAGAGGATATCATTTTGCAGTAAGAAATAAGAAAATACAAAGGTAAACACCCTCTAACGGCCCTGCCGGTCCCCATTTTTTAAAGTAAAATTCACACAAAACCAAGTGATTAGCTTTTATAAGATAAAGTCCCATCCTTACTAATGAAAATCATATCTACATCCTTGATTAGATGAGCTTCTGTACCTACTTATGGGTTCTAGCACACACATCTAGATACAGGGGCTAGAAATGCATCAAAATTACTTATCCGATCCCTGGCATGCGAGCTTTCACTTTCTTCCCTGTGCCAGGTAATGGTAGCTGCATGTGTTCAGCTGTGTTTGTCTGTAAAAGGGAAGTTAGCGATGGATGGGTTTGGTTGTAATATTTGTTTTTACAGGTCTTGTAGTGCATGGCATTCAATAAGATGGTGTTTTACTATGCATCACACGTAAAAGATGTTTCCTATCAGATTTCTCCTGTTGGCCAACTCTCACTAGTATAAACTAGAAAACAAGCACTTCTCTGATAGTTTTTGCACGCTGATCTCATGCAGTGCCACGTTTCATATCATATCTTGATATATGAGACTTTTCAATGTTTTTCTTGGGCTGGCAATACAACATAGGGCCTATGCTCAAAGTGACCAATGATCTGTTGCATTAATAAAAAGAAGTGACTCGGTGTGAGATCAGCACGAATGACTATTCTGGTGAAGAACTTTGCAAATGGGCCTACTGTATGTTCGTCTTCTTCTTCTTCTGCAGATTAGCAGGATGTAGTCCGGAGAACGGAATGCGCGGTGTCATGGTTTACAGCATTTCTGCGATATCTGCGCCTTTCAGCCTGACACATCCAACTTCAACATGGCTTTGGGTCACTGACCCTATATGGGATGGGACAGCCAACTCCATCCCATAACCTCCTTAGTCGTCTCTTATGACATGCATGAAAGTTAAACAGTGTTGCTATTCTTTGCTCCCCTTTCGGGCCCGCAACACACGGGAGCTACTGTATGTTAAATTCTGGTTAATTTTGGTAACAATCAGCTCTTTCTGTAACATTTTATAAGCTCATTTTACATATTTTTTTATATCTCAATGTCCATGGCTATAGCCTTGGACATGTGTTGTGTTACCGAGTCTCTAAAGGAGAACAAAGAGTAATATCACTAATAAACTGTAGGCAACATGCAAGGTTGTGCGTCCAGCTGGAAACTCTATCACACAGTACAATCATGTCCAAATGAAGACCATTAGGCAGCACGTAGCCCACGATTCAGTAGATAATGAAATAATTCATTTACGTGTAAGCAAGTAGCTCTTGATAGCCCATGGCCTTTGCCAAAAGCAGATATACTTATCAATTGAGCAACCGTGACACCTGAACTTGTGTGAGGTTTGTTGTCTCATTGGCATGCTTGTGTTTTGGATGCAAATTTTGTCCCAAATGGAGAAATTCCAGAGAGGCGGTATTCCAATATCGTCACATTCTCCCAGACATAGCATCAAGCCTGTATGGAGGTTTGGATGTTTATTGGAGTTCCCATTAGCAAATTATAACATGACGTAGTACCGGTACTAGGTATATAGCCAAAAGGTGAGTTAAACCACTTAGTGATTTTTCACACAAAAATAATCACATTTTTCATCATAAATGAGGGATTTATACACAAAAACTGGCGAATGGATATTTCCTTTCTTTATAGGTAAAACCTCATTAACGAAAACGTGTCTTCTACTCTGCACATATAATTCTAGGCCAATTACCTTATAATTCTTCAGTCAGATCTGTTGACCTGACTGCAGCTACAGCACATCTAACATTCCCTGCCACCTAGGAGTATGATCTCATGCTGAAGTCTGATGTGTCAGGACAAAAGGCGCAGATATTTCAGATAAGATGTAACCATGGAACAATGCATTCCATTCTCTGGACTACATCCTGCTAATATGCAGGAGTTTTGGAACAAACATTCCAGATAATGGAATGTGTGTTGTCATGGTTTACAACCTGACTGCAATATCTGCACCTTTTGTCCTGAGACATTTGACCAGCTTTATTTCTCTGTCACTATGGTATGGGACAGCCAAACCACTTCCAAAACGTCATTGGAAGTCTTTAACAGCATGCACTTTAGTGGCACTATTCATTGTATCCTTTTCTGTCCCCTGCAACAGGATTATCCTCATTAGCCATGCTTACTATAAATGTCAGAAGAACAGAAAGAAGGAAATAAAATGGCACAAAAAAGAGCAAGAGTTCACTGACAGAATATAAGACTACAAGCACAGCATGAGACCACCGAGTGTGAATACACTAACTTCATACGACCATGCAGAGAATGAGACCACAAGCACAATATAACATCACAAGCGGAGTGTGAAACTACAGAGTGTGAGATAGCACACACATAATAAGACCACAAGTACTGTATAAAAACATGGATAGAATATAAAATCACAAGCACAACTTGAGACCACATAATATAAGACCACAAAACAGAATATATGACAACTATAATATGACACCACAAGCACAGCAAGAGACCACAAACATAATTTATGACAACTATAGTAGGATACCACAAGCAATGCATGAGACATCAAACAGAATACATGACTATAAACACAGTTGTGAAAAAGCAATATAAGACCACTATGTGTTGCTGAGTCCCAAAAGAAGATCCAAAAACAGCAACATTGTACATGTTGTCAAAGGAAACAAAGTTTTTTTGTTTTGGGGGAGGAGGGGTTGGCTGTCCCATCCTACAGAGGGGCATATTGAATGAGAAGCCATGCTGAAATCAGAAATGTTGGGTCAAAAGATGCATATGCCAGCGCATTCTATTCTCTGACTAAATACTGCTAATCTGCAGGAGTTTGAGAACAAACATTTTCTTTCCTTTTCTAAAGAAAATCAATAGATAAGATAAGATGCAAGACACTTGGCAAAAAGCTCAAGCTTGTTCACTCCAGTTAGCTTTGATATTGGTGACTATCGTGTATGTACGGGAAACATTCCTCTCCTGCTTCTGGCCTACTAGCACTATGGTTACAGACATCCACCATTAAGTGGAAGTGGTTAAAAAAAATAGAATTAAGAATGTATTAGTTACCATTGAAGTCAGATGTTTTGGGCCATTTATGAAAATAAATAGCAACAAGACATTTCCATTTTCTAGATTACATCTTGTTGGAAATCTAGTAGGACCATTGTCCTGCTATAAGGGCGATCCGGAGGGAGTTTGAGAACAAATAAAAAATTAAGATCACAAACAATCAACATAAGACTAGAAAAAAATATATCAATGTCGATATATTTCAATTATTTATTTGAATCAAGTAGTTTATCAACTGATTACAAAATCAGTTTCATATTAACCAATCTTAATGTAAGGTTTACTTACCATATCAGTATACACAAATATTAACACCAGTACTAACTTGTTACTTATACAAAATTGTTTACACAAAGAATACTTATGTAAAAATGTAAAACAAGTGTTATTTCTGCAACAGTGTCAGCACACAAAATATTAACACTCCAATATAAAATAATGTTAAACATGTTATGAGAAAAATTATCAAAAAATGTACAATTTATTGATCAATTTCAATCATTCTCATATATCCAGTATACCTTAGTCCGGCTCTGTGGTGGCATGGTATAGAATGCATCGGTGACAGTCAAGGTAATTAGTTTGAATCCTGCCATAGGCATTTGTGCATCTGGACCATTCAGAAAGCAATGATAAACTACTAAAAGTAGATACTGCCAAGAAAATAACTACAACCAAAAAATGTTGCATTCATGGCTACATTCTGACTAGGATATGCTACCTATTTTTTTAAACCCTTGGTGACCAAGTTTGATGAATGACTAAATAAACATGTTCAGTGACAGAGAAAGAGTAATAAGAAAGGATAAACAGAGTAAGAGAAAGAGTCGTGTAATTTACTAGAATTCAAGGAAATGTGTTCCTATGTATCGAAACACTGAAATTGTGCATCATGCAGAGGTAAGGTTATGTGAAAAAACCATAAGGGTTTACAAAAGATTGATGAGTGAGTTTAAAAACTGTGTCAATTTTGGTTAGAAACAGACCAAGAGAATTATTCAAAAACATAGTAGGAATAACTATAGCTGCCGCCCATGTGTTGCTGGGGCCCGAAAGGGGAGCAAAGAATAGCAACACTGTTTACCTTCCAAGCATGTCGTAAAAGGCAACTAAGGAGGTTATGGGATGAGTTGGTTATCCCATCCCATATAGGGTCAGTGACCCAAAGCCATGCTGAAGTCGGATGTTCAGGCCGAAAGGGGCAGATATCGCTGCTATACTGTAAACCATGACACAAGGCATTCCGTTCTCCGGACTACATCCAGCTAATCTGCAGGAGTTTGAGAACGAATACAGAAGAAGAAGAAGAAGACTATAGCTGCCACTGGACACAGTTGCTTTTGTGTGGGAGAGACATCTTGTAAAATATGGACTATTTTTGTATAACTGAATTTAAATTAAGGTAATCGTATCATATTAATCTTAGAGATGTCTGCTTTACACGTGTATATCTGAAAGAAAGATGAGCATCCTTTCTTACTTTATGGGCTAGCAGCAGGTATTTTGGAAATTATTTATAAGGTTCAAGGTCTGTTTATATTAAAATGTGTTTTATTTTATAAGGCTTTTTGTAGAGGTTTTCATCTCACCAGGTTGACAGGCACTAGTGCCATCACAGTAACATCGGATCATACAGATTATCTGACTGCTGCATCAAAATGGCACATACCAATGTTGTGATCTATAGACTGCATTTTGCCAATGTTCATACAAAGTCTTCATTTCTGACCAGTTATGACGAGGCTTAAACAGTTTGTCATTGTGACGCAAAGCTTTCAACTCTTCTTTGCTATCCCACACACCTGAAAATGATTAAATTCTAAAATTAACAAAATATAAATACGATAAAAAAGACACGGTTCTACTGAAGAATATATTAGCACCACTTGTATTTTCTTCGTTCTGCAAGTGTTTGCATTTTTGTTCTGTTGAGTGTTTGTAATCTCTCCATTTTTTCCGTCTCTGTTATGGGTATTGATTTCATTGCCACTTTTGTGACATTAAGTGTGTCTGGTTTTGAACCATATTTAGCTCATGTAATATGGTGCGTGATGTTGGATACAATGCTGTTGACCCATATTCTGAGTGTGGTGGTATGTCCTGCTACCATGTCCTGATAAACTTTAAATATTTTTCCATTGTTAACTGGATGAATGACAGCTTATTGTCAAATGTAACTAAGTTATGTGGGTTGTTTGTCTTTTTCAGCTCTCCATTTATCTTAATGAGTTTTTTGTTTTGGCGAGAGTAAAGAGAGTAGTAAGAATAGTGTTTCACTTATCTGTGTCGATGTTGACACACAATTTGTTTGCCCATGCTGTTAAGGCATCTATAGCTCTTTACACATGTTTGGTGGTCACTGTCACATGTTCTTCCTTGCACCATATTACCAGGTCATCAGCATACATTGCCAATTTCATTCAATGTAGCATTCAGCAACCAGATCATTGATACAAACTAGAAGCCGTGTGGTGGACAATACCCCTCGAGGTACCTCATGACACAGTAGAACTTAATTGCTTTTGTGGCCATCTAGTTTTGTTATGTAAGCATGTTTTTAGAAATTTGTACATCCTACTATTATCCGGTTCTGTAGCACTGTGGTTCAGAGCGCATCTGTGACAGTCAAAGTACCGGGTTGAAATCCCGCCACAGACAATTGTGCATCAAGACCATTCTGAGAGCAATGGCAAATTATTTAGCATATTTATATTGCCTAGAAAATCACTACTAAAGACAAAAATAATTGGTTGATGACTAACTACATTAATTTTTTTTCAACCATTCACTCTGCAAATGCTCAATTTCTTCCCAAGCCTTTCTCTCCAAACCTTGTCAAAATCTTTTCTTAGGTCTAACTATGATGCTAGGTCCAGTTTCTTATTTTAGAATACATCCTTAATCTTTTGGGAGAGGTAGGTTGCCTGATTTTTAGTAAAGTAGCATTATCTGAAGCCTGCCAACTGTAATAAAAGAATGTTTTCGCTTTCAAGGTACCACTGCAACCTGAGGTTGATGCAACTTTCCATTGTTTTGCATAGATAGTTTATGAAGCAGATTACTCTGTAGATGGAGATTGATATGCTATCTACCATATTTTTCTGGTTTTGGGATTAGTATCATGCAGAGCTGTGTAGAAGTATTCGGTAAGGGGTAGGTTTTTTCTTCAAATCATTATAACAAGTATTTTCTTTTTTTCCGTGTAGTTTTTGTGTGTGACGTGGGGGGTGGGTTGGGTGTTGTTTTGTATGTTTGTTGCTGAATATAACCTCTCGGCCCCCTCCCCCACTGTCAAAACAATGTACCAGCACAGTGTAAGACAATGGCTGGACTGACAGATTATCATGTCCAAAAGCTTACAATGGCAAAATCAGTGAGCAAGTCTACAGAGAAGACACATTATCTATTAACTACATGAGAAAGCACAGTTCTAGAGGGTAGCACCATGTTTGAGAATAAGTGAGAATAAAAACCGTAATGAAAGAAATTTCTGCTTACAGTCTCCTTGGAAACTACCACGAAAGGACATCTTTTGGCATGCAAAGTCAAAGTGGGTGATAAACCATCATGGTGTAGAGCTGATACACACTCGTCACCTGGCGACAGATAGGAAGGCTGTCACAGGCTAGGGAAGTTCACCTGAATTAAAAGCATGTTGAAAACACATGCTAGACCTACCCACTATATGGGATTCAAACATAAATTCAAGCTCCCGGCAGAAATCACATAAAATTGTGTTCGTTATCAGAGTGTGAACACAGAAGAATAATATTTGAGTTTTCCTATATGTACTCTGTCCCTCTCAACACAGCAGCAAAAAGCTTTTCAAAAGTACCAATAAAAGGATGTGATTTTGTAGACTAAGTGATAACTAAGTGTTAATCCTCATGAACCTCTAAAAGACTGCATTTGTAAACAAGATATGACAGCCTGATATCAAATACATGACCTTATGAATACAAGGTAATGTAAAGGTAGGTAAGATAAGTTATGAACCAGCATCATAGCACCTGATTTTCCACATGTGCTCAACTGCCTAGTTTTCTGGTTGATCTGAAATCATCTAACAAGTATTGCCTACCACACTTGCTCAGTACTATGGTGTCATTCTTCACCCTTCCTAGAGCATGAACCCTGGTACCCTACTTCCTGGTGGCTGGGTAAACCATGGGAGTATTTATTTCAAACCACAAATAATGAATGGATTCAAAACCAGGATTTCCTGGCGATCATGAGAAGTACTTAACATTACTACGAAAATATGGAAAGTGGTTTAACCATTAAACCACAGAGATTCCTACTGAAATTTAACACTCCACAAACTAATAAATATAAAACACTTTGACAAGTCATAATATATTTAAATAGGCTTACTTTTTGCTAGACCAGCCAAAAATGCTGTTCCCAGACTAGTTATGTCACAGTGAAGACTGCGCTCAAAATTCTTGCTAACAACATCGCTCATCAACTGGACAAGAAAGTTGTTCACAGCAATTTCTCCATCCACTCTGAGAAATTAAAACAAAGATTTTATCTCAATCACTTGAAGTCAAGACAAGAAAGATATTTATAGCAATTCATCCAGTCAAGAAATTTAACAATATAATTTTAAAAAAATCTCAGTCAATACATTTTTTTATCCTTCCATCCACTCTGAATAAGTTCAGATACATAATACTGATTAACCGAATCAACATCACAGTATTCTGGGATCACCCACAGGTGCTTAGTCTCTTTCAGCTGAAGGTGTGACATATTTACACTAGTAGTTTCTAGAACTTTAAATGTACTCTCTTCAATCTTCCTCTCAGTCTACTACTACCCACCCATGCTCTCTCCATGCACAATTCCTTACTTATCATCCAAGTGATGATCATAGAGGTAATTTAATATGTCTCTTCTGAATTTGATCAACTAAATAATTAACAATTGCATTACGACCGATTGATATGAATCATTTGATCAACTAATTTATCTTCTTCTTCAGCGTTCATTCTCAAACTCCTGTTGGATCTCTCTTGTGACCATGGTCCTATTAGATTTCCAGCAGGATATAGTTCAGAGAATGGAAATGCATTGTGTCGCTGTTTTATTTGCGCTAATGGCCCGACACATCCATCTTTGGTGGAAACTAATTTATTATTTGATTGATAATCAGCATGCAATGTACAATGTACCTGACACGTGACAATGGAATCTGGGTCTCTAACAGAGCTGTTTCATACAAAGATTTGAACCTGAACACCAAAGATTCAAGCACTGCCCTAACCAGATGAGCTTTTGTAGTGTTTGGTGTCATACCAAAAATTGATGTTGCAGCTTTGTCATCATTGTAAGGTGTCTGCAAGCCACTGAATGCTGGAACAAAGAACACTCCTCCAGAATCTGAAAAGTTAATAAAATGCCATACAGGGGTTAATAGTTACCATAAAGCATTCCCCAAGAAACTACATATGCTTTCATTCTTTCTGCCCATCTGCAGTAGTCCAAAGAACTGAATGTGTAGTGTCATGGTTTACAGATTGACTGCAATATATGTGTCTTTCAGTCGACATCCATTTTGGCATGCCATTTAGGGTTAACAGATAATCAAGATCCTAAAAGCACCACCTCAATATTTTAGGGAATGGGATAGCCAACTTCACACAAAGCACGCTTTAGTCACCTCTTACAACATGCATGGGAGATTACAATGTCACTATCTTTTTCTCCCTTTGTGGTTCCAGCAACACAACTGTCATCCTCTACTTTTTCAGAGTAATTGTATGAACTTGTAATCTCCTAACAGCGGCCTTGTCTACAACTGTATCATTGTTCAATAGACACAGAGTGGAAATTTAATATGCTCTCTCAGTCCATGGTCTAGGTCAAGTTCCAAGTTTCCATGCAGCAAATCTGCAAATCAGTCAGCTCTTTTATTTGTCTGAACTTGTCCAGGATAAGAATAGTACTTATATAGAACACAGATTTTTGAAGTTTCACTGTTGGCAACTGACAGACTTTCACTAAGGGGTCATGAGGTGCAAAACACGAAAAAATACAAATAACAAAATACAAGACATTTTCAACATTTCAAACCATTAGGTCTTTGTCAAGAATATACAATAAAAACAGTAAGAACAATGTTACCACCACAAAGGCACTGGAACGCAGAAATGCAAACAATACAAAGTTCAAGGTGACAATGACGTATGAATAAACATGTAGTCATGGAAGTTGGTTTTGTTGAAAATTGGAATATGAGAACAGAAATAAACAATTATTATCCAAAACAACATGGACAGCACCAACACAAATTGAAATAAATTAATGTTCGGAATTAAGTCCAAAAGGCTTGAGGATGTCAAACTAAAAAATAAATTGATTTTGAAGAGCATACCTAGATCTGTCATTCGTGGTGCAGGATCTGAGGGCAGTGACTTGGATATCGAGGGCATCATGATGACCATCACCATTGAAATGAATGGCGACAGGGGTAGGTTCTCTGTGTTTTATGGCATGAAGATGCGTACAGAAGCGGTCACTCAATCATAAGACCATTTCACCTATATACTTCTTGTCAAAACGTTTACATACGATAACGTAAAGGACATTATAGGATTCACCTTCAGTTCATGTTTATAAAATTAAAAATAATTGACTAAGACATGAGTCGATAGAGTATATTAATTATTCTAATTAATATGTGGAGACTTCTGTGGATTTCTAGTCCTGGACATGCAAAAGTTCATTGCACAGTAAGAGCTGACAAGATAGCCTCAAAGGCATCAATACTAGTGAAAGTAAGTACAAGAATTATTTATTAAAATAATTACATGAACTATCCAAATGAGGACACAAGAATGGAAGTTAATTTTACAATCCATGCAGTGTGAGTTGTTATGTCATTCCACAGCTCTCTGTTATGTGTACTGTTAATCATTTCTGATACTGCTTTTCTCCCATGCCACAATCCTAGACTATACAGTACTGTCTTTCTTGATCTTCCGCTACCCATATTGCTCTTCAGCGCTGCCATCATATGATGCATCTTTCCTCTTCTTATGTATTAAAAAAAATGGATTGTCTTCTTCTAGTGCGAGTGAGTAGCTATGTTTTGATAAATCTTTTTAAGATATCTTCATTACGCTTTTTAATCTGTTCAGGTGTAAACAACATTCTTCTTTAGAACCACATATCCACCACCTCTACATAATTTCTTACTGTTCTACTGATTGTTCAAAATTCACTTCCATACATCAAAATCAGTTTTCTAAATAACAAAGAACTCTTTCATCAATTGATACAAATATATTACTTAAGATACTCATCTTGTGAAATATGTATAACTTTTGCCTGGACTATTCTATATTTGACTTCTTTAATTTATCTTTCATCTGCCGTTATCAGGGTACCAAATATTTGAATAAGTTTACTTGTCCAATCTATGTAGATGCTGCATTCTATAGGTCATTTCCTCTTTCATATTACTATTACTTGTGTTTCTGCTATTCAGACAAGTCCTGTATTTTGATTTTCTTTTGCAATGATATTTATCATTTATTGCAATTGTTTCCCACTTTCGACTATCACAACTGTGTCACCAGCATATCGCAGATCGTTTATATTATGCTCTACAAACGGTATTCCTGGCATATCTTGTATGGAACTCCATTATTTCACTATATAAATTTAACAGACTGGGTGACAGTCCAAAACCCTGTCTAACCACTTGTTTAATATTTTTAAACTAATTTTGTGATGTTCTTTGCAATCTGCGGCTAAAGTAGAGTTATGCAAATAGATTTCAAGAGATCACCAGGTTTCATGATCAACTTTCAATAATTTTGTTATCACTTTAATGCCCAATTTACCAATAGCTTTTATTTCTTGATAAATAATCCATGATACTGCTACAAAATTAACTTATAATTACTCCTTGCTTGAGCAGAATTACATACTTCTTTGTAGTGTGCTGGAAGAGCACTAGCAAATGGATTTTTTCAGAGTGTATCAATTTTGCTTTAGAAAACTAACTTAACATATTTAAGTTTTCATATTGAGGATTTCACAAGCTTTACCAGGCACTAGGAACATACAAATACTAACTACCTGGCACAGATTGAGCTAGTTCTGAACTCTCTGCAACATCACAAAAAAGACCTGCATAAGACAAAACAAACGTTTTTATTTAAATCTAATATTTCATTTTTAACACATGAATAAACTAAATGAATAAACAAATAAAAATAAGACGGGCATGACAAGGGGCAAAGGTGCATCATTGGATCAATCTGACATAATAAATGCACTAGGGGACTTCATCAGCTCAGAAGATTTTTCAGAATTGTGAAAAATGGTCACATGATTGCAAATAATTGTATAAAAAAAGTACTGAATGGCCCGTAAAGAAAAATGATGTAGGCCCCTACGAAGAAACGGATAAATCAACACTGGACTGGAACTGTAAGACATTACACTGATAGATTTATTGAGACAGGGATTGGAGCACCTTGGTCTTATCCATTGTGTGCTGATGATAATCTGCACTCAAATCAACAAATCATAAACTGATAATGAGAAGTCACATGATAGAGATGTACCCAATCACAACAAGGAAAAATATAATTCATTAATGTGTTTAACTTGTTCAGGTTTTAATACAATAGCAACTCGATTTTCAATGTTTGAAATTTTACTCCCAGCAGTGGTTAACAAATCTAGACAGATCTGCAGGCTGACAACAACCACAATCCTCAAGGTTTTAACCCCTTAGCTGCGGAGGTATCCTTGAGGATACAATGAGGGGTTGCCGCTATTTTGTAGAGATCTTTTTCTACTTAGTTTCCCAGGGAAACAATTTGTCTGAATGCTTTATTATAAGCTTCCAGACAGATTTTTCTTCAGGAAAGCTAAGAAGAGGAAGATCTCCACAAAATGGCTGTGGCTTTTCATCATATCCTTAAGAATCCTTCCACAGATAAGGGGTTAAGTTGTATCATCGGTAAATATAAAAACAAACCATTACATATTTTGTGTTTTTTTAAAAACGTGATGCTAATACCTCATATAACTCTAGAATATGTTTTATGTAGTTATCCCGTATGTTTCATTGTACTCTGGAAGGACTCTACCAACAGTTTTATTAGCCATATACAAGAGTAATAGCAATAAAATCCCAACAGACTTTCACCAACATGCACAGATTCATAGGTGAGCTGTGACATCATCATTCCTTGCACTATCAGTTATCAGATGATGAATTTTTTTCTTCGTCAGCGTTAATTCTCAAACTCCTGCTGGATCTCCTTGGTAGCAGGACCATGGTCCTACTAGATTTCCAGCAGGATGTAGTCCTGAGAATGGAAATGCATTGTGTCACCGATTTATTTGCGCTGATGAATTTCAAAGTTGCTTTTATATTTTCCTAATAATAAATTTTCAGGGAAAGAGGATACAAAAAAATGATTGAATCTTAAATTTTTTTTTAAATTAAAAATCCTTTGAGGAGGAAATTTCCTCCCCCACCCTTATCTATGGGTTTACTTTCAGCATTTTAAATATTAAAAGACATGACACCTTGTTAAGATCTTACTTGATGGTAGCCACCCATGCAACAGAAAACCTTAGTAGATGACATGCCATTATATTGAGGCTCTCCTATGGAAGTTTTGTAATTTTGTCATCTGTACAATTATTGACCCCCTCTGAGTAGAAGACTCCAACAGGCATTGCACTAAGCCAAAAGCTGAAGTCTTCTGGGTATGAAAGAAAGCTCAGAAAAACCACTCAACTGCACATAGGAAGTAAGAGCTAATCGCTTGCAATTCCTGGGGTTCTCAAACAAACAACTTGAAGGTAGAGTCGAGGGGCATACAAGAGATACATGTGAGGGGAATGCTAGAGATACAAGTGTGAAGGAAGCAAACATTGTGAGATGGACAGGAAAACAGTCTAATGCACTTGGTGTCTTGTACACTACAGTTTTGGTAGTCTAGTGCAATTCCAAGGCAAGTAACAGAAGAAGATGGAGGTCAGTTGCAGTCAATATTTGATGTGGAGATGGCACCTGATTAATAAATTCCTTGCCAAGAGTAGTTATGAAATTAGTAGAAGCTTACCACGTTATCAGTTGAGCACCATTCTTCTCTTGTTGTAAGATTGAGAGACTGGTAATTCTATTGTTTTTATGTTTGTGCCATCCATGACACACCCTGTTTGATTCTTGTGCCCTTTAGATTATTAATATTCTTGTTCAGTGGGTGCCTCTGGTCTGAAGTGACAGACATGTAGACCTAAACTTCAGCTTGGATGAGAGCATAATGGAAAACCAGTGATAAAATCAACATCAGGGATCTATGTGGGGCAGTCATCAAGCCATTTGTCTTGAATTCATTAGACCATTATGCCTTTCTTGCTTGTAAGGGCATTTTTAGAGGTTCCTGTGAATTATCATTTGAACTATGTGATGTTGAGTTATATTCTCAGATGGTAGTATGATGTTCTGCTGAGTGGGATGGTGTAAATATGAGTAAACTAAATTACAAGTCAATTCTTTTTGAGAACCCATAGGGCCTATATATTTTCCATTGTGACAATAAGAGATATCCCAAGTTCCTTACAATTAAAAATAGAAACTATTACTTCACAGAAAACACAAATACTGTCACAATTCCACAACACACAGATGACAATTATCTAATGTTCACATAGGTAATATTTCTTACTACCACTAACCAAGACTTTTGATCCATTCTATGACTGTTCCTGTATCAGCAGATTGTCCCTCAGCCAAGTACACAAGCTCAGTGCCAATTTTCCAACCAATTATTGGATACAGACCTATGGATTTATACACATAAATAAATATATGCATGCATCAATAATGGAACTGAAAAGCTAGATTATACAAATAGTATTTACCAGTATGCATCTAAATCAGAATTCTGCCCAAGTATGTGTTGATATTCTAATCCTAATCTAATATCCCTGTAATTTTAGACTCTACTGTGATTTCAATATTGGTACCAGTTCATACTTTTAGAATGTCACAGTAGAGTTAAAAGAGAGTCTGTGGTAATTGACATACCACAGATGCTTATACAATAGCCTGGGCAAAACATGAGGATGTAATTTATATGTTTCAAAATTGTCTGCAAAGACATAAAAGCCCATCTCTCTCCATCAGATATGAATGCTAACTAAAGAACAAGGAGAAAACTTGTGAAAAATAAGATACATAATAATAAAAATAGCAAACAAAACACAAAGTCATCAGAAGTTCTGTGGAAACATAAAATTTATAGAAAACAAAGAATAAAATAGCTTGGTCTTCTTATGAGAATGAATTGAACACAGCTGTTAGAGAAGAATGATACGGTCATTTCTAGATTAAAACTTATTTATTTACTTTCTCGCTTTACTGTTATGAAAACACAATTGACAAGTTCCCACCAAGGACGGATGTGTTGAGTCATTAATGCAAATAAAACAACAACACAATACATTTCCATTCTCAGGAGTACATTCAACTGGAAATCTTGTAGGACCATTGTCCAGTTACAAGAGAAATCTAGCAGGAGTTTGAGAATAAACGCTGACGAAGGATAAAAAATTGACAAGTTACTCTTTAACTTTATACCACTAATTTATTGTTCTGACCTGCATTTATGGACATTATGGTAATTGCAAAAGCTTGAGTCAGCATATTGTAATAAATTTTAAAAAGGCATCTTTGTTAGGAAGCTAGATTGGCTGAATTAGTAGGTTACAACGTTTTGACTAAAGATAGATTACCATTCTGCAATCTCGGAAAGTCATGAAGAATTGGTAAAGTGATGTTGCCACTTGAGCAACTCCTACCACCAATTTTTATTACTTTGTCACTAATCTTAAAAATGTGGCAATCTGACATTCATTCAGTAAATTGAATTGATTTGATTGTTATAATATAGGGGTTACTGTGTGCTCTACATTACACAAACTCCTATGACTAAAATAGAATTACAACTTGTAGAACATATTCAGTTCTGCATGTTATCTACTTGGTTTCAGTTTGTTATGGTCCATTGACGATCATTAAGTAGAACATTAGCAGATTCTTGTGAACGCAAATCCTATATTTTGTTAGTGTACGAATTGTGAGCAAAATAACATAGTATGCACATGTTCATTTTGAGTTTGTTATGGTGCACACTGTTTTCTTGCTGTCAAGGAAATTAGATCATTTCAGACCATATAGCAAGAAATATAACATGGCCTATTTTAGCACCAATTTTATGCAATGAGTGCACATCAGAAGAGAAGGGATAATGCTACAGTTGGGGGGCGGATAGTTTGGGGCAGTGTTAGAACTAATTCTAATACTAAATTAAATTACAAACAAGATAACAATTAGAATGATAAAATGCTACATCTATTAGGCCTATATATTAATATACAGCTCAGAAACATGGACAATAAAAAAAACAACTAGAAGACAGAATTGATGCCTTTGAGATGTGGATATATACCTATAGATGAATAGGGAGAACAATAGAAAGAGAAGAAAACAAACAAAGAAGTTCTAATAACACTTCATATGAAGAAAAAATTATTAAAGGACATAGATCAAACAAATATATTTTGAACATAGGCCTATTTTCTAAGGCATGACAAGTTGTTGAAGACCTTTTTTGAGGGTAAAGTCGAGGGAAAGCAAACAAGAGGTAGGCAGAGATACAAGTGGGAGAATAATATAATGAGATGGACAGGTTAGTCTAGCAGACTGTACCACCAAGACAAGAGAAAGAATGTGGAGGACTGCTGTAGCCAACTTTCGTTGCAGAGATGGCACTTAATAATGATAATCGTAGTTACAAATATTGCTGTCTTTGTGTACACAGACAACAACAAGAACAAAGAATTC
Organism: Meghimatium bilineatum; assembly: GCA_034231615.1. Lineage (NCBI taxonomy): Eukaryota > Metazoa > Mollusca > Gastropoda > Stylommatophora > Philomycidae > Meghimatium > Meghimatium bilineatum. The sequence continues at coordinate 55,956,495 of CM067299.1, forward strand.
ACTGTCACATGCCATGCATGTTATAAAAGGCAATGAGCTTAGGTTACCTCAAAATATTCTTCATTAAACCTACTAATGACCCATACCTGGATTGCTGTAAAAAAAACAACAACCTTTTAACTGCACTAAGCCTGAACATGGCAAATATGTCACTGAAAAGTTCCATCAGAAGTAGGCAGATACTTAGCTTATTGCACCTAATAACCACATTAAAGCAATTATTTGGGTCCTGTTAATTGGTTGTAAGTCTAGTTGTTCATGTCATTTGACCCAATGCCATTGTGTGAATATGCACATGTTTGTGAACTATTTTGTTAGCTCTTGGATTTGTAATAGCTCTATAAAATATTTCTGTAGTAAAGTAAAAAAGAGACAGATGGACAGAAAGGAGCACAAAGTTAGAGAGGGCAGACAAAGAGAAGACATACCTGATATAGATGCATGAGGACTGCTGCCAGTATTAAGGTCTAAAAATGTTCCTGCCCCAATTGTACACTTTACATCTCCCAGGTCAAAGCAGCAGTGTCCAAACATTGAAGCCTGCTGGTCAGCAACCTAAAACAGACAAAACAAATCATTTCATGTAAATATATATTTTCAACCTCTTCTGTGTACATTCTTCATAAGTAAAATTGTGCAAACTACAGTGTCCAGTGGGTAGATAACTGGATGCCTAGTTTGCTAAATTATGATAGTGGTTTTCTGAATTGGCAACAGCACAATCTTGATATACCCATAAGAGTTCCACCTCTTTCAGCAGATGGTAAAGGGTATAAAGATCAATAGTTCAGCAATTCATTGATTGTATATTTTTCTCATTCTACATATCAATCACCCTCCTCTACTAGCTTCCTGAGCAATTTCAAACTCTTTGAATCTTTTAATAATTCTGCATAACAGTATCTTGTCCAAACAGTGCATACATAGGAAATTCAAGATGTCTACTGTGTCATCTATCAAAACACTTGTGCCTTTAACGCATGTCTATCAGCTATCTCATTATCCTGAATTCCAGCATGACTCTGGTAAATTATTTAAGTAAGTCCCTACAGGTGGGAAATTTCAATAGCCTATACTCCATCCACTTATAGCACAGTCATCCATTCTGAATATTGCAGATCATGGCTTGAGAACAAGACAACATAATGGCCCTGACTGTAACTGTTTCCGAGACTCATTTTTAGAACTGCCATAACCAAAATTTTGTCAGGAACAAAGGGAGCAAAAAATAGCAACTCTGTTTACCGCATATGCATGCTGTAAGAAGTTTTTGGGGTAAGGTTGTTTGTCGCATCCCATTTAGGGTCAAAGTGATCCAGAAGCCATCCTGAAGTCAGATGTGTCAGACTGAAAGGCTTATGTATCACAGCTAATCTGTAAACCATGACAACACATTCTATTCTCCGGACTACATCCTGCTATTCTGAAGAAGTTTGTGAACAAACACAGCAGAAAAGCTGCCATAAATGCCTCATCTCCATTCTCATACTGGATGATTGATGTATTACATGCCCCACACTTTTCTTTTTCAGCAATGACTATACCTCTTAGAATGGGAGGGACTTGTTAAATGTGGGAGGTAGAAGTAAGACTGCACACATCTACAGAACAGAATGATAAGATAAAAGTGATAATATTAAACCAATGAGCCATGGAAATCATCAACATGCATACTCTTTGACAAGACTTTTCTAGCAAAATGAAATGGAATTACATTTAGTACCTCTTCTCTACAATAAACAGAAATAATAATAAACATTCATAATTGAGAGAAAAAAAAAGATTATTCCTACATGTTAACATATTTATATGAGCGCATATATATCTCTATATTTATTTCTCATATATAACATATATCTGCGCATGCGGTTGCGTCTGTGGGTCTCACCAATGGCTCACTAGACAAACCAATCATGCAACAGAAACCTTAGTAGATGACATGCCTTTATATTGAGGTTATCTTCTTATAGAAGCTTCATGGTACATCATCTATACAATCCCTTCGATAACAGTTACCATGTTGTTCCAACAGCTCGACGTTGTGCTAGAACTAGTTACGGGCACAGCATGGGTGGGCAGAACAACAAAGAAACCTGTTGCAAGGGCCAGAGTTGTGCCCTGATTTGACGTCTGTTTCAGCAACAATGGACTCGAAACACCATCGAGTCAAATGACTGCTGGAACAGAGGGCGGAGCACTTATGGGAATGCCCCACGTGCTGTGAGGCCAGTTTCTGATCAAGAATCAAGAAAATATTTAATTTAAACTGGATTTCTGTCAAGTAATGTTTTAAGAGTTCTAAAAACAGGTTATGTTGCGGCAAGACCTATGGGAGGTTTCCATGCTGACTACAAAATTGTTTTAAATAAAGTAGATCTAGATCTTGAATATGACTTCTACTTAACCCTGTGTTATAAGTATATGAAAGATATTTCTGAAGATACTTTTTGTTATCTCTAAGCATTTATTTCCTGAACAGTTGTAAATGATGGTTGTAAAGTTGAGATACTCACAACAGCAGTAATAGGAACTTTGAAACCACATATGTCCGGATCTGTCAACCCAAAATCACCACTGAAAGAACAGAAAAAATATATTGCAATAACCAGCAAGAACAAATATTGTTTCATATTGTTAAATGTAAATTATTCTGTTGAGACCCAGATTCTGTTAAACAGTATCTGACCCAGTGGTCCATAAAATGAAGTTACACATGTGTATGTTTGAAACTCTAAACCCCTTAAAAATGCTATCATAAGGAATCACATACTTATCATATCATTCCTTCGCCCGTGTGTTGTCTGGGCCTGAAAGGGGAGCATAGAATAGCAACACTGTTTACCTTCCATGCATGTCGTACGAGGCGAATAAGGAGGTTATGGGATGAAGTTGGCTGTCCCATCCCATATAGTGTCAGTGACCCACAGCCATGCTGAAGTCAGATGTGTCAGGCTGAAGTGCGCAGATATCAAAGCATTGTTGTACACCATGGCACAACGCATTCCGTTCTCCAGACTACATCCTGCTGATCTACAGGAATTTGAGAACGAACGCAGAAGAAAAAGATATCATTACTAACATTATTGGAAGCATTGCTGAAAGAGCTGTGGGATGATGAAATACAGTTGGACCATCGAGTTCTGCATTCTCTCACAATTCAAATCAGGTCATTTTATCACTTTTTTTAAGCTTCATGCCAAACCTCAAGATATTTGAAGTTGGTAAATTCTTCCAGTTTGTGACTGTTTAAATGGGTGTTCATGGGATCTTGCTTGATATTATTAGTCACCAATATCTTTCTTTTTTTTTCAATGCTAATTTACATGCCATATGTTACTAGCATCTTCCAAACTTGAAGTGAGTCGGAACCAGCCAAGAGATCTATATCACCGGAATAATACAAGTAACAAAGTGGTTTACCACCAATAGTTATTGATGTCTTGTGATAGTAGGTCAGTACTATATGGAAAAACGTTATAGAGAATGATAAAGAGAATAATCACTGGAAGCAACATAGATGTTAATTTGTATAATGCTGAGAATACTAAGGACTGTTTGGTAAACACCAGAGTTGTAATTTTATGCCCACATTTGGTTATTTTGTAAATTTAATTGGTAATAAAAGTTATGTTTTGATCAATGTTATATTTTTGGGAAATTTTTGTGAATGTGCACATGTGTGTATATTATATATAGATAAAAGCATGTTTCAAGTGATTAAACCATGAGAAGGGCAATGGTCTGCTGACTATCAAAAGAGGAGGCATACTGCATTCCCTCTATTAGCATGACCTGGTTGAAGATGCAAGTAATGGAACTTTATCTAAGATTGTGTGAATTAGAAATTGTGCACTGCAGAGATCAGGAGGAAGATTGAGGCTGGTGCACAATGAACAAATTAAAGTAACTATCAGCATGCCTGTGATTTGTTATATGCTAAGCAAACAAGAATAATGAACATGTGTGCTGTGGGTGTGCCTGGAGTATTACAATATCAGTTCAGCTAATCAATAATCATTCAAAACTGTTACCTAGTGTCTTTTACCACTGGAAATATTGACATAGGAATGTTGACAAGACCACACACTATTCTGCTCCACTCCATCTGGAAAAAAAGTTTAAATTTTATACAGGTAGGTAGGTATGCAGATAAGTAGATATGTTATATTAGACAGACAGGCATGCAAACAGACATGTTGAAATTACAAACTTGTCTACCAAATTCATAGAAAGAGATGAGGTTTTTACACCCCATCCCAGGTGTCATAACATTATATTTAGTATTAGGAATTTCCCCTATGACCTAAAAATACATGAAGAAGAGATACAATGGACTTGATGGAGATGGGAATCACATGGAATAGCTGAGAATATATCTATATCCAAGGATAGAGATAAATAGAATATCCTTGTCTGTGGCCTGATGTGTAAACACACTAGAGGTGGTTCCAAGGTCTTGAACCAGAAGGTAACAAATCAATACAAAACAATGAACATATTTAAAATAAAAACACTGTTCATGCTCACCTGGTAAGGATCAAAGAGTCCTGTTGCACTGGCAGATGAATAGTCTGTCACATGACACTTTTCCTGCGTAAGATTCCACAGTATCCAAGTTTCAACACAGCCAAACATAACTTGCTTTTGTGATGCCTTAACCCGTACCTGGGTACAAATGTGCCAAAGAAATTTTTGTATTAAACGCTCAAACTGGCAACTGATGATGGTTTGGGATGATGATAAAATAATCCCTTTAGCTGTGAGGGAGTAGCTCTCTACAGCACATAGCCTTTCAGTCCCTGAAGGGAGGCATTCCAGTGCATCAGTATCCCTTGATTAACACATCCTGCTTGGAGCACAGCACACATTTCTGGACCAACTGTCTCATCATTCTTCTGTCAGATTTCTTGACCTATCCACAGTTATGGCACATCTAGCATTCCTCATTAACTAGGAGTCTACTACATAAGGACAAATGTGCAATGTTCACTGGCTTGTATCTCTTCATCATCCATGGGGATTATTTGATAGAAGACAAATAAATTGAGAAAAGATGTGGCAGATTTTTTTCACAAGTTGTCAGCCAATTCCCCAACTTTGCTTAGTTGCCTCCTATGAAATGCCTGGAAAGAAGTCAGAAGAAATGTGTCACTGCACCCTGAACTAGAAGTCCATGCCCTGGTTGCTTCATGGGTGATGTTGGTTTAGATATAGGAATGCATAATGTGCATATTTTGCATTAAGGGGGTTTGAGTCTGACACCTTGTAGATGTGCTCTGTGTTAAGAAATATTTTAATATGAAACTTATGGAAACAGTTACAATGATTTATAGATTACATTGTCAAATATTGTTAAAAGGTTCACTGTAAGGGTAAAAAAAACCTTACAATTTGATATGTATATTGAAATGTGCAGATATTTTAGCAAAATTGTGACTTATTATGCAACACAGTTCTCCAAAATACACCCAGATCACTGGCAGGAGTGTGGGAATGAATGTAGAAAAAAAATGATATATGAAATGGGATTTTGCATATGCTTCATACAAGGTGGTATTTTTAATGGTTCTATCCAGGGTCATAGATACAACTTTGTAAAGGGAGGAAGAGGGAGTGTCCTTTAAAAAAAATGCATCAGATGTTTCTGAGGACCTTTTTTCCTTCAATATTTTTCTTGAAAATAAATATTTAATCGTGTTACTACCCTACTACCTTGAGGGAGGAAATATTGCAGGTGGTGACTTTTTCGCTTATCTTTGTCTTAAATATTGGGTTTAAAAAAATCTTTTCTATTTTTCTATGGAATTTGTTGGGAGGGGAAGAAAGGTAGAGTGTCTAACATAGGTTAGAAAATGTGTGATCGTGTTTACTGCAGCCAGATCAGCTCATCACTAATTCATTGGGGAAATTCTGCAAATTTCAAACTCCTGCCAGTAAGCAGGATGCATTTACAAAAATGGAACATTGGATTAAATTTTGGCTGTGATATCTGTGCCTTTTGATCTGACACATTTGACTTGCCTGGCCTTCGTCTGATCAATTTAATCGATACGATGAGATAGAACCAATCACAAACCTTCTTAGTTGCCTCTTAAGACATACATGACAATCAGTTTTGGTATTCTTTTCTCCCCTTTAGGGCTTGTCAATATAGACAAGCACCTAAACAAGTAGTATATTTCACCAGCATGTCATAGGAATCATCAGCATGTATACTCAGATCTACTGTAAGAGACTCAGCAGTTTGCAAAGATCCTTCAGCACCAAATATGGTGCATAGGGCAGAAACAAGTGCTCTCCAATTTTTGAGTTATATGAGATGCTACTGTGTGTAATTCTTACGTGCTGTTAAAACCTAGTCATATCATCTTTCTTCTGCAAAGTTTTTCTTGTTCTTCCTCTCTTTCTTTTGTCATCTGGTATACCAATTTTAATGTTTGTAGTGGCAGTCTACTTTCATTCAAAGTACTTGTCAGATACAAGTCCACCATTTTCCTCTTGTAGAAACATACCTATTGTTTTTTGGTATCTTTTATTTGCTTATTTGACTTGTGTTCTTTCGAGCCAATATGTAAGAGTTTTCTCAGACATCATCATCAAGTGCCATCTCCGCAATGAAGGTTGGCTGCAACGGATCTCCAACATTATCTGTCTCTTATCATGGTGGTACACTCTGCACTCTAACCTGTCCATCTTGTGATGTTACTCTCCCACTTGTATCTCTGCCTACCTCTTGCTCACTTCCCTTTGACTTTACCCTCAAGTAAGGTCTTCAATAAGGTGTCATGTCTTTTAATGTGTTCAAAATATTTTATTTGCCTGATCTTTATTTCTCTTAGTAGTTCTTTCTTCATATTAAGTGTTCTTAGCACCTCTTTATTTGTTTTCTTCTCTTTCCATGATGTTCTCCCTATTCTCCTATATATCCACATCTCAAAGGCATCAATTCTGTCTTCTAATTGTTTATTTAGTGTCCATGTTTCTGAGCCATACATTAATATAGAATAGATGTAGCATTTTATAATTCACATTTTTAACTTGTTTGTAATTTGTTTAGATATTAATATTTTCATCATGTCATTGAAGGTATTTTTAGCCATTCATATTCTCCTTTCAACTTCTGTTTCACATCTGCCATCATTTGTGACTATGTGTCCCTCACATAGTTAACCAATGTGTTTTTCAGACATTTATTGCCAAACATATAATTTCTTCTCCAGTGTGTTACTTTCCAGCTTTCGCATCCATACTACAGATATTACAAACATTTCAGTTTCCCAGAATGATATTATATAAGTTAATCAATCAAAACATAAATATACTTACTCCTGGAATGTTGTCAAATACCCAGAGTAATCTCATCGTTACTTGCTTCGACATAAACTTCAGGACGCTGGCTGCTAGGTGACGTTTCTTCCCAAACAATTTGTACAGAATTTTGGCACCTATGTTGAGTGCAAACAACCTATATGACCTATTCCACTCTAACACATAATCAACAGCACGTAGGTCTTGCCAAGTTATGATATTATGGAACGGCTGACCAGTTTCTCTGTGTTTAAAGAAAAAATATGAGGAGTACATACTAACTAATTTATGAAAAAGTGTTTAATCTCAATTAAAGTGTCATCTCAATCGATGACAATGCACTCCAGTTATCACTATAGGAGCTCCATTTCTTTTGGCAAAAGGTATGCATACTGATAGTTCCAATAGTCCATTGTTTGCATATTTTTATAATGATCCCCCTCTAGTATCTCCTCGAGCAATGTCAAACTCCTTTAATCTCGTCATAACAATTTTATTTACTATGGTATCCTCGTCCAACAGACGCATACATGGGGAGCTCAAAATCTCCTTCTTGTCCATGATCATCTGTCAGACACTTATGCTGCTGTTGATACCAATTTTTCAGCTCTTATTACCATTCAACTCCAACATGACCTGGACAAAATATTCACCAAGTCCTTGGATTTGTAAAACCCCAATATTTTAAATCCACATATGAAAATGTCTTGCTTTAATATTACAATTTATTAATAAAAAATATATGAAAGGGAGTAACTATAACAAAGTGGTTAGAGCACCGTCTACCTATCTCTACCTCCGAGTATAATTCTAAGTTCTACCTATCTCTACCTCCGAGTACAATTCTAAGTTCTACCTATCTCTACCTCCGAGTATAATTCTAAGTTCTACCTATCTCTACCTCCGAGTACAATTCTAAGTTCTACCTATCTCTACCTCCGAGTATAATTCTAAGTTCTACCTATCTCTACCTCCGAGTACAATTCTCAGTTAAGCTGACATGTTTTGATCATAAATATTCAAGTTTGACACCAAGTCTCAGGAAATGGATACTAAAACTTCTTACTCTTATGCATTATTCTTCTTCTTTCTGTCCTCATGTACCTTTCGGTGTTGAGGGGAGAGTGAGTTTACGGTCGTTTGCCCTTCTATTTGCCTCTTCTGCTGTTATATTTCCGAGTGTCTCTAATACACTATCTATCCACCTTTTAAGAGGGCGTCCAATAGGTCGACTGTTTTCGTATCGTTTGTTAAGTGTTTTTTTTGGATAATACTTTGCTCTTTCTGTCTGGTTATGTGTCCATACCATTTAACTTGTTGTTTCTAGATGTATTCTATTGTTGACTTGATCCCTAATAGTTTCCTTAGTGCTTCATTCCTGATTTTGTCTCTCAAGCTAACTCCAATCATACGTCTCACACATTTCATTTCAGTGGTGTTAATCTTATGTATTGTTGTAGAATATAATGTCCAAGTTTGACACTGATAACACAATGTTGGTAAGAAAATGGTGTTGAAAAGCGCTTTATTTGTTTCTAGTGTAATATCTTTGTTTCTTAGTAAAGGTGTTAATTGACCAATGACCTGACAGGCCTTATTACATCTTGCGTTTATTTCTACTTCTTGTTTATTGTCATATCTCAATGTGCTGCCAGATATTGAATTCATCTACTTGTTTTAGTTGTTTACTGTTTATCTGTATGTTGATGTTCTCCTTTTCTCGTGCAATATTCATTACTTCTGTTTTGTCTATGTTGATTTTCATTCCAAATTGCTTGCCTGCTGTGTCTATTATGTTTAGGTGGTCTTGCAGGTTTTTAATGTTGTTGTGGAATAAAACCTGGTCATCTGCAAAAAGCAGTTCATTTGCTTCATTAGAATTTGCTGTTTTGTTTATATGGTCCATGTATGTAATAAAAAGTAGTGGGGATAATACACATCCCTGTTTTACTCCTGTGCTAATCACAAAGTCCTATGTGTAGCCTGCTGCTGTTCTTACAGTGCAACTGCTGTTGTTATAGAGACTTCTACAAATGTTAATTAAATGTTGGCATACTCCATAAATTTTTAATGTTTCCCACAGTTTTTCTCTGTTTACTCGGTCAAATGCTTTCTCTTGATCTATGAAGGATATGTATAAATTTTGGTTGTATTCTATTGACTTCTCTGCCAGCTGTTTCAGAATAAATATTGCATCAGTACATCCTCTGTTTCATCTAAACCCCATTTGTGTATTGCTAAGTTGTGGTTCTATTACAGGTCTCAGTCTCTTATCTCAGGTCTCTTATGCATTAATTTTCGAATTCCTCCCAACAGTCTTGTTCATGGTTTAGAGCTTGGCTACAATATTTGCACCACTGTGCTATATAAAATATCAAAATCTTTCACCTTGTCTGTGATAAATATATCAGAACCTGTTTGTATTTGTGATTAACCCACTCAATCCTTATTACCCAGCGGCCGTTCTCATTCAATTGACACGCTGTCATTTAGATTGATGTTCGTTACAGATTCCATGAGAATAGACATGCTAAATTTAGCCCTACCGTGATACCTGTAATCATGGCTTGCAGTGTTGATATCTGATCATTTCTAAAAGATGCCATTTACAAACTGCGAAAGGTTTATTATGACCTTCAATTTTTGTCACAACTTGGTAAAAATGGACCTACTTATGATTCAGATGATGTTGATATGCAATTTTTTTAATGAAATTTCAGAGCGCATGAATGAATCAGACATTGATGGGGAATTAATTTAGTATTTAGAGTTTGAAGTAGCAATGAGCGTTGATCTGTAGTGTAGGCTTCAATTGATGATGTGCTCCTCCCCCCCACAACAGAGACCTAGTAATGATTGAGAATAGCCGACACAGTTGATATATGTCAATATTGATCAATTTCACAAGAAATTGGGTCCTGCAAATGACATTGATCGAGATTACTAGGCCTAAATTTCAAGATTTCTATGTGAGTCATTCTTTTGCATTATGCGCAGAACATTGTGTATACCGGTATCAAAATTTTCAGAAAAATGAGAATTATTTTGGAAACCTGTTTCACCAGATATCTAGGGCTTTCTTTATATGAACTAGGCCTATATGTTTGGAGTAATTAACAGTACAGAATGTTGTTATGCTGTGTAAGGTAGACTGCTTTGCAGCTTTCATTTAACATTTATCAGCAAACAAATTGACAAATAAATGAAGCAGGCATGAAACTGGTGTTCATTTTTTCCCCTCTCGCATGTTACATAACAAGTAAGCTTATTTTAGATGACATTCACAAAGATATGTTCAAAGATCAGTACCTCTTCCATTTATCTGTTAATTTGAGTTTGAATCATACAAATTGATTCGAATTGTATTTTATATTAATTTTCTTGCACAATCACTTCTGACATTTTTGCTGAGTTATTCCCCTTGTCCTGGGAATGAAGACTGGAGTTTTTCCTGATCAGCAAGGATTGAAAGGGTTAAGGAAGATATACTTGAATTTGTAGTAAGTGAGATGATGCTTCTGTTGCTTAGCATTAACATACTGGAAGTGGAAAATGAAATGTATCACACATTCAAACTTATCCTATAGGCCTAGGCTACATGGGGAACTTTGGTATTAAATGTGGAACGAGTATGTTTGGGCACCTGTAGGGCAGTTTGTGTATATAATGTGAGTTGCAGGAAAAAGCATTCATAACTTTTGACATTATCTGATAGAGTAAGCCGTTATGAGTCTGCAGAGGTTGCAAAAATATCAGTTTCCAACCAATATTTTAATACAGCCTACATACAACACATTTTGCTGAAACAACAAACATTCCTTCAGTCATCGTTGTACCTGTCCCAAGTAAGAAAGCTGGCCCTCATGGTTGTAATCCCCATGCAGGTAATCTGATCAGGCCGCAGACCTGCAGCTATAAATAATAAAATAAAAATTGTCTTCAATATAAACAAATACAATTTAAAGAAATTAAACATTAGAAACGGTTAAATGGATCAGAGTAAAACTAAACAGTAATAAGCCTAGAATATGAAAGGAAATGAACAAATGAATCAGGTAAAGGCAATTGATTTATAAATCAGCATCCAGTACTCTTATAGGCCTAAGTGTTCATCAGCACAGCTAGGGACAAATGTTGCCTGAATAATGGTGCCTTCAGCACTTCATAGCAATGGACAACATATTTGTACTTTTTCCCCAATTTGTGGACTGGTAGTCATTTTCTAGTGGCTGGGTGGACCATTAATTTTTATTTCAAAGTATGATTGATAAGTGAGCACACCCTAGTCAGCAAGCTAGTGACCTACAACCACACTAATGAGGTTCCTAAGATATTAAAAATATTTTAACATGGATAAGATAAAACAAAATAAAAGCTAAAGTGGAATCAACACTATATTAAATAGTATAATTGATTTCATATTATAGGATTAATAAATAGTAAAAGTAAAGTAAAGTAACCCATAGCATTTATTAATGCCGTAGGGGTGTGAGATGTTAAGCGCTCTCACATTTCACAGGCTCTGCAAATGAGGGCAGTAGCCATCTCCTCTCCCTCGCAGTCTTTACTTCCCGGATTAATCCGGTACCCATTTAAGGCTGGGTCAACCTGGGAGCCGTTGCGATCTGAAAACATTTCCGCCTCAACTGGGGAATGAACCCAGGACCACTCATATGCGAAGCCAGTGCGCTAACCACTGCGCTAACGCGGCTCCCGGTAACATTGATTGAATATTACAATACATAGTAGCATTCATTGAATATTATAATAAATAGTAACATTGATTGGACATTATAATAAATGGTAACACTGATTAAATATTATAGGTAATAAACAGTAATAATGATTGGATATTCAAATAAATAGTAAAATGGATCGGACTAGATCTGATTTGGGGAAAAAAATGACACTACAGGTTCATTAATTCTGGTGACATTTTAAATTCTTTCTGGATGAAATTATTTCATGGTTTGAAATGAATATATTTTTGTTTGAATTTTTTTTACTGCAACACGATTTAGTCAAAAGTGCTTCCCGAAGACACTGTATTAGCTGTAAGTCATATAAAATAACAAAAATAAAAATTGAATTTTGAATGCATACACAATATAAAATGATAAAAATTGCAACAACAAAATACAAAAATTACACCACACAAACAGGGATGTTAGAATACAGCCCGCCGAAGGCGGATGTTTCAGTGCATTGGCGCAAATAAAACGTTGACACAAGGCATTTATATTCCTTGGACTACATTCTGCTGGAAATCTAGTAGGATCATTGCCCTGCTATAAGAGGAATCCAGCGGGAGTTTGAGAATGAACACAATATTGAACACAAAACTGAACAAAATATTGAAATTTTCCATAGTGCTGGATCTCCACAGTAAGATAAGGTGAAAATTAAATTTAGGCCCCATTTACATTTTTACTATTTACATATGATGCTTTATTTTTCCTATTTTTAGTATGGCTCAGGTGGGGTTTGCCTATACACCCCACACAGTAATAACTGCTGATTTTTTTCAGCTTTGGTTTGCTGCAATGTGCACACTGACAGTCTGAGAAACACAATCAACTAAATATACAGTGTCAACAAATACTTTATCCTTTGAGAGTAGAGTACTGGTTTTTATTTTCTCAGCATAGGCCTAAGCATTTATTTTAGCTACCAGACTGTCAGCAATATCATTGGTCAGTAGTGTAAACCGTCTACTAGTGATGAATTTTCATTCAATGGTGTTCGGATACAAGATGCAGTTGATCTAAACAGAGATAATTAAATAGAAACATTCTGTTCAACTTCATTCCATTCAACATTATCATTAGGTCTATTGTTTGTATAACATAGTGCAAGAGTATCATTGCTGTCACTATCCGATTCTGGAGAAACAGCAAAAGTGGGAGCAGTTACAGATTTTTTGGCTGTTATTTTTCCTTTACCATAGGTTTGTATTCTCTACCACTGTCAAAGTTGAAAACGTTTTACAACTCATCATTTGAAATGTCATCTGCTATTAAACTCTCAAAAAATAATATGCCTGATTTTTGCTAAATCTTAGAGCTCTTTTATCAGTGGAAGATGACGAAATTTTTCTAATTTCACAAAAGCTAAACATACCTTATTTTAGTAAATTTTAATTAAAATGTTACTTGTATCTGATCATTCTTGAGACTAACGGGAATTGAACCAGTCCGTTCTACTGCACCAAATCGCCTAGCAACAATTGCACACGCGTTTTTCAGTACTTGACTAACCGCATCTCCAATAAAAGATGCGATTTCATCAAGCCATTCAAATCGTGCACACAAAGTCACCCGAACGGACCAATCGAGACAAGGACTATTACAACAACAACAAACATCCCGTACAGGTATTGAAATATCCTCAGTAACAACAAACACATAACATAATATCCGTATTAGTTATACAAAAACTAATTACGGGAACTTGCCGTAGAACGGACTGGTTCAATTCCCGTTAGTCTCAAGAATTTTAAATATTATCCTCTGGCTTCCTACTTAAATTTACTTGTATCTGATCACATTGTACCAAGATAATTTCCTTTTGTTTACTAAACTTCTAAGTTTTATACAGCCGAATTAGTTAATCTAAATTTATTTATAATAGAAAGAAAACAAAATTAGAGGGTCTATCTGCAACAACGATATATCATTTTTACGGCAATCCTGGACCGCATTATCCCAGATATATCATTTTTACACCCAGAAAGAGTTAACAGAGCACTAGTATTCTTTATGGATGTTCTTAACTCATACTTCTTGGTGAGCTGACCTGACCTGCTGCTGCAAAGGATATGTTTAAATATTCTGTGATGCCTTTTGTCCATCATGGTCTTGATTGTGCTTTTTTCCTGTGACCAGTCACCATACCCTCCATTATAAATTTTCCATGCTGCTGTATCTCTGTGGCACATGGTAGAGAGGTTAGAGCTTTGGTCTCACACCCGCAAGGTCCAGGGTTTGATTCCTGGTAATTACTGAGTTTTTTTTCTGTCAGAGTGTAAATTTTAAAAACCCACCCTGAACATGACATAGTGACAGCAAGGGCATGTGGCCTTTATCACATACAGCCACTTGAAACCTCTCTTCAACTCCCCAATAGAAAAAAAAGCAGTTCTGGAATAATTTGATTTTGGACAGACAGTTGTGTCTCTATAAATGGTCTTAAAACTTCTGTTTTCCTATGACTATTTAAGAACCAAAGCACCTCTCTACCAGTTTCATAGGGGTGCAGAGACGTTGGAGCGAGCACCTGTGCTCGCTTCGCTCGCCAGGACCAGGACTCATACTGGTTCAGACCTTGCTACGCCTCCCCGCGGAGCACCCTGGGCAACAGAGAAATCTGGCTAAGGTAGCAAGGATCGGACGATCTCCAGCTGAAGGGGGAACCTGCTGTGGACTTGGAAACTTCCAAGAGAGGAAAGACTCTTCTTATCCGCAGTACGTCCCGAGATTGTAGACAAGCTTCAGCAAAACTTTCGACAGCCTTTTACAAGGCTCAAGAACTTTTCGTCAGTTCCCTGTCAGCACCCAGCGTCGCGATATAACCAAAAAGTCCTTCTTAGGACTAGGTTGAAAGTGACGTGACTAGGCATCCCGAGATGGCCTAGTCGAATCCACTACTTAACAAACAAACAATCTACCAGTTTCAATATTTGTAGCACTTTTTAGATTCACCTTTCTTGCTGTTCACAGTACTCACAATAATCCTTTTTCAGCACCACATTTAGAAAGAATCAATTCTCTCTGAAAATGCTTTAAGTATCTGTGTTTCACAGCTGTAAATTGCTACTGGGAATATGCTTGCTCTAATCAAATGCAATATAATACAGGTAGATAAAACAAATAGCAAGAATCGGAAATGAAATTAGACAGTAACATGATTAGAAACTGATCACCACTTGTGTGTTGCCAGGACAGAAAGTAGAGCATAGAATAGCAATATTATCTTCCATGCATGTCACAAGATCCAACTAAAGAAGTTCTGGGGTGGAGTTGGCTGTCACATCCCATATAGGATTAAAGTGACCCAGAGCCAGATTAAAGAGACCCAGATTTTTATAACATGAAAATGAAAACAGCAAGATACAGGGGAAGACCACGAAGGAGGATTGAAGTAGTTACCAACATTCTGACATGGCACAGTATTACTGCATATCAAGCGACCAGGCGTGCAATAGCCCAAACACTGATCGTCATTTAATCCTGTAATGCCTCACAGCATAAGCAGAGAAAAGATGATATATAGATAAAGAAACAGTGTTGAAATCAGATGTCTCAGGCCGAAAAGCGCAGATAATGCAGCAAAGCTGTAAACCATGACAACATATTCTATTTTCCTGACAATATCTTAATAATCTGCAAGAGTTTCAGAATTAATGCAAAAGACGCAAAAGAAGAGAAACTAATAACAAACATTACCATGGATCTGTGATTAAAAAAATTATAATCTATTGTACTGTAATCACATTTAAAAGGACAATTTGGAGTATTACTAGCCTATATATGCAATTTTTTAGGAGCTAAAAATTAATTGTATAGTGAATCTGATAACATGACAGAGTCACAAAGATTTATACAAAGATTTATATTCAAGGCTTTGGTGTGGTGCCTCCTAAAAAAATGATCAGGTTTGAAGAGTTCTTGAGTCAGCATGCCTGTTCATTTATAGTCTGAAGTATGTGACATCTCAACTTGATACATTTGTGCTCAGTGGTTGCAGTATCCTGTGTGCAATCTAAATTTAGTATAATCAAGCATAAGGATACAGTACTATACTAGCAACCATTAAAAACGCATTAGCATGTTTTTACATGAGTCGTTTGTTGAAAATATGTTGAATTAAAGTTAACTGAAACTACATTTTTTTCCACATTTAAGAACCATTTGCAAATCAAATCTGCAGTATTTTAAAAAATAAAATCGTGGCTGCTTAATATTTTGTCAGATTTAAGCCAATCTGTTGGTTATGTGGCCTTAGTAAGGATAGGACTAATGTTAAGACTTATTTTCTGCAAGTAAGAGTAGTGAAGTCTCCATCACACAGTGTTTGAGTTAAGCTCATTGTTTGAACTGCTGTCTGAGTTGCTGTTTGGATGCGGTTACGCAAATGCATCAGTACAATCTTGAGATAGTGTTGTTACACTAGGTTGATCAGGCTGGAGCTGTATTCGGTGGTACCTGTCGCTAGGAATCGTTGGTACAGTCTTACTATAGTGGACTGGTCACAATTGATGTCTGGCAATTTATCTGGTCACCATTCCACTGACAAACATACTAGTTCTTGCTATTGCTCTCATAACATCAGACGAAGCATGAAAAAAACAGTAACGGATCATCAATAAAACCCATATAATGTCTTTTACTCGCTAAACTGTATAATGCGTGTGCCAAATTTGAACCAGTTTTGACTTTTAATAGTCAGAATTTGTTTATTTGCTGTATTGCAAGTGTAGCACGAAAATTGTGAAAGAAACATCCAATCAACAAAACAATGAGACTATGCGAACTTCATCACTTGCACGCATTATAGGCTGAAGAATCACTCATGCACATACATATTTTAAGCATGAAAAATCATGATTTCGATGAGTTTTTAATGGTTGCTAGTATATATTGCAAGGAATCATGAATGCAAATGCCAATTAACACAGTATAAGTAGAAGAGAAGTCACTGCCAGGTACATACCATTGATACTCTCTTGGGCAACAAGGCAGACATCCCGCACAATTTTGTGAGGATCTATCTCACACCAACCTGGTTCTGGTCGCAAGATCTCTTGCTGCAAGATATAAAAGTATATTTTGGATAACCTAATTTAAAATATTTATTAGATTACCTTATCAGAACACATGGTACTATTGAGACAAAAACCTCTGAACTGGACAAATGTTCCATCCAGCTTTCTGTAGAGAATGTAGGACACTAAATCAATGGAATAGGTGGAATTGATGATGTTATACTCTATATAGCATGGGTTGTCACCCCATTGCTAGAACCATGGAAGTTAAAAAGTGCTGGTGAGCACCACTCTACAACTTTACAACTAATGATTACGAGTCCCCTTTACAACTCAAATGTTATACAAAATGAAACAAAGTCATTATCCACACTTATGGAAAAAGGAATTGAGGAGAGGTGTGTACGTTGTAATGAAGGTAATGTCGATTTTCACAATTTTACTCAAATTTTTCAATTTCACTTTCATTTTCTGTATTGGCTTGTTTGTTATTTCCTATTATACGTAATGGTACTCTCTAGCTATGCCTGGACATTTGGGTACTAGAAATTTTGCCAAAAGGCTGGAAAAACCCCTCCCATAACTCTTTCCCAGTAAAAACAATTAATCATTGCAGATAGAAATCAAATGTGGACGTATCAAAGATAAATTGCAGATATGCCATCTAAATTTGCTTCGTTTCTATCATAAATTAATTAGTATTAACTTATTTAGTTGTTTAAAATTTAGAAATTTGGTTAACGAAACAAAATCCTTGTGGTAAAATGTGATTTTGATGAATTCGATGGAAAAATAACAGCTAAATAATTATAAAACTGTTTACACTGCTATTGTTTCTGAAGAATCCGATAGGCCTAGTGACAGCATGATAATTTTGCACTACATTATACAGAAAATAGAGTTAAGCCTAATGATGTTATGGAGTGGAATAAAGTTCAAAATAATGTTTGTAATGGGTCATCTCTGTTTTAGTATTTAGATCTACTATGTCTGGTCTCCATGCACCATTGAATGCAAATTCATCATCATTGTACTGTCTGTTTACACTGCTGACAAGTGATATTACTGACAGTTTGGTAGCTAATATAAAAGCTTATGCAGAGGAGAATATAAAAAAAAACCATCAGTACTCTCAACGGATAAAGTGTTGGTGCTGTACATTTTGTTGATTATGATGGTGTAAAACAGTGCAGAAAACCAAAACTTAAAAAATGCAGCAGTTACTAATGTGTGAGGTGTATAGACAAAACCCCACTTATGCTCCAAGGCATGTTTTAGAGCACATAATTTAAAAAATTGAAAAAAAAGACATAAGATGTATATAGGGTCTAAATATGAACTGCCTACTAACTTTGGAAATCCAATACTTGAGAATATTTTGTAAAGTTTCACAGTATTTTGTTCAGTTCTGAAATTTGACATGAAACACACAAAAAATGTCATAAAACATTAGGCAGTGGATAGATTTACTTCTAATAAAACAATTTTAAGATCAGTAAATGGAGAGTCCAAGACATCTACTTTAGTAAGATTGGATAGCAACATTTCAAGACAAGTAAAATTGAAGGTGAGTAGAACAAAAAATGTGTGTCAAACAAATTTCTATTCATCTAACATTCCTGTTTTGTGTACAAAATAAACTTTTTTTGTATTTTATTGATTGTTACAATTATTAAATTTTTATATTGTGCCTTGATTTCACATCCAATTATCTTTCTTTTGATACCTTATATGACCTTCAATAGCTAATAATTTTGTCTTCAGGAAGCTTGCACCTAAATCATGTCTCAATCCAAAAATTTAGCCTAAAATTAATTATGCCCAAACCCTGGAATAATTGCATTCTGAAAGAATTAATAGTTTTGCAAGAAAAAAGTTACCAATAATCTATTGAAAATGAAGGAATTATGAAAAAAAATAATTAGGAAATGAATTTTTTAAAGTTAAAATCATCCCCTAGCTGAAGACATATCTACAGCCCTGATGCAACTTTAAAAATGCAATCTACATTGTGATGTGAACCATGACAGAGTTAAAGCAACTTGGGACTATTTAACTTTCTCTAGCCCCCACGCTCTTCCATGCTGACAGGGAAGTATAACATTCGTCAAAGAAATTACAAAACAAACATGGTATTCCTTACATACATTAATAGTATGAGAGTGGGCTACTGCTAGGCTAATGTTACAAATTACATGGTAGACCATTAACCTCTGGATTACAGAAAAAATAAAATGTTCCATGATTTAATTAGTAAGGATTATGAAATCACCTGTCGTGATGCTGTTCCTTTAACTTGTGCTGACTTGTCATACACATATCCTTTAATACTGGAAGTTCCCACATCAATGGCAAGTATGTGTTGTTCTTCAGTTGTAACATCTGGCTGAACTGAAAAGGCTACAGCTAACAGCTCTGATGGCAATAACTGAGAAGGGTCTTTTGCCATTGTTCTCCATTCTGACTTTTGTGAATCATCAATCTCACTGTCCATTCTGCATCACTGATATCTGCATGAGAAAGAACACAGGTCAGCATCAACACATATTTGTGGTGCCTTGGTCTTTAGGCTTGTTTCTAGTGGAAGAAAGATATGGATATTGAGTAGAAACCAGGCCACATACACCAACATCATAGGCAACAACAGACCAACATCTTTCGATTTAGAACTGCAGGCTACAGGGCCACCTGTACCAGATCAGGGTGGCCCACACAAATGAATGTCCACAATGAGTTCTTTGAAGAACGTTGTTCTCACTGCCACTCTGTACGCCTCAGGGTTCTGTGCAAGCTGCCCCGCTTCTTCCAGTGTCATGTTCACACGTTCCTCGCTGTCATATGTTCATCGCAGTTCTAGTCCGCCTTCCTCCCGAAATCCCCCCCCCCCTCGATGACCAATCTTTTCAAACCATTGTGTCTCCCTATATGTAAAAAAATATGTACGTTTGCATTCCCGGATAGTCCCGAGGAGCCAGTCTTCTTCTATGTTCAGATCCCTGCGGACATCCGCATTTGTTCCCTTTTCTGTCCATGAAATTGTTTCACTTTAAATGCAGACAATTTCCCTGCCACTGTCGATGCCAATCCCATTTTCCAGAACCGCATATCGCCACTGGAAAAACAGTTAGTTTTCCTGTAGTCTCCGCTTCCTCTTGCCATACTCATCTGCGATGAGCATGTAGTGTAACCAATCTCTCTCCCGAACAATCTCCTGTGGTGTTGATGGCCGATCCCAGGCACCAAAAGTTGCATACATTCTCTAGTTGCTCTCTGTCAATGACCACCCTAGGTTACATATCTGCCCACATTGAAATTCAACTTTCTCAAGAAACAAATAAACACGAAACACATATTTTGTATCTGTGTGTGTTTCTTAGTAGTTATTTATTGCTACTGGGGCAGTCTCAATAATGTCGAACATCCTATGATAGTTTGGGTATTGTTTTTAGGATGTTTATTATCTTGTTCGAAAGAAAAGAGATCTCACAAGGCAGGGCAATAAAATAGAGACACAATATTCTTAGCACACAGATAGAACACTTATTAATGTTACATATTAATTATAATATCTTGCTGGGCTTGTTTTACCGTTAGTTTACCTTGTGCGCAATTGATAATACTAGGAATAAGTACGTTGTAAAAATGCATGAACAACTATCCTAACCAGCACAGTATTTGTGGAAGAATACGACTTCAATATTTTAATATTAGCTTGTTTAGGTAGGCGGTGCTACTATCACAACCAAAATAAAAACTTTGAATAGTTTATTTTTAACAAGGCGGGAATAACTTAGCTTAGCAGTAAGGCCCGCTGTTGAAAGTAAATGTTCACACTACACATAAATATAGGCCTACATAGACCCTATACTTATATATTAAAAATTTTAGCAACAATTAGTATGGCTCTGATTTTTAAAAAGTGCATTATAAGTAATATAGTTGACTGATGTGACTTCATGTCGATACTTCGTGAGAAGAAGGCCGAAGATCTTGTGAATCTGATAGTTTACATCTGCACGAACTAGATATCTAAAAATAGCTTTCACGTGATCTATGCGTAGGCCCATTTGTCAATAATTAGCACAATAGATTTTTATGTCTGCTTCATTAATTATATTATACAATATTAATTATTTATAGTTCTAAATCTTATATTAAAATTATATATTCTCAATAGTCAATGACGAATCATATATTTTTCTAAGCAAAATTTGTCGGGGTGCGTGGGGACCCATGTGTAGTAAATCACGTGACCGTTGCTAGATAGCTGCACAAACAAATGGCGGAACGCTGTGTTTGATCGTTGTGTTGCTGTGAGCAGGTAACAAGAAACGTTTTGTCAACTATAGCGGTTACATAATTTTACTATTTATATAATATAGGGCCTATATGATTTAGTGTACTTTTTAAAGCATGCAAAACATTAATTTAATTAAACGTTTAACGCTTTGACTTTGTTGAAGTCTCCTGATTGATGTTCGTCCGTCGTGATCGACGATGACCAAAAACTCAACCATAATAATAATAACAATAAATAATGATAGAAGACAAGGATCAGAGAAAGTTGTTATTTTAACTTTCTATTCTAACCATTAACTGTTAAAATACTCTTTTTTATTTAGTGCTTGGACAAAATTGTCAAAATAGTGCTATATCATTTAAAATAGATAACCTTTGAAAATTGCAATTCGATGATACCCCAACCAAGTCTGTATGTCCATCCTGAAAAAAAGTTATGCATTTTTTTTCGAATTCATTTGACCTCAAAATAATTTACATGAAAAATATAGGTAAAAGATAAATTAAACTTGACCACAATAAGTAATTGGATATCCGGGATTAACGTGTATGGAAAACTTTGCTTAGGCTATATTTCTTGTGACCAGGGTTTACATTAGGTGAGCAGATCATTGCCACAGCTTTTGACTACATTTATTAAGTTCTGTAACCATTTTTCCTTTTTATATAGGAAACGTTTAAGAGTGCAGAACATTGCATAAAAACAGTAGTTAATTTGTAGAAAATATCAACATTTATTTTAATTATACAAATTAGACTCCACATTGAATATTGTTTAGTTTTACATGCATCTGAGAATCACATAACACTGTGATCAACAGATGTATATAACTTTGCAAATACAAAAATATGTACAGGTAGTTTCTGTAGTATTTTACTATGTTTAATAGATATTTCATTTATTTTCATTATAATTATACTAATTATCCACCATTTTGAATATTGATTACTTCTATGTCCATGTGAAAATTCTAGAAATGTGATCATCATGAGCATATAGTCTCTGCAAACACAAAAATGTATAGTTTATGTATTGTATTATTGAAAATAACAAAGATAATTCAGAAATCATCAGCTGCTACATTTTGTGATCACAAGTTTAATTTATATTTTCCTATGTTTCATGTAAATTATTTTGATGCCAAATTCATTTGAAAAAATTCATAACTTTTTTCAGGATTTACCTACAGACTTGGTTGAGGTATTGTTGAATTGCAATTTTCAAGGGCTATCTGACCATAGCAATGATATTACACTATTTTAAAAATTTTGTCCAAGCACCTAACCACAATGTAGCAGAGCTGATAATTTCTGAATTATCTTAGTTATTTTCAATAATATAATACACAAACTATACATTTTTGTGTTTGCAAAGACAAGACGCTTATTGTTAATCATATTTCTGCAATTTTCAGATGAACACAGATCTAATTGATATTCATAATGGTGGCTAATTACAGGTGTAGCGTTGGGGATGAAGATGACTCTTCAAGTACTAAGCCGCAGGATCTATTAGATGGGGTAGCCAGTTCCCTTCCTTGTTGTCTTTCCCTTTCCTAACTCATGTATCAGGTACTCATTTACAGCTGAGTCGACTGTAGGAGTCAAGTGAGAAATCACATCTCTGGCATTTTTTTGTCCAGACGTGGTTTCAAACCTAACACGCTGTAACTCGGTGATAGCAAGCAAGCTTACTATCCACTGCACTACTGCTCTCCTCTGCGACTAATTAGCATAATCATAATGAGCATAAATTATATATCTATTAGACATAATAAAATACCACAGAAACTATATATTTTTGTATTCACAAAGACAAGATGCATCTGTTGCTGTGATTCTCAGATGCATGTACAACTAATTAATATTCAAAATGACAGCTAATATGCATAATTAAAACAAATGTTGATTATTTTAAAAAAATAATTAATTGCCGTTTTCAGCAATGTCCAGCACTCTTAAAAGTTACATATATAAAAAGAAAAATGGTTACAGAACTTAATAAATCTAGTATCAAACATGTTCAACGATTTCCTCACTAAATATAAACCCTGGTCACAAGTAATTTATAGTCTAAGCAAAATGTTCTGTACACTAATCCCAGATGTTCAAGTATGATAATGTGACATAGCAAGTAAGAACAAGTTGTGTGCAATTCCTGAGGATAGTGACAAATAAAATGTTTTGTTAGAAGCACTGATATATGAGTACAGCAATCCAATATTAGTTATCATCAGAGCATCAATAGCGGATGGTCTGAAAATCTTACTACACTACTGACCAGACCAACAATTTTTCAGCATGAAACAGTAACATGCCGATATAGTGAGGCTTTCTTTTTGTACAGACTCAAATCATTTTACCTGTATAATTGTGTTTTTCTTTATGATGCAATATTCAGAGACACCAGCATTGAGAATCACACTGGGAAACCAGATGAGCTAAGCTCTGACCTTAGTGAAGTCCTAGCTGCCAATGTGAACATGGTGCCCTAACTATGAACATTTTGCACAGGGGGAGTGGCAAAAAACAACGCTGTGCAGGCCATGACAATTGCTGAGAGAGACCAGAGTCAGACAAACATGCTAGTATTTTATAACTCCTATGATGGTGAGGAATAACTAGCTGCCCCACCCATCCCAGTGACTATAACTTGGTTGCTATGAACACCTCTAACAGGAAATGATGGTTGACAGGGTAGCTAAAATGCATGATTAGCTCTGCATGTTGTGGAAAGGTAGGAAAGTCACAAAACCCCAAGAATTTACCCCTTCTGAGTAAGAGCCTTCTTCTGAAAGTATTGTACACTACTGAGAGTTGAAGTCTTTTGGGTATGAAATAAAGGTCTAGAGAAACCACCCCATTGCAACTTGGAAGAAAGAGGTATATAATTTATGGCGATCAAAACATCATCAGCAAAGTCTGACACACAAATTCATATGTACATCAAACCCCATCTCAGTAAATCCATCAGATTTGTAGAAATTCACAATTTGAGATTGATTTTGATTTATCAATCTCCATTTTGTATATCACCCCTTTTGTATATCTTCCAGAATTGTGTTAGCATCAAGTGCATTTCACCACCTAACAAACATCTGGAAAGGAAAAACAATAAGCAAACATACCAAACTACAACTGTTCAACTCCAATGTGATATCTGTGTTGACATATGGCTGCAATGAAAATGACAAAGGTGCTGGAGAAGAAATTGAACTCATTTTAAAATAAATGTCTTAGAAGATCCCTAAATATTGGTTGGGAAGAATTCAAGTCAAACATGCAAATAAAGAAGACACCAAGCAGTAATATGTTTCTACAACAATAAGAAGAAAACAATGGACTTATAAAGTCTGACATGTACTTAGAATGAATGAAAACAGACTGCCACTGTATGCATTAAAATGGGTACCAGATGGAAAAAGAGGAAGTCCAAGAGGGACTCTTTGCAGAACAACCATTAAAGAAGGTATTCTTCTTCTGCGTTCATTCTCAAACTCCTGCAGATTAGCAGGATGTAGTCCAGAGAACGGAATGCATTGTTTCATGGTTTACAGCATTGCTGCAGTATCTGCGTCTTTCAGCCTGACACATCCGACTTCAGCATGGCTTTGGGTCACTGACCATATATGGGATCCCATAACCTCCTTAGTCGCCATTTACAACATGCATGGAAGGTAAACAGTGTTGCTATTCTTTGCTCCCCTTTTGGGCCCTGGCAACACACAGGCAATCAAAGAGGGTATGTCTATGGGTCTCAACTTCATACTGGAATTACACACAGTAGCATCACATCGCTCAAACTGGAGAGCTCTGGTTTCTGCCCTATGCACAGTGTTCGGTGCTGAAGGAACATAGATAAATAGAGTTATATCTAATATGTTTTTCTTTCTAGGCTGTTCAAATCTTTACTCCAGTCTCTCGCAATCTTATCATACTTACACCATGATATGTAGATGTACTCATAAATAAAATATTGCGCAATGACTAAATGCAACCACTCTCTTAATTTTGTTGCTTAAGGTAAAGGTAACCCATAGCATTTAACTGTCATAGGGGTGTGAGATATGCTAATGACACAGTTTTCTTAACAATAAACGAAGATGGTCTGAAGCAAATGGTAATAAATTTTAAACAAATTAAGTGAAGCCCAAAACCTGTTCTTCAACATGAAGAAAACAAAAATTATGACAGCTGATAAAGTGAAAGTGCAATCAAAGATGATAATTGACAATTTTGAACTAGAGAATGTAACAAATTTCCAGTATTTGGACACAAACATGAATAGCTCAGGAGACTGCATTGTAGAAATCAAGAGAAGAATTGAAATGGTGACACTGAAACTTGCCCAAATGAAAAATCTTTGGCAATGTACCAGCAACATAGCCAAACTATGTATGATCAGAACATGCATATTTCCAGTGAACATATATGTCTGTGAGGCATGTACATTAAATACAACAGTAGCAAAGAGAATCACTGATTTCGAAATGAGATACTGCAGAAGAATTTTAGGTATACCAAGGACAGCTAAAAAGATAAATCAAGAAATGTGAAGATCAATAAACATTGAAGAGGGCTGGCTCCTTAACAAGAAAGCTGTGTTTTTTTCTTCATATAAAGAGACATAACAGCATGAAAAGGTTAATAGCTAGAGACAGAGTGAATTACAACAGAGGAAGAGGGCACCAAAGTGATATATCAGATTGTTTAAACATGTATCAGCAGGTCCACTCGCCCAAAATCATGGAGTGTTCAGAGAATCCATAAGGAAAACGTTCTAGAAAGAATATGTCACATGATGATGAAAGGTGTGAGATATAAGCAGTCAAACATTTCAGAGGCTCTACTATATGATATAGGAGAGGGCGGTAGCCATCTCCTCTCCCTCCCAGTCTTTACTTCCTGGACTGATCCAGTACCCAATTAAAGCTGAGTCGACCCGGGACCCGTGGTGGTCTGAAAAAGTTTCCACCTCGACTGGGAAATAAACCTAGGACCACTCAAATGTGAAGCCAGTGCACTAACCACTGCACTATGCTTACAAAGAGTGTGTAAAAATGTTCATTTCATTCATGTATACAAATAGTTAATGCCATAGTTTCCTAGCCTTGTATTAAATATTACAATGCCTGATTGAGCTGGAACTATTTAAACCATCAGCTGTTTCATGATTGACTCAGTCTTAGGAAAAGAGAGACATAACTGTCTATTTGTACATCTTAAGAGCTCAACATGTCATGTAGAGATGATGCGAAAGGTCTTAATGGGTCTTACAATTAGCAACAAAACCAACTGTAATGCAACAATAAGCCTCTAAAAGGTGATACCTATTTAAAGATGCTTCTTCTTGTGGAAACTCTTCATCTATACAATTTTGTTTTTACTCCCTCTTAGTAGGAGGTTCTCAAAGGGGCTCAAAAAAATTCTTTTTTAGCTATTTTGAAGTGTGGAGTTTTCTAGGTATGATACGAGAATAAGGAAAATAAGGATACAATAAGGAAAATTGAAATCTAAGGCAGGAGACAATGAATGCAGCAGAAAAAGTGGGAAAGAATAATTTCTGAGAATGTACCACAACTTCAAGAAATATAGCCTAATATATTAGGTGGGGGGGGGGGGGGGGGAATTAAATTTCATAGACTGATGCAGAAACACCATTTTAGCTATTTTTTTTTCAATGAAAGAAAGGATATAATTGGTCAGTTTATTCTTGTTTAACTTTCAGGTGCTATTTAAATATTTTGTAACCACACCTTGTTGCAACTATTTCATTGTTTTTCAGCTATGTTCCTAAAGACACAATGGAGTCATTGAGAACAGAATCATCACTGTCATCAAACAGATCCGGAAGTCATATATCACATAGATCTGGCAGACAGGATATACCTTCTGCGGGAAGCACACCTTCAGATATAGAAGAAGATGTTGCAAGTGAAGCTGAAATTAAAGAGAATATAGATTCAGAAGATGGAAAAATGGAGCAGGATGTTGAGACGGCTGGTACCTATGTTTCTATGTTTCAGACTATTAAATCACATGTGAATAATGAAACAGTCAATTCTGTAACAAAAGAAACTGTGAAAGGTATGTTTATTTGTTTTGATCCACAGAAATTATAAGTGATGATGCTCGGGGTTCCTCTAGTGCTCCGTTCTTTCATACCCAGAAGACAGGACTGTAGATAGGCCTACATCTTCAGTTTAAAATAAAAAGATAATCACCTTGTTTTTGTGGGAATTATGATGATATTATTAAGGGAAATTAAGGAAGAATGGCGTTTACCAACATTTTAACTTGCCTCCTAGGACTAAAATCATATTTTCATTTCCTAAAGGAGAGGAAATTTCAGTAATTTCTATCTTCAGAAAATTACTGAGTTTCGAGAACAAATATCTTCATAGGATAACTAACACCCATTTGTAGTGAATTCAAATCGAATGATAAAATCAAAGAAGAGACACATCAAAATTTCAGCACACAGATGTTATCAGAAAACGCAGTTGGTCCTACATCGGGCATGTCCTACGTGCAGACACCAACAGAATACACCACCAATCTCTTTGAATGGATTACCTACAGGCAAAAGAGCAATGGGTAGACCAAAAGAAACACTCAGAAGAACAATACTTAGAGAAAGTGAAATAACCAATATTCATACTATTCAAGAACTGCACAGAATAGCTTTGAACAGACAGAATTGGAGAGATCTGACCTCTGCCTAATGTGCTAACTTCAGCGCAAAAGGAAAATGAATGAATGAAAGGAGAGGGGGGAATTTGAACCTCTCAACCCATATTTGAAGGCAGCTATGGTAATTTTACCTTATTAATGTCATTGGCTGTAGGTAGGTCTCTGGCTGGTGTAGTGTCTGTATATTTTCCAGTTTGGTTTTCTTTCTTGTAGTTTCACCTAGAGAGAGTGATGCATTCTTTAATATAGCCTATTCATTTTCTACAATCAGAAAGACCATCCTAGGACAGATGACACATATTTTCAAGAACAAATATGGAAACATAGACATTAAAGTTGCATTATATAAGAGTATTATTATTCCATCACTGTGCTATCAGTGCCAAACCTGGACACTGACAGCACAAGACAAAAGAAAAATAGTGACAGCAGAAATGACATGTCTACGAAGAATACTCAGAGTGTCATTAAGAGATAGAATTAGAAATAATAACATCAGATAGATAATTATTAATTTTTTGGTTATAACCAAAAAAAAACCAGTATTGGAACACATCAAACGACAACAAATCAAGTGGTTTTCACACGCTTTCAGACTACCAACAGATAGCATTCCACAAATGGCCATGACACACAAGACAACAAGGCTATAAAGCCAGAGGCAGACCATGTAAAAGATGGATCACAGAAATCAAAGAAGCAACAGGAACAAGATTACAAACAGCACACAAGAAGGTCATCTTCAGAGAACTCTTCCACCTCTGATGCTGCAAGGCAAACAAGGGCCACAGTGTATAGATAGGTAGACTAGATAGATAGAAAAACAAGACTCCATGCTGTGTTCCAGCAACATGATTGATGTTCATTTTAAAATTTAGTGAGTGGAATGGCAAGTCTGATCTGGAGTTAGTATGCCATGATCTGGAGCAGAAGGTTAGGGGTCATTGGTTGGTTAATCAGGATAAGTTCATGTTAATCCTACCAGTTTTCTAGTTCCTCACCTCCCTTGCCCATATGATTTTAATTCTAACTCTGTGAGTGGCTATTGAAGTATGATTAGTTTTTCTTACACTGAGATTGTGTCTAGTGCTAATGGATGGTTATTGGACAGTAGTAGTTGAGGAGGTAAAATTCTATAATTTTTGTCCTGAGGTAGAGTATCTGATATTCCACTCCTTATATATATATATATATATATGAGCGGCATAGAAGATCAACGCCTTCGAGCTGAAATGCTACAGGAAGATACTTAGAATATCATGGAAGGATAAAATCAGAAACTCAGATATTATAAACACACTGAATATTCCAGAGTGTTGGTTACTAAACACAATAACTAAAAAAAAGTACGTCTGTTTGGTCATATAAAGAGACATAACTGTTTAGAAAGACAAATAATGGAGGGAAGAGTACCTGGGAAGAGGAGAAGAGGCAGACCAAGAAGACGATGGACTGACGACATTAAAGATAATATGAATACATCGCTAGAAAATGCAGGCCACATCGCCCAAGACAGAGAGAGGTTCAAAGAGTTCACTGGGAAGACAACGTTCTGGAAGGAATACGTCACATGACAATATATATATATATATCTAACAGGCATGTCCTGGTATTGTTCTTAGTTCTTAATAAGTATTTCACCTTTTCACATGTCTTTTTGATTGATAGCATTAGAAGCCTCTTATTGTGAAAGCTATATCCTTGTTGAGATGGGTTTCTTACAAGCGGCATACATGTACTTCCTCTTCATTCAAGATGTTTTTGAGTTCCACTTTTGTATTATTTTAATTGCACTTCAACATTCCAGTGCATTATTTTCAATGATCTTATCTTTTAACCAGTTACTCTATTATCATGCCTCTTGGCTCCTTGGAGTAATTTAGAAGAACTTCCAGTAGCTGTGCTTGCACACTTTTGAGGCAGAGGGTCCGACATCCTGCCTGGATGTCCATGACAGGGCAGGCACCATAAAATATATCTGAAGTAAACTTCTTATCTTTGTGTGGATTGGCAGCCTGATTGCTTTGGTGTGCCTCTTGGCTGATTGCATCAGTCTTCAGCACCTGTACTTACTAGGGCAGAATGTGATATTGCTCAATTTTAGGATAGTATGGACAGTCTTAGTTCTCAGCCTCTTTGTCTGAACTAAGCTCCATGTCTGCAGCAAGGATCAGTTATTATTTTCTAAGGCAACAGACAGATGGTGAAATATGAAATATTTTTATATTTTTAAATGTGCCAATGAAGGTGGAGAGGATATGGCACTTGATTTCATCTGATGAAATGCAATATTTTGTTTCCCTGCTGGCAGAAAAACAGCATATAAAGGTGTTGCGATGTTGTGATGCTATCTAATTAAATATCTGATGAAATATGATATTATGTTTCTATGTGTTCATCAGCTGCCAAAAATCTGCTAGATGAAGGTGGGAATGGACATGACAATGATAATGAGAGAAAGACAAAAGCAGAAAAGAATAGGTGATTATTATATTTGCATATCTGTCAACTTCCAGAAAAATAATTATTTTAGGCTAAAATAAACACTGAATTATGCATGTGACCCTAAATTTTGTAGGAAGAATACTTGATTTACTAAAGGTAAATAATATAGGTCAATATTTAATTAAATCTTAGTTCATAAAACAAATAAAATATTGTTACTGCACTTTTCCTGTTAGGGAGTTAGTTCGTTATTCCTCTAGGGCTAAAGATGGTACATAGGACGGATGTCATAGATTTCCATGTTTCTCGTTTCATTGCAATTTGCTTTAGGTCTTCATTGGAAATCCTTGAATCTGTTTCAGTAACACAGATATTTAATCTTTACAATATCAATGTGTTAAGTTAATGATCAACCAGTTCTTGATTCAGCAATAGAGAAAAAACATTCCTCCAAGGAGTGCATGAAGGATTTTATAAGATTCCAAAATAACAGCTACTTTATCATAGGAGTCACCACAATGTATCCACATTGGTGTTTTAGTGTTACCTCTAAAGGAGAAAATTATGTCACAACTGAGATTTTTATGTGTGTAATTATTGTGAGATTAGTGTACTAACCATATGGCCACCAAGCCCATATATTGGAAAGGGGGGGGGGCGGGTTTCTAGAAACTTAACCCTCATTAGTCATCTCTTGTGACGTACATTGTCAGAGTTTTACTATTTGTTGTTTCCTTTTATTGGTCTGGCAACATGCAGGCATTCCAAATTTTATTTTTAGGCCACAATCACATTGAAAATGTGAATGTAAAAGGAAGCAATGTAAGTGTTACTCACTTGATTGGTGACTAAAGTACCAACACAGAAAATGATACTCGAAACATGCTGCATAAGCACGGCCATAGAGATACATCTTCATTAAAGAGAATGGGGGAAGAAGTTACCTAAAGAAAAGGTAATTCTGTCACATTCATGTGTAATTCCCTCTTTTTTGCAAGAAAAAAGTCATTAACATTTTCTTAAAAATAATTATTTTATGGGGGGGGGGGGGGGGGTTGTTTACCCACTTTTTGGCTAAATTCCTGGTACTAAAAGTCGTGTTCTAATTTTAAAAAATGGGTGGGAGGTTTTGAACACCTGAAATAAATCACTTATCTAGGGCTTCTGCATCAGTTAGAAAGGTGTTTGTGACCCTTTTGAGTATCTCATGTTTTGAGTGTTTCATGGATGTACTTCCATGAACTATTTTTCTCTCTATTCAGGCCTTGGCAATAAACAGACAGGGCGGGGGGGGGGGGTATTGAGGCATCATGTCAGTGGTTAATGCACTGACTTCGCATATGAGTGGTTCTGGGTTCATTTCCCAGTTGAAGCAGAAAAGTTTTTGAGACTTCAACAGCTCCCAGGTCAACCCAACCTTAATTTGGTACTGGATTAATCTGAGAATTAAAGACTGTGACGGAGAGGAGATGGCTAACACCCTCATATAGTAGAACCAATGAAGTTGGTGATACTAACATCTCACACCACTGCGGCATTAATAAATGCCATGGGTTAACATTACTTCACTAGTAAACAGACATAAGTATATCTATCTATTCTATATGGATGTGAGAATTTGGCACTCACTGCAAATCTAAAGAAAAGGAAGCAAGCCTTTGAACATAAATGCTATAGACAGATACTATGGATTTGCAAAAAAGATTATACTGTATAACAAATGAATCACATCAGAAATAAAATAAGCATGTATGCACAATTCACAGCATCTCATATATCAATAGTTTCTGTTCCATCTTTTCTCCTTCTACTCTCAACTTTACCTTTAAAAATTGTTTTAGAAAGTGAATCATGTCTCATTACATGCCCAAACCAAGCAATTTACACAATTTCACCACTACCATAAATAGTTCCTGATAACCTGCAAGTTTGTTTATTTGCTACCAAATGAATATATTTGTCTTATGTTCTACATAATTGTTTTTTAAACACAATTCTGTAGAAATTATATTCAAAAGCCTGAATCATTTCTGTTTCTGTATTTAGTTCCCAGCTCTCACATCCATACAACAGCCGAAGACGGATGTGTCGGGCCATTGGCGCAAATAAAACGGTGACACAACGCATTTCCATTCTCAGGACTACATCTTGCTGGAAATCTAGTAGGACCATGGTCCTGCTACAAAGGAGATCCAGCAGGAGTTTGAGAATGAACGCTGAAGAAGAAGAACATCCATACAAAAGAATAGTTAGCACTATCAAATTATATAGATAGATTGTAGTTGTAATACTGATCTTAATTTTCCAAATCATATTCAGTCTTGCCATGGAAGCCATCACCATCTTGATCTCATTTCTCAAATTAAGATATAGGTCTATTTCAATATGTATGTCATCACATATTAGGGACCTGAGTACTTGAAGCTGATAACTTTTCCCAGTTTTTGACCATTTAAACAGATGTTTGTGGGATTCATATTTATTTAGCAATACTATAGTGATGCTATCTGTTAGCATGGCAATTTCTTGGAAGTGAAATAGGGTCATGATTGATTATAGTTCACTAACCTTGTAGATGACTGTATTTTGCCAATATATTGGTTTGTATTTGTTTTTATTATTATTAGCGTATGTTAATAGTAACAGTATCAGATAATATAAGGAATAATTGTAATTTCAGAGGCAAAAAACTGAAAAAAACATCAGAGAAAAGAACAGCATTTGATGGAAGAAAAGTTGTTTTTGTAACAGAATTTACTCAGACAGACTGGAAATGGAAAGACAAAGCAGAAAAATCTGGCAGCAGTGCAGTACTTATAGCATCTGTTGGTAAGAATTAATTCTTTTTCTACTATAGCAGGATATTGTCATAGAGTGGAATGCGTTGTGTTACGATTTACAGATTTTCTGCGATATCTTCACCTTCCAGCCTTAAAATCTGATTTCAACAGGGCTTCTGGGTCACTCTGACCCTATATGGAATGGGACAGCCAACTTCATTCTATAACCTTATTCACCTCTTGCGACATACATAGAAAGTAAACAATGTTGCTATTCTTTGCTCCAATTTTGGGCTCCAGCAACACACAGGTGATGCTAAAGTCGGATTATTGGGCTGAAAAGTGCAGACATCCCAGCCAAGCTGTAAATCATGGCACAATGCATTCTGTTCTCCAAACTACATCCTGCAAATTTGCAGGAGTTTGAGAATTAATGCAGAAGACTTAAGCATGTTTTGTCCTCACAAAGACCTATGCAGTGGGACAACCAGATCAAGCCTCAAAATCTCCTTGATCCTTCATACAACATTCATGGTAGGTCACAATGTTACTGTTCTTTACTCCTATTTCAGAACTCAACAATCTTAGGAATCAGTAGCAACTTGAAAGTGAAAACCTTCTGGTATCGCAGCAAACAGGCTTCAGACTTTGCTACTCTGCTGAAAATCAGGCAGCATATCTCTCCCAAGAGATTGAGGACACCTTCCAAGATAATAAACTGGTACTAGCAGCATGAATAGACTTTAGGAATGCATTTGACAAGGTTTGGATAGAAGGACTCTTAAAGAACTTGCAAAATTGCATGATGACCTCAAGAATGTACATATGGGTGAAAGCATATCTGCATAATAGAAGAGCCAATGTACAATTGGATGGTCGCAAGAAAGTCTTACTGCATCCTGGAGTCCCCCAGGGAGGAGTTCTGTTACCCGCACTTTTCTTGGTTTACATCAGTGATGTAGTTGCCAAACTACCACATGGGATCAAAGTGACAATGTATGCTGATAACATGGTGATCTGCTGCACAGAAGAACATGCGACAGTGGCCACTAAACAAATACAAAGAGCTGTTGATGCCTTAACCCTATGGGAAAATAGATGGTGCATCAGCATTAACTCAGATAAGTGCAGTGACTCTTTACCCTCTCACCAAAACATAAAGCCAGTGTTATCAAGATAGATGGAGAGCTTTTGAAAGAAGATAAACAACACACATGCCTCAGAGTTACTTTTTATGATAAGCTTACATGGAAGCAACACATAAACAAAGCAACAACAAAAGCCAGCAGTAAGTTAGCTATCCTGAGAAAACTAAGTGGGACCACATGGGAAGCCAGTGGGAATATACTCTGTAGTTTACCAGCAAGGCATAAGACCACACCTGGAATATGGTTCAGCTGCGTGGTGTCCTGCATCAAACACCACATTACAAGATCTAGATAAAGTGCAAAACCAGGCACTTGGGATAATGTTGGGAGCAATGAAATCAACACCCATAGTAGAGATGCAGAAAATGGGGAGAATGCAAACACTTGGCAAATTCAGAGATACAAAGGTACTAATACAAGCAGAAAAGTTTCGTTGCATGCCAAGTCATCCAATAAAAGAACGATTCCAAAGTCTAGAAATGAGTGACTGAAAAGAAGCAGCTTTATCCACCAAGCTATTATGAACT
The DNA here is from genome assembly GCA_034231615.1 of Meghimatium bilineatum. NCBI lineage: Eukaryota > Metazoa > Mollusca > Gastropoda > Stylommatophora > Philomycidae > Meghimatium > Meghimatium bilineatum. The sequence continues at coordinate 55,991,458 of CM067299.1, forward strand.
ATTAAACTATTATGAACTGATCAGAACAAGTTATAATTCTACACTTCAGAATGGGACACAACTGACTTCACAGTCACATGTACACAAAATGCAAGATTGGCAACACAGCCATGTGTGCACATGTAGACAGGAAGCACAGAGTGTCAAACATATACTTCAAGAGTCTTCTGAGTATGAAATGCTGAGGCAGACATATTGGCCAGAGGAAATAACACTGGAATCAAATCTCTCTGGACCACTGTATGAACTAAAAAGACAGTGAGTTTTATTCAGAAGACTGAATTACAGATATAGACATGTTTCAAGTAATAAAAGAAGAACCTAACAACATATGAATGTCTCATTCTGTGATTGATTTTATTATGATTATTTTTTATTTCTTCAGATAAAGTGTCAATAGCAAGTTCAAGAAGTGCAACTTTAATATCAGGTAAACAAAGAAAAATATCAACGTTAAATAGACCTATTGGTTTTTGGAATATTTATCTTTATCTGTTTATTGTGATTATTATCTAACATTGAGATTGTATAACTTTATTAGTGAACATGATGATGATGTTAGTGATAGAGTTTTGAGTGATAATGAGGTTTGTGAATCTTGTTCCCTTTAGCAGACTTTGAAGTTTTACTTTTAGCTCCAGATTTGTTGTTTCTCTATAATTCTTTTTGATGGGGAGTCTTTTCAGAATTTTAGGAAATCCTAGATGATTATTTTACTTTATATGGCTGTAGGTGGTAATGCCTTAAGCTGAACTGTCTACTATTATATAGGGAAGTTAATCTTTTTTTTCCAATCTGTTGTACGCTGCAGATATAAGGGTTAATTCCAACCCCGATATCAAGCCATGGGTCTTCAGCAGACTTCATTACAGCTGAAATTGTGAACTTATTATAGGGTCATGCAATCAAGTGCCATGCCAAATGGCGTAAGCGATCATGTTTCTCATACCACAGCAAGCTATGCTACACAGATACAGTGAAGGCAGGCCTAGAGGCTGACCATGAAAACGACGGACCACTGAAATAAAAGAGGCGACAAAATCCACAATGTACTCAGCACACAAAGGGCCGTCTCCAGAAAACTCTTCTACCCCTGACGCCAAAAGGCAACACAGGGTTTCAGCAAATAGAATAGTCATGTTTCTCCATAATCTCCGACTCTTGTGTTGTCAATAAGCTCAGTTGTGATCCTCCTGTGCCATAATACTAGTCCATCCAGAAACTTCTATATTTGTCATCCCCTGTCTCTTCTCCCCTTGATCTTTCCAGTGGTTATTAAGTGTTCAAACTGTGTTCTCATCAGCACATGCCCTAGGAAACTTTACTGTCTACCCCTAATATTTACTATGATTTTTCTTTTTGCGCCAGCATCACTGAGAACATCTGCATTAGTTTTCTTAGCTGTCCATGGTATTTTCATCATTCTTCTCATTAACTACATCTCTGTAGCCTCCAGTTTGTTTGGAATTTTTTTGGTTTACAGTCGATGCTTCACATCCATAAAAAAGAATTGGTTCAATAAAACATCCCAGCACTAAAATTTGAGTCTGCATTGATAGTGTTCCATTACACAAAATGAATCTCATTTTTTGGAATGCTGATTTGGCTTGTGCTGTACAGCTCTTTATCTCACTTGAGCATCTACCTTCTAATGTTAACAGGGTGCCAAGATGTTTCACTTTTTCAGCCTGTGTTCATATTTTTGTCATTAATCATTATGTTGCATTTTGGTGATGTACGTCTCTTCGAGACAACCATTATTTCTGTTTTCTTCTTGTTTAAACTGAGGCCTTTGTTTTTCACTTTCTTTCACTACTTTATCTAACAGGGCTTGTAGTTCTTCCTGTGATCAGTACTGTGTCATTAGCATATCTCAAGTTATTTATATTGTATCCTCCCACTGTTATTCCTGGCATATTTTCTATATTTCTTATAATATATTCTGTATACAGGGAGAAAAAGTCCAGAGACATTACACAACCTTGCCATACACCCATTTCTATCTTGTGAAATATTCCTATAGTTTTGTTAACTCTCATAGCAGCTGCTTATTTCCAATACATATTTTTACTATTCTTATATCTTTCCCATCAACATTAAGATTTCTTATACAAGTAAATATAAGTAGGAAGCCAGAGGACAATATTAAAAAATTCTTGAGACTAACGGGAATTGAACCAGTCGGTTCAACGGCACCAAATCACCTAGCAACTATTGAACACGCGTTCTTCCGTACTTGACTAACCGCATCTCCAAAAAAGATGCGATTTCATCAAGCCTTTCAAACCGTGCACACAAAGTCACCAGAACGGACCAAGGACTATTACAACAACAACAAACATCCCGTACAGGTATTGAAATATCCCCAGTAACAACAAACATTTAACATAATATCCGTATTAGTTATACAAGGGCCAATAGGTCTTCTTGTAAACATGGATAACATATATAGACAATACAATTTTGCTTTGAATAATTGTTTATACAAGTAAATATAAGTAGGAAGCCAGAGGACAATATTTAAAAATTCTTGAGACTAACGGGAATTGAACCAGTCCGTTCAATGGCACCAAATCGCCTAGCAACTATTGAACACGCGTTCTTCCGTACTTGACTAACCGCATCTCCAAAAACGATGCGATTTCATCAAGCCTTTCAAACCGTGCACACAAAGTCACCAGAACGGACCGATCGAGACAAGGACTATTACAGCAACAACAAACATCCCGTACAGGTATTGAAATATCCTCAGTAGCAACAAACATTTAACATAATATCCGTATTAGTTATACAAGGGCCAATAGGTCTTCTTGTAAACATGGATAACATATATAGACAATACAATTTTGCTTTGAATAATTGTTAGTCTCAAGAATTTTTTAATATTGTCCTCTGGCTTCCTACTTATATTTACTTGTATAAACAATTATTCGAAGCAAAATTGTATTGTCTATATATGTTATCCATGTTTACAAGAAGACCTATTGGCCCTTGTATAACTAATATGGATATTATGTTACATGTTTGTTGTTACTGAGGATATTTCAATACCTGTACGGGATGTTTGTTATTGTTGTAATAGTCCTTGTCTCGATTGGTCCGTTCTGGTGACTTTGTGTATCCGAGTGCTGGGATACGCATTCATTTTTACTTGTGGTTTTTTTATGTTTGTATGTTATGTCTGTATCTTGAAAAAGGCCTATTGGTCCAAAACGTCAACTTTGTCCTGTGTATTGTCATCAAGAACATGAGAAACAAAGAAGATATATATGAACCGACAGAAATAATAAATGATGAAAATGGTAATGCACTAAAAGAACCGAAGCAAATAATGGAAAGATGGCAACAATATTTCAAGGAACTACTAAATCTAAAAGAAGGAGAGGAAGACACAACAATAAACACTACAGCAGCGAACCTAGAACCATATATACTACTATCGGAAATAGAAAATGCAATAAACATAGCACCAATGAACAAGGCAGCAGGCTCTGATAACATACAATCAGAACTTATCAAAGCAGCAGCAGAGAGCGGGAAAAAATGGTTACACAGACTTTTTAATGTAATGTGGAAAAAACAAGAGACACCAGAAGACTGGAGGAACGCGATAATCATTCCCATATGGAAGAAAAAAGGCAGTAAGAGAGACTGCATAAAATACAGAGGGATATCTTTACTAAGCCACACAGGAAAAATATTTTTAACAAAATATTAGAGCAACGACTACGAACATATATTGAACCACAACTTCAAAACACCCAAATGGGCTTCCATAAGAACAAAAGCTGTACGGATGCTATCTTTACACTTAGACAACTAACAGAAAGAGCCACAGAAAACAACAAAGAATTATATATCGCATTCGTAGACCAAGAAAAGGCATTCGACAGAGTAGACAGACAACAACTATGGAAAACACTATCAATATACGGAGTACCAGAACATTTAATCAACATATGCAAGGGCATTTATGCTAATAGCCAATGTGCAGTAAGAACAAATGCAGGTGTGTCCAATAAGTTCCAAATTCAATCAGGAGTTCGCCAGGGGTGTGTCATATCCCCTCTACTTTTTATAACATATATCGACCACATCTGTAAACTAACAAGTACCAACGAAGAAGATAACATAAAAGCCAAATTGAACGAACTACTCTTTGCAGATGACCAAGTACTAATAGCGACATCAGAAGAACAATTGCAAGACCATATGAACAAACTCCACATAACATGTCAAAAATTCAAAATGAAGATTAATATTGAAAAGACTGAAATAATGGCAATAGCAAAGAAAGAAAGAAATATCACTATCTCCATCAATGATAAACACCTTAAACAAGTAAATGAGTTCACTTACTTAGTAAGCATTATATCAAGTGAAGGGAAAACAAGTAAAGAGATACAAAATAGATGCAACAAAACATACCAGATCCTAGGACAGATGACACGCATTTTCAAGAACAAAAATGTAAACATAGACACTAAAGTTGCATTATACAAGACTATTATTATTCCATCACTATGCTACCAGTGTCAAACCTGGACAATGACAGCACAAGACAAAAGAAAAATAGTGACAACAGGAATGACATGTCTACGAAGAATACTTGTAGTGTCATTAAGAGATAGAATTAGAAACGATAACATCAGACAGATAACCAAAACAATACCAGTATTGGAACACATCAAAAGACAGCAGATCAAGTGGTTTTCACACGCTTCCAGACTACCGACATATAGTATGCCACAAATGGCCATGACACATAGACATAACGGTTATAAAGCCAGAGGCAGACCATGTAAAAGATGGATCACAGAAATCAAAGAAGCCACAGGAACAAGCTGACAAACAGCGCACAAGAAGGCCATCTCGATAGAACTCTTCCACCCCTGACGCTGCAAGGCAAACAAGGGACACAGCGTATAGATAGATAGATAGACTGTCATCTGTAGATTATATTCTGTGTTTTGTTTTGTTATATGTACCATATTTACATCCGTTAGTGATAGTGTGTAGTGTTTTAGTCGTCATTCAGTAGGACTTCATTACCTGTCTTACACGTGAGTATTATGTTCTTTGTCAGCATATTCATATTAGAGGTGTTCTGCCCTTGTAGTTTTTAATCTAATATTAATCTTTCCCACTAGTGGAACATGATCACTGTTGCAGTCAATACATGGATGTGTCTTAACAGACTTCAATGAATTTTTGAATCTTGTTTTCAATACCTCACTAAAATAAGATGCATTGATAAGCTATAAACTGATGGCAATTTGTTGTCCCATAGATAACACTCAGGGTAGATAACACCCCTAATGTGAATATGCTGACAAAGAACACAGATTTACAGGAACAGTATAACATAGCAATTCAAAATAGGTGCAGTAGTATAGGAAAAATAATAATATTATAGGGTAGGTGGGGAAAATATTAAAGTTTTTCACTTTTTAGTGTATTCTGACACCTAGACCTAACTACAGGACAACAAACTGCCATCAGTGTATAGCTTATCTATCCATCTTATATATGGTATTGAAAGCAAGATTTAGATGTAGACAATAGAATGAGAGTTTATGATCATGTAAATATGGATCTTTGCCCCATCATATGAGGCAAAGCTCTGCAGGCAAAAATGTGAAAGTGAATTTGAAAACATTATAAAATAAAGGGAGAATTGACAAAAACTGCAACATAATTGGTTCACTGCTTGTCTTTACATTGATATATTTTGAGACAAATATAAAACACTAAAACTATTTATAGTTAAGTAATTTTGATCTGAAAATAAAGTTAGAATAAAGAATAGTTGCTTAGTTCTGTTTTAAAGCTAATAATATTTTTGTATCATTCGATGATCATTATAATCATATATATCGGTCTCCTCAGCTTAGAATTCATTTTGGCAATTTCGACATCGACTTCACTGAATGATCCCTTTTTTTTTTTTAATGTGAACTTTTGCCTCACTAACTGTGCAGATCTTTACATGATCACACTTGTTAAGCAACTATCATAAATTCCCACGAAAACACAAAGTAACCTGACAAGGTAATGTGTTTAAAAACCTAAAAACACAATATATATTTCAGTTTCATTATTTTTAAAAATCACAGTATTAATGATAACAGCAGAGAGAGTTTATTCCAACTTAACCTCATTTATACATAAATGTATCTATTCTGCCGATTTACTTTGTGGGTTTTTTATACATATTTTCATCTCATAAAGGTATGCTTTGAAAGTGAACTAGGCATGTAAAATTGAATGTATAATTGTTCAATTATCTTGTAAAATGTTCTGTCACAGATCTTATTTTTTGGTTGAATTATAGTGAAATCAGACTCAAAGCATAGTTTTGGTCAGACACCAAATGAGATGGAGAGCAGGCAGGCTGCAAGAACTTTGACAGATTTAACTCCATTTTCCTTTGTACCAGATGATGAGTTTGGTTTACCAGTAGAAGAAATTAGCTCAGATTCTGATGTAAGCAATTTTTATGGTAACCTTTTATTCCTTTTTTCTCCCATTTATAGCAAAACATACTAATATTTTGGTGCTTTCCTCATTAACATATATACTATATAAATGTTATGAGGGGTATTAAGTAAAGCAAAATGTTTAAAAAACTTTGTTTATTAATCACAGAAATGTGTTAAACTGTGACAGATTACCACAATATCAATTCTCACATTTACAGTTGATGCATGTGTCAACAAGTGCCATTCTGTCAGATCAGGGATGTTAGTTTAAAGTGGAAGTGTTTTGTATCAACTCTTAACACCACTCTATAGGGTCACATTAATGCAGTATGGGTGCTAATGAGGAAAGTACAATATTTTGACATAAAAAGAGCTTAACTAAATGTTGTGACTTATGAAGAAGAAATTGACCTGTAAATAACATAACCTTAATGTGAAAGGGACCTTTAATTTTGATGGTGTGGGTTGAATCATGTAAAATCTCCAAGGGAGTAAAAGTGGACAGAAGTAAAACTTTAACACTTAGAATACAGGACCATGATACTCTCGTAAGCATTGTGACGAGGATTTAGAAAATATAATTTTTAAAAATGTTCCCACTATTTCAGTAAAACATAATTGTATTATAGAACAATGGTTATAGTTGCTATAGAAACTTCAATACAATTTCAAAATTTTGATTTTGATATTTAAAATTATGTCTGAAAACTCTCAATAAACAATTTGACAAGAAAGCTTCACCATCATTTTCCTTCTATTTACTATTTTTGAGAGTATTACGAGACTATAAATCTAACTTTTTTTCTCACTATTTCAGCAAACCATTATATTGTATTTAAAAAAATGGTTATACTGCCTATAGAAACTTAAAAACAATGTCAAAATATTGATTTTGATATTTAAAATTACGTCTGAAAACTTGTGAGAAATAATTTGGCCAGGAAGTGTCTGCGCCATTTTACTACCTTTCTACTTGCTAGACTTGTGCAAGTTCAGAAGCTCTATCGCAATTTGTTACTAATTTCAACATACACAAAATGGATATCAGCAGTGGTTCTTCACAAAGCAGATGTTATTCTAGTGAATCTGATGTCTTTGTTATGCCTGATGACTCGAATGACGACGAACTCCAATTTCAACACCAAGGTAGATTTCAACTTTCAGTTTGCAAGTTGCCAATAATTTACAATATAAATATTATTTTTTTTTTGGTATTGCTTGTAATAGTTATTTGTAATAATTAGTAGGCCTATATTTAAAAATTATTTTATTTTCATAATATTAAGACTATTTATAAATTAGATATAGCTATAGGCCTAATTGGAATAATGTGTTTTGAAATATGTACTGCCTTCAGTAAACAAACACAAAACAGTGATCAGCTTTTTTCTTTTTTAAATTTTCTGTGATGTATAATTTTGTGATAAAATGCTCTTTATGGAGCCCATGGCCATGTGGTTAGAACACCGTTCTCAGACTCATGTGGTCCCAGGTTCAATCCACGGTTGGGACAGAATTTTTTCTTTCGGATGTACAATAAAAATCCTTCCTGTACATGTTGTGCCGTCTGCTATGGCAAAGCGACCATAAATTTCCACAGCTTATAGAAAGTCTCCCTGCAATCCTTCACAGGAATACATGCAGTAACGAAAATTATGCTCTTTATCCCGTTTTTGCAGTATATGTAAGTATAATTCCAACAATATTTCACTGTGTTTTTTTATACTATAATTTTTCTTGTACATAATTGGTTTCTATTATGTTCAAAACTGTTTTCTTTATATTATGTTCACAGGTGTTGTGGATAATGACACAGTGCATGATGAGGGACCACTATCCAACCCACTCGATATTTTGCATGAGAGAATGCACTGACTGCATTATGAAAAGGACCCAGAATTTACAATCGCACAGAAAAATTAAAAACTTTTTTATAAAAACCAACCTTATAAATATAGAGTAGAGTTAGGTGTAAAGTCTGTGATACATAATTATGTTTCAATAATAAGAGAAACTGCCTTTCAGAGTATCACAGAGACTAAAAACGTGAAAGCAAGATGTATACTGAACTCCTAATTTATTTCATTCATTAACTCATTCCAGCCGTGGAGACTTATACAAGTCAGTAAACACTATGTCTTCTGGCAGAAAATACTCCTATAAGTCATACTCCAATGACATTCATGTTTTTTTTCTTCTGTATTTATATCAACATAAGAATGTTTCCAATCGAAAGTGTAATATGTTCACATTACTTCTTGCATGATTTTTATGTGTATTGATATCAATTTTGCCAAGTTATTGATAAGTTTTGATAATGGGGGTATGTGACATCATTTTTCCTTATATGTTTTATATATTTTTTCCAATTTACTTATTTTCGTAAAATAATAACTATTTTATTTACTTTGGTCTCATTTATTATGAAATCCAACCTGGTAAATGCTTTTAGCATCGTATTTGCAAATTTACGCCATTTTGTAAGAAAAATTAGCCATATTTTCATTTGAGTTTCATGTAAAGTTAAGTCTACTGTTTTTGATAGATGTCGTAATTTTTACTAAAAAATAAATTTTTGATGCACTATGCATATATATTATACATTATTGTGTTCGTAATTGGATTATCTAACAGAAATAATACAGTTTGAGTGGAATTTATTGATTCAAAAAATGCGGTAAGGTCAAATATCATATCTAAAATAATATTTATGTGTCATTTACATATTTTCTTTTCTGTCTAAAATAATTTGTATATATTAACCACATTTTCTTTTCAAAATGATCTTAAGATAATCATATTCTCTGTCCATTTCTGTTTCGAAATATATATATTACATTATAATGTAAATATATTTAGAAGTACTATTTCTTGTTTCCGTGATGCGTGTGCACAAAAAAATCGAACAAAATTTAATTACGCTTAAACGCTAAAAATATTCCGGCCCGAATCAGTTAAGTTGAAATAACATAAAAACACAATAACATAACTGTCAAAGTAATAAGAATATACTCACCAGTGTTTAATTGATCATTAAATAATATTAGACCTATGTAGGCCCTTACTGTTTTCAAAATGAATGAATACGGTAAATACATAAAATATCCATTTACAAAAAAAATATTTTAAAATCCCATCACACATATAATTATTTATATGTGTGTTGTCTTACATTTCTTGCTCTACTGGTGTAATTTTCTGCTATGCTCTGCATTAATGCATTAAGTCGAATAAAAACTAACTTCTATATGATTTCCTTTGCAAATGAATTATTTTTTCTTTGTCATTGTACAATTTATATAATTTAAGCACAATTTTGTATTACAAATTACACATTTAATTTTACAGTATGATCTAACCCTTCATTGAAAGATCACATTTGTGATAAGGGTACATAGACAATTGTATTCTGAACAAATAGATGTACGATACATTATAGTATAATTTAATGTATATTTCAAACATTTTTTTTTACTAAAATGACCCCAGAATTATATTTCAAATGGCCAAAACATCATATCTGTTAAGAGTTAATGACCCTCCAAAAGAAATGCTAAAATGCTTCAACAATATTGTGATCTCCTGAGAATCCAAAAGGATAGAACAGCAAATGCCAAGATGTTGAACTCTTACTATACATATTTAAAATGTGAATACAGATCCTATGCCAGAATTGAGCTTTATTTTAGTCATCCACTGCATCACATCAGAGATATAACAATACAAATCTGAGACTTATCATCATTATCCATTAAGGATAGCTATAATTAGTAGCAAACACTTTCACATTGATAGTTTTAAAAAGACTCTCTTAATCTTGTCATTAACTTTACAGAGCTCCGACATGGAATCTTATCACAGACCAACGGTTTACAAGCATCATCTACCAGCCATTGGACCACCACAAATTCTCAGGGTAAGTAATTATGTGATCACTGCTGATATGGATTATAGTAAGAATGTGGTTTTAAGTTTATTAAATTCATTATTGTAAAATTATACAAGTATCTGTATTTCATAAAGAATATTCTCTAATATGCATTTTCATCCTGCAATGTTTCTTGTTTCTCCATTTGACACTGTTCTTACAATTGCTCCATTATCTGTTTATGACTACATGAATAATGACATTTTGATATGTGCTGACTGCAAAAATGCCTATCTAAAAAGTATGACTTTGTTGCTATATGAAAACACAAATTGTATGACTGCTAAACAGGAAAGTATCTCATTATGTTAATAATGAACAGCTAGAAAGACTAGTATGAATGTTCTTAGATTGACCAATAATAGAAAATGAAAATTCTAACATATGATGTAGTTAGTCTTAATTTTTTCAGCAAGAAAAGACATGAATTTGAACATGTAACCATAAAAAAATGGATGGAAAGAAAGACATGATAAAAATGTGAGAATATACTATATTGTTTCATATCATGGCCTGGAGAGTTGTTAACAATGTCTTATATTAGCAAAGTTAGCATACCTATTTATGTACTTTTCATAATTACAGCATTGCAGGGTTACTGCGTGCCAGGTTTGAAACAGCATCTGGTCAAAATAGTGGTCTGCGTCGTGATTTCTTGCACTACCACTCATCCAGTCGACCAGCTGTAAATGGGTACTTGACGCATGAGTTAGGGAAGGTAAAGACAGCAAGGAAGGGAACTGGCCACCCCACCTAATAGTTACTGTGGCTTAGTACATGAAGAATTTTCTTCATCCGCTGCGGCAGGTTGCTGCCATGGGACCTACCTTTACCTTTAATTGCTGTCTATATCCTATCTGCGACGGAGGAGTATCTCCTGCATTCCCTGTCACAAATGGTGTAAAGCAGGGATGTGTGCTGGCCCCTACTCTTTTCAGCCTGTTATTTACAGCCATGTTAACGGAAACACACCATAGTAATGAAACAGCAGGCATAATGATCAATTACAGAACGGATGGTGGTCTTTTCAATTTACGTCGTCTAAAAGCAAACAGGAAAACTAAATCTAGTACTGTTAGAGAATTACTTTATGCTGACGACTGTGCATTGTATGCTGACTCTGTCGTAAACATGCAGAGCACCATAGACCGCTTCTCAAAGGCCTGCAACAACTTTGGTCTCACTATTAACACCAAAAAAACAGAAGTCATGCACCAAGCAACATCAAATAGCCAACATACTGCTACTTCCATCATCGTCAATAAGGAAAAACTGCAGGTAGTCGACAATTTTACTTACCTTGGAAGCACTCTCTCTCGCGATGTCAACATTGATGTGGAAATTAACAAGAGACTGGCAAAAGCTAGTGCTGTATTTGGCGGATTACGCAAAAATGTATGGGACAGAAGAGGTATAAGAACAACCACCAAACTACAAGTATATCATGCTGCTGTTATACCAACCTTACTATACGCCTGCGAAACGTGGACAGTGTATGCTAGACATGCAAGAAAGTTAAATCATTTCCATCTTACCTGCCTACGTAAATTACTAAACATCCATTGGTGGGACAAAGTACCAGACTACGAGATCTTGGAAAAATCAACCTCAATAAGCATCCACACAATACTTATGAAGGCGCAGGCACGCTGGGCAGGCCATCTTGTGCGTATGGAGAACTCGCGATTGCCAAAACAAATATATTATGGAGAACTCAAGGCAGGATTTCGAAAAGCTGGTGGACAGAAAAAGCGTTTCAAAGACACGCTCAAGTCATCCTTGAAACATCTTAACATTGACGTAGGCGCTTGGGAGAGCCTCGCTCAGGATAGAACGGCTTGGCGTTACAGCATTAGAACGGGAGCACTAGTGGCAGAAGAATTCAGACAAGAAACTGCAAGACAGAAGCGGACACGTAGAAAAGAAAAAACATCTCAACCTCACACAGATACCTTCTATTGTTGTCAATTCTGTAAAAGAACATTTTGTGCGCGCATTGGACTTGCTAGTCATTTAAAAACGCACTATTAACTTTATTATTTTATTATTTATTGTTATTATTATTATGGTTGAGTTTTTGGTCATCGTCGATCACGACGGACGAACATCATCATATCCTATAGGGTTACAATTTTGATATAGTCAACTCTCCATACTAGCCAGTTGAAAAGTGGTTCATATTCTGCATTAGTTATTGTCCTGTATTAAATTACTCAAATGTGTAAAGTTTCATATCCTAGTAAAATAAACTCCTCAATCGACTCCGATGAAACACCTAGGATGGAGAGTAATGGTGATCCAGGATCACCAAGACATGGTGCATGAAGAAGAGGATGTGGCTTTAGTCTCAATTGGTGTAGTAAAGAGGCTAGAGAACTGGCATATTCAAGTTCTTTAACCCCTAGAACCCTATATCCCAAAATTCTAGGATTTACACTAAATATTGGTAGCCTATCCCAAGATCCCGATTATTCGGATGACCTATTTCAACTTCATAAAACAGTACCCTTTAATAATTATTAATAAATTGATTTACAATATTTACAGATGTCATGAGGCACACATTGCATTGTGGGATCTTTGTGCAGTCCACAAAGTTTGCAAAATGGTGACCTCGTGTTGATAGATCTATTCTTTCATAATTAGTTTTAAAACATGAAAGGTTTTTTTGTGTTAAAAAATAGCTGAACAAGTTGTTGAGTTTGTGTATTATAATTCAGAGGATGATGAATTAGATTTAGATGATGATTATTCTGAAAATTATATAGAATTACGCTCGTAAAGACCACATGAGCAATCAGAATGTTCATAAGTAGGCCTATAAATTATGATATGTAATATTGTTCATCAATGGGGGAGAGGTGGGGGTCCAAAAAAGTAATGACTAAATTTTGGTGCAGTTATTGCACTACTTATCTGTGCATAAAGAAAGGGTCAACATCCTAGGAGGACTCACACAAAAAGACAAAATACCTGTCAGCATTAGGTGAGTCAATATTATATAACAGAACATAATTTTATGTCTTATTTCTGTTTAAGTAACTAAGATCTGTTGGGGTGTTGTTTTTGTGCATTATTTTGATCAATTGCCTCGGCTTTTAAGAGAAATTTGGCTAGAGTTCAAAGGGTTAAGTACTAGTATAAACAAATGATTTGATTGAAGGTATAGTCAAGTGGTTGGAGTAGGCCTATAAGCAAGTGGTTTGAACGAAGGTATAAGCTCCCCCAAGTGGTTAGAGAGACCTACTACTATAAATACATTTCTTGAGTGAAGTATGGTCAAGTGGTTAGAGTACTAGTATAAATAGGCCCTAAGTGGTTTGAGTGAAGGTATAGGCAAGCGATTAGAGTACTAGTATAGGCAAGTGGTTTGATTGAAGGTATAGTCCAGTGATTAGAGCATTAGTATAAACATTAGCATAGACCGCTTCTCAAAGGCCTGCAACAACTTTGGTCTCACTATTAACACCAAAAAAACAGAAGTAATGCACCAAGCAACATCAAATAGCCAACATACTGCTACTTCCATCATCGTCAATCAGGAAAAACTGCAGGTAGTCGACAATTTTACTTACCTTGGAAGCACTCTCTCTCGCGATGTCAACATTGATGTGGAAATTAACAATAGACTGGCAAAAGCTAGTGCTGTATTTGGCAGATTACGCAACAATGTATGGGACAGAAGAGGTATAAGAACAACCACCAAACTACAAGTATATCATGCTGCTGTTATACCAACCTTACTATAAGCCTGCGAAACGTGGACAGTGTATGCTAGACATGCAAGAAAGTTAAATCATTTCCATCTTACCTGCCTACACAAATTACTAAATATCCATTGGTGGGACAAAGTACCAGACTACGAGGAAAAATCAACCTCAATAAGCATCCACACAATACTTATGAAGGCACAGGCACGCTGGGCAGGCCATCTTGTGCGTATTGAGAACTCGCGTTTGCTAAAACAAATATATTATGGAGAACTCAAGACAGGATTTCGAAAAGCTGGTGGACAGAAAAAGCGTTTCAAAGACACGCTCAAGTCATCCTTGAAACATCTTAACATTGATGTAGGCGCTTGGGAGAGCCTCGCTCAGGATAGAACAGCATGGCGTTACAGCATTAGAACGGGAGCACTAGCGGCGGAAGAATTCAGACAAGAAACTGCAAGACAAAAGCGGACACGTAGAAAAGAAAAAACATCTCAACCTCACACAGATACCTTCTATTGTTGTCAATTCTGTAAAAGAACATTTTGTGCGTGCATTGGACTTGCTAGTCATTTAAAAACGCACTATTAACTTTATTATTTTATTATTTATTGTTATTATTATTATGGTTGAGTTTTTGGTCATCGTCGACCACGACGGACGAACATCAGTATAAACAAGTATTTGCAATGAAAGTATAGTCAAGTGGTCGGAGTACTAAAATATAAAGGTGACATTATTGAAATAATCAAATAGTAATGAGTAATGAGTTGTCTGGCATGGTCAAGTGGTTAGAGTAGTGGTATAAACAGATGGTTTGAATGTAGTATAGTCAAGTGGTTAAAGTATTAGGCATATAGTAGTGAGATGCCTAAGTACTGGTACAGTAAAGTAGTCAGAGTGCTAATGTACATAAATGGTTGGAATGAAGATATAGTCAAGTGTTTAGAGTATTATAGTATTGATGTGACTAATTCACATGCTGAAGGTCCCAGTATTGGCCCATCAGACCAACCATTACTCAACAGTCAACTCTGTAGATGACATGCTAATATTGTGAGGTTTTTATCTAGTGCAAGCCCCACAGCTCTACATCTGTACAATTACATTTACCTTCGTGGTGCAGCATTCAGAGAACCCAGAATTGCACATCATGCTGGGGAAAGCAGATGAGCTCTGAAGCCATGACCATGGCTGCAGATGCCAACCTGGTCCTATTCATGGTGCCCCATTTATAATATATGGCACATGGGGTGTGGTGAAAAGTAACTCTGTGCAGAATGTGACAATTAGCTTGATAATCCAGAATCAGGCAAGCATATGCATATTAGCTCTGCATAATTGGAGAGCCACCTTGGATGGAAGGAAATACATAGCTTGTTGCCCCCACCCATCTCAATTACCATTATTCAGAGCTGGGGCAGTTTTGACAACTCTGAAGGGATGCTTGGCAAGAGAACTGAAGTTCATTACTCAGACTCTGCATGTTGCAGAAAAAGGTAGAAATTTACCTAGAATTTACCCCTCTGAGTAGGCCTATGTCTTCTCAGAGCGTTGCACACTGCTGAACATTGTAGTCTTCTGGGTATGAAATAAAGTTCTGGAGAAACTTCCCCGTTGCACAAAAGGATACAATAATTTTATTGTTAATAATTCATGGTGCTCAAAACAAACATGTGACTGACTATTGGCATAGTCAAGTGGTTAGAGTGCTACAGTATTTATGTGACCAAGTGCTGCTTAAGAATTATATATTATCTAAGTGATAAAGTGTCTGCATAGTGAATTAGATGGGGTACGTGTTTGAACAAGTGGTTAGAGTATTCAAATATTGAGTAACGACGTGCTGGAGTAGTCAAGTAATTGGAATACTGATATAAACAAGTGGTTTGAGTACTCCTAGATTTGTTTTCAATTCACATCCTCAACTGTTTCTTTTATGTGTATGCTAGTACATTGGAGAATTGGAGACAATTGAAAAAACAATCGAGAAAACTGTACAAAGCTTGAAAGATAAAGACAGGCAACAGAATAATGTAGTTTCTGTTTCTGAAGAGCAAGGAGGTCCACAAGAAATTTTAAGTGGCCTTTGTGAATTTTGTGGTAAGTTAAAGCTCTCTTATTGTAAACTGTGTAGTGTAAGCCCAGTAAGTTGTAAATTGTGTAGTGTAAGCCCAGTACTTTGTAAATTGTGTAGTGTAAGCCCAGTACCGTAAGTTATAAATTGTATAGTGTGGTGACTCAAAATATATGATGTACAGACATGTTTGGAATAATGTGTGATAAGTTTTATTTTATAATGTGGAGTTGTTCTGATAATTTATTTATTATGGTAATAATGTCAAAGTTTTGTATTATGGTGATTTTGTTATAATGTAGAATTGTTTTGCACATTTAATCATGTGACATGTAGACAAAAAATGTCGAAAGGCAGATTATTGATTTTAAATTAGAAAATTGTTTTTAGCCTTTTGTAAAATATAGCAACATGATCCAGCATGAAGGTGGACTGTAGAAAAAATAATTTTGCTGAATAGCTTGCAGTATTTACACAAGAAAATGCTATCTTAAAGTGTGATTTTTCAAACCTATGTAATATATTTCTCGCACATAATGGATATTGTAGTGCTATATCACCAATTGCACCTTAACTTATTTTTTGTGCGTGATTTGCAAATGTGAACAGCGCAATGATCTAGGCTCTATGTGTGACACATTGGTTTTGAAGCATGGTGATCAATGTGTTTATTATTTGCTGTGATTGCCAGATAGATGAGAATTAGAAGGGCAATTCATCTAAGAGAAGGATTCTCTAAAAACAAACAGCAACTGCATTTTAGGCTATGCTCTGTTAGAGTCAAAGGCTAATGGAGTGAATCACAAACAAACTGGTGGAAGGCAAGTGGGAAACCACCACTGTACTTGTACTTCATAGATTATAGTAAAGCATTTGACCAGGTGAGGCATCCAGAAATGATAAAAATATTAGAAAAACTCAATGTTGATGGGAAAGATCTAAAGATAATAAGAAATATGTATTGGAAACAAACAGCTGCGATGAGGGTTGGCAGTAATGTAGGAGAATTCAAAAAGATAGAAATGGGCATCAGACAAGAATATGTAATGTCACCAGATCTTTTCTCCCTGTATACAGAGAAGAATCAACGGCTCTGTGGTGGCATGGTACAGAGCACACCTGTGACAGTCAAGGTACCGGGTTCAAATCCCATCACAGGAAATTGTACATTCAGACCATTCAGGAAAAAAATGGAAAACTACTGAACATATTTATATTGTCTAGAAAATCACTACAGCCAAAAGAAGCTGAGTTGATGGCTGCGTCCAGAATATAATACACTACCAATTTTTATACAGAGAATATTATGTGAAATATAGAAAGTATGTCACAAATAATATTTTCCAATATTTGTCAGTTTGTGTGTCAAGACAAATCAACAACTTTGCTTAAAAATCAATGAAGCTATTCAGCCACAAATGTAGTATGCTTTCTTCTACAGGTACAGAAGTTAAACCATTTCCCAGCCTTGATCAGCAGTTGTCCCAGTCTCCAGAGTCCTTATATTGTTGTGAAGAGTATAGAGAATTTGTTGACTTTGCTATGACAATGGCTACAAGGTATGTTTGTTAGTTAGTTTAGTTTGTTAGCTATATTAATCATCATAATCAGGGCCCATAGATAAACCTTCAGTTGAATGTAATCTAAAATAAAAAAGGAATTTGCCCATTTGCATTACAATTCCTTCTTCTTCATTCTATTTGTGATGACTGTTTTCCATTTTTCAGAAAATTGTTTAGGAGGAAGGGTTTACCCTCCATTTGGCTAAATTCGCATCATCAAGTGACATATTCTTTCCAGAACGTAGTCTTCCCACGGATCTCTTGAATTCTCTGTCGTCTTGAGAAGCTGTCCTGCCTCTTTTAGGGACATGTGCAGGTATTCCTGAATGTCTTTTGTCCAATGGCATCTTGTGCAGCCTTTATCCCTGTTGCCTTCTATCGTCTCCTCCAATAACACTTTCTCCATGCCGTCGTGTCTTTTAATGTGACCAAAAAAAAACTTTTTCTTTAATATAGTGTTCAGAAGTTCCTAGTACTGATATTTATGTTCTGATTTCCTAAAGGATGAGAGGGTTTCAAACTCTCCCCCCTCCCTCCAATCTACGGGCTTGATCAGAGTCAATATAACCTAGTTAATCAACAGATCATCCTTACTGCACACCAAACCATCAATCCTAAGTGCTTATATATTCTCCCCAAGACATCCCTCAGTGTGTAGGGACTTGTCACAGCTATTTTTTTTTAAGTTAGAGTCTCTTCTCACTACCTGGATATCCCTTTTGTTTAACTACACCCCTATTTGCATTAGTCATGAAGTCTATTCACAAAAGATAATAGTTCACATTGTTCACTGGTCCTATCGACCAGAGGGAATTCAGGATATGAGCTTTGTTGTCCATCACTTGTTTGATTTCTATGGTTGACATGCTTGAACCTAACCACACTAGTCCTCAGACTCTAGCCTTTAGCATTGTCCTGATACAAAGATGAAGCTGGTTCTTGTCAGTTTAGACCACTTCATTGACTCCAGCCACTGTCTACAATCTTGTTCTGCTACTGATTTTATTTTCAGTTTAACACATCATTTTAATGACCACGGAACCATGTTAACATCTAATAACCAAGATATCAGAGAATATTCAACAAACAGGCGAGGGTCACAGTAACAGAAAAATAAAGTGACATTAACAAGGATAAGTAATGAAATGTGATACCTTGAAAAACTGTCTAATGCATAATTATAAATAGTAATAAATATCGCCTGTGTGTTACTGGAGCCCAAAAGGGAAGCAAAGAATAGAAGCACTATTACCTACAACAGATGTCATGCAAGGCAACTAAAGAGGTTTTTGGGTGGAATTGACTTTTCTGTCCCAGAAAGGTGACACAGAAACCAGGCTGAATTCAGATATATCAGGGTGAAAGGTGCAGATATCATAATCAAGCTGTAAACTATGACACAATGCATGCCGTTCTCAAGATTATATCTTGCTAATACGCAAGAGTTTGAGAATGAACAAGGAAGGAAAAGTAATAAATGTAAATAGTGTAAAGGAGGATGATTTTGACACTGAAGCAAAAAGGACTTTATTATTAAATAATAAAATCTAACATATGAGAGCATGCTTTGTAAGATAGAAAAGTTCATGATAATAAAGCAGTGGGCCACTCTTCTCAAAAATTCCCAAAGCACCATATCATGTTGGAGTCAGTCAGTGAAAGAGATTATACTTTTGTGGTTAAGCTATAGTTGACAAATCAATAAGAGACAGGGCAGATTTAATTAGGGCAGTGCTGGTGTATGTGGCTATGTCAATAGTTATACAGACATCAGCAAAGAAGGTTAAGCATGCTTGACCATTGTTATCTTGAATGTTAGTGACCAGCATGTAAGTATAAGAACAAGTTCTCTTTTATGGCTGGTCTACTACTAGAAATGTGGTTACAGACATCCACCGTTACATGAAAATAGTAAAAACACTGAATGTATTTATTAGAAGTTGAATTTACGTATTGGATCATTGACGCAAATAAAATGGTGAAACAACAAATTTCTATTCTCTGGACTACACACTGCTTGAAATCTAGTAGGAACATCCTGCTGCAAGAGAGATCTGGTTGGAATATGTGAATGAACGAAATCGAAATTGGGGTACTGTATCATTGTATCGACACCCTGAGTGCCATTTCATAATTGCATGGAGCAACCAGGCATAGAAATTTGGAGCTTCATTGCATGGAAGCTTAAGATATAATTGCATGGAAGCTTAAGACATCATTGCATGGAAGCTTAAGACATAATTTCATGGAAGCGTAAGACATCATTTCATGGAAGCTTAAGACATCATTTCATGGAAGCTTAAGACATCATTTCAGGGAAGCTTGAGACATCATTTCATGGAAGCTTGAGACATCATTTCATGGAAGCTTGAGACATCATTTCATGGAAGCTTGAGACAGAGACATCATTTCAGGGAAGCTTGAGACATCATTTCATGGAAGCTTAAGACATCATTTCATGGAAGCTTAAGACATCATTTCATGGAAGCTTGAGACATCATTTCAGGGAAGCTTGAGGCATCATTTCATGGAAGCTTGAGACGGAGACATGATTTCACGGAAGCTTAAGACATCATTTCATGGAAGCTTGAGACATCATTTCTTGGAAGCTTGAGACATTATTTCATGGAAGCTTGAGACATAATTTCATGGAAACTTGAGACATCATTTCATGGAAGCTTGAGCATAATTACATGGAATCCTGGGGGAATGAAACATTGCATGAAAATATAGGGCATCACTGCATGGAAGCGTAAGATATCATTGCATGGATGTTTAAGATATCATTGCATGGAAGCTTAAAGTATTATTGCGTGGAAGCTTAAGCATATTTGCATGGAAACCTCAGACATTTTCTGGAAATTTCTGCATAATTTCAAGAAACCCGTGTAACATTACCTCATATTTCCAAATATAAGCCAGTATTTTTTCATTTTTTTCCACTATTAATATAGAGCCTTCGGCTTATATATGAGCACACTAAAATTATTACAGGTAACACAGAATAGTCAAATAGGCTTGCTGGTAACATGAAAACACTTACTGGTACCAGAAATCATTCAAATTCAGAGTGGATATCATCTGTCTCTGTCTCAATGTCTGTCGGCATCATGCTAACAAATTGTGTTGTCCTTACTTCCATCCATTGCATTACTAATGGAGATGAATATCTGACATTTCAGACTGAATATATGACCAATGTTCTTTGACTCACTTAGCGTTTGCAATGATGTCAGCTTCTTTTACATTGCCACCTTTTGTCACAACTAAATTAAGTATTAATTCCATTTTGTTTGATGTCTGTCCTTATATAGTTATATTAAGGGAGACATTTAGTAGCTACAGGAGGGAGGTAAGGCTCCAGGAATTAGATACAGACAGCCCCATCTCACAGCATTGTTTTTCCACTTTCTTGATGACATGTGCCGAAAACAAGTCCCTGACTAGCATGGATGGCTTTAAAAAAAATTATAGCAGCCCTTTCCTCTTCCTCCACTCTTTATCCAACCATTCCAGAGTGGGACTTTTGTCCATCCAAGCTTTAATCTGGGTACACACAAACATGCCACTTGAGAATTTAGCCACTTGGACAGTTTTGCGTTAAAAAACCCAGACTGAGGGGTGGAGGAGGGGGAGAGCAAACATGCCCCATATACCATGCAACCTAAGCCAACAGTGAACCAAGTCTTTTCATGTCTAGTAGTGTTTACAAAATCCATCTACACACATTTTTTCATGCTATTGTATGATTTTAAGGCAAATCTACAAGCCAAACTAAAAGTTGGCCTGATCCATTCATTGACTAGACTTTTAATTTACCGTAAAAGCTGATGCCAACCTTTGTTGCTAAATCATTGCTTTGAAACCTGGGGCAACATTGCATGGAAATATAAAGGTATTATTGATGGGGAACCTGGATCATTGTTCCTGTTAACTGATTCCAGCCCGGGAGACTTATATAAGTCAGTAAACCTTATGTCTTCTGGCCCAAAAGACTTATATGAGTCATACTCCAATGACATTCATGTTTTTTTTCTTCTGTATTTATATCAACATAAGAATGTTTCCAATCGAAAGTGTAATATGTCCACATTACTTCTTGCATGATTTTTATGTGTATTGATATCAATTTTGCCAAGTTATTGATAAGTTTTGATAATGGGGGTATGTGACGTCATTTTTCCTTATATGTTTTATATATATTTTCCAATTTACTTATTTTCATAAACTAATAACTATTTTATTTACTTTGGTCTCATTTATTATGAAATCCAGCCTGGCAAATGCTTCTAGCATTGTGTTTGCAAATTTACGCCATTTGTAAGAAAAATTAGCGATATTTTCATTTGAGTTTCGTGTAAAGTTAAGTCTACTGTTTTTGATAGATGTCAAAATTCTTTCTAAATAATACATTTTTTGACGCACTATGCATATATATTATACATTCTTGTGTTCGTAATTGGATTATCTACAGAAATGATACAGTTTGAGTGGAATTTATTAATTCAAAAATGCGGTAAGGTCAAATATCATATCTAAAATAATATTTATTTGTCATTTACATATTTTCTTTTCTGTCTAAAATAATTTATATATATTAACATAATTTTTTTTTCAAAATGATCTTGTGATAATCACATTCTCTGTCCATTTATGTTTTTAAATATATATATTACATTATAATGTAAATATATTTAGAAGTACTATTTCTTGTTTCCGTGATGCATGTGCACAAAATTTTTTTTTTTAAATTTATTACGTTTAAACGCTAAAAATATTCTGGCCAGAATCAGTTAAACCTCAGGTATAATTACATAGACACTTGAGTCATCAGTGCATATAAATCTGGTGCATCGTTTGTTGGAACAATATCCAAATTAATAACCTGCACTTGGAAAGGGTGTTTGTAGAGATTCAGGATCATCAAGACCAGAAAACATGGCATGTGATAATATTAACATTATTCATTAAGTTAAATCTCTCCTCAAATGTGGTCACATTCATCAATTTTTGTTTAAAATACACTTCTATCATTATTTTTACAGATTAGAAGAAGATGCTTTAAAGAAAATGCAGCAGGTCAGTGTGAAAGTACACCCTCACTATGGCAGCTCTGAAGAAAGAGAGGAGGCAAAAGAAAGGGCAGTTCTGCGGTCAGTATTTTTAGATAGGTATACCATTCTCATTCCTATGTGTGCACTCTCAGGGGTATCAGCTTGAATATCCTCAAGGAAAGCAGTTGTTGACTTAAGACTGAGTGCACAGAGTATTCGATGGGAAGCACATTTTATGTGTCCAGTGGCATCATCCTCAGAACTACCCCAGAGAAAAATGGTCAGGTTGTTTATAGAAATATGAAGTCTAAATTGTTTTATGGCCCTGAAACATGTTATGTAACTAAGAAAATCACACCAAAACTGCAGATCAATAGATGTCTCTGTCATTTACTTTGCACTAGATGGCCAGAGTTGATATCAAATGAGTTGTGGAAAACACCAGTGCCCATTGGAGGTGGAGATAAAAAAAAATTGAAATTGGAGATGAATAGGACACCCTCACAGAAATAAAGCTGACAACATAACCAGGCAGGCTTTGAAATGGAACTCACAGGGAAAGAGGAGAGTTGGAGAACTGAGGAATACCTAGTGAAGAACAATGGATTAAGAGACTAGATCAATTGGAGTCTCATGGCCACAGATGTAGAGGACAGCGGAGCATAGAACATGCTGGAGAGTAACAGTTGCAGACCTATGTTCCACACGGAACTGAAATGAGAAAAGGAGTGACTTCATCCACTACATGATAAAGGGAGGATCCAAAAGAAACAGACTGACAAGTGTTGTTGGGGCCTGAAAATATTGAAAAGAATAGCAAAACTTTCACTGCCATGCATGTCTTGAGGTGCCATATGTTGCAGCCAAGCTGTAAACCATAACACAATACATTCTGTTCTCCAGACCCTATTCTGCTAATTTGCCGAAGTTTGACAATGAACACAAAAGAGAACAAAAGAAATAGACTAGAAAAGAGTTTGAGAGCTTCTAGTCTACAGAAAAGTTGTGACATTTTCATTTTTCTGCACAGCCCATTTGATTTTGATATGATTGACATAAATGGACTTGGTTCTTATGTATGCTTCAGAGATGGAAAACAAGCTTAAGAACAGATGGATCGATAACATCAAGATAATCTTGGAAGAAGATATTAATTCCGCATGACCAGAGGAAAGCATCTGAACTTACAGTGTTAATTAAGACTCTCACCAATATTCTTTGCTCCTGCATGTGTGGATCCACAAAACCAATGTCCACCTGGGGAAAGATAACAGATAATAGTAACAAAGACATCTAAAAGCACACTTACACCAAATAAACATCAGTCACTATATATATCCTGCATTGGTAAAGCAACACCAAAGACACCAGACAACATAACATAAGATTATCCCATCTTTTCTGGTCACAGAATTATAATCTGGCCTACAGCAGCATCTCTGCAAATAAAGTTGAGGGGAACTTTCAATGACCTTAACACAAATCGCTCTACATTACCAAAATCAAACTAATTGTTTGTCTGTTGGCCTGCCTTTCTAACTGCCTACCTGTCTGTCTGTTTATATTCCTTCATCACCAAATACAGTGCATATTGCAGAAACAATTGCCCTCTAGTTTGAGTGATGCAATTCTGTTGTGTGTAGTTCATGCATGCTGTTAAGACCAATAGTCATACCATCTTTCATTGGTTAGTTGTTCATATTAGATGCATAGTGATTGATTGCAGAAGAAGAATTGAAGAATGGATTGAATAGTTAATTGAATATGTTATGAGTGAAGGTTATCATCAACTTCATAAGTGCTCCAATCATTTTCTTAGTAAACACATCAGTGTAGCAGCTCACAGTTCATGTCTTTTGATGATTTCTTAGTCTTTTATTATATCTATGTTGCTGTTTCTGAGCTGTTCTAACCTTCACTTCAATCTTCTACAGCCTCAAGAATGACCATGACTCACTCTTCTTATTTAACAGATTTTCTCAGCATGCTAAGCATGGTGCTTTAGTATACCTTATTTTACAGTGGCCATGCTTGCCAGCCTATCAGTTTGCTCATTTATGCCCATGTATCCAAGCACAGAAAGTGATGATAGTCTTTCTGGTTTTGAATCTAATAATACCACCTATTTCAGACACTAACATAAAATCGACCTTGTGGAGAATCTGTATAGTCACCTGTTGTTGTTGCTGTATCTTCCCCAAGAATTATGAACTATTAGCTCTTGCTTCCTAAGTGCAATGGGGTTGTTTCTTTAGAACTTTATTTCATACCCAGAATGCTAACTCTAAGTGGTGGATAATGTTTTGAGAAGAGGTCTCCTCAGAGAGGGTATGTATAGTCACTTCACATGCATATATTAAATGAACAATTGTGTAATGGATTGATTAATTGCTACAAAAAAAGGATTGATTGGCTGCTTTTTTGTGATCCATTTATCAATGTTGAGAAAATACAGATTATGAATAGTCTATCAGATGTATTATTATATTATCAACAGATTGCGAGAGCTAGAAATACAGAGGAAGCAGGCAGAATCAAGAAGGATAAGTGCAGCTTTTAATCAATGTAATAATTTTATAGTTCTTCTGTGGCTAGAATTCAGACTTTCTTGATCTTTGTCATTTTGTTTATTTATAGTAGGTTCATATATTTATTAAAAGTATGCTCGCCATATCTTGATATATAACAATGTTCCAAAAGTGAAAACAATCTACAAAAACTGATCAACTTATTGGTCACAAGGTATAAAGAGAATGTCCTTATCTTAAATAACAGAGTGATAAGTAATGATTATTTGTATGAAACAAAATCCCCTAGCATGGATAATGACTCGATATTGGGAACAATTATAACAGATGGGAAAAGTTCAACAAAAATAAAATTTTTTTGCAAAAATGTCATTAAAAAAAAAAGGGCTTACTGTGTAATATGTCCCTGTCATTATTGGTAGCGTATCCTATTCAGAACATAGCCATCAACCAAGCATTTTTTGGATGTAAGATTTTCAGGACAATATAAATATGTTCAGTAGTTTGCCATTGCTTTCTAAATAGTCCGGATGCACAATTGTTTATGGCTGGATTTGAACCCCGGTACCTTGCCATCACAGACTTGCTCTGTACCACACCACCACAGAGCCAAACATTAACTGTGTAATATCATTAGAGTTTGACAATAGTGTCATTAGAGTTAAGAAAGAGAGTTATTCAGGGTTATGGGGCCTACGTAAAACAGATTCTAACATATGAATGTGCATCTTGGACAATAAATAGCCATAGAGATGTGGTTCTATGGAAGAATCCTGAGAGTATCTTGAACAGCTACACAAATTAATTAAGAGGTGCTGAAAGAACCAAATACGAAATAGTGTTACTTAATAAAATAAGAAATAGACAGTTCTTGAAATTCTGACAATGTTATGATGCAGAGAAGGTTTGAAGAACACAGTTCAATGTGCAAGATTGATGGAAAGATGATTGAATTTTAATATTTACAAATTAATTTTAAAATGTTTAAAAATAAACTGTTTTGTATAAAGGTAGTATTTTTTAAAATGAAATTTATACTTACCAAGTACTGGCTGTTTATATAGGCCTATATTATTGATTACAACACATAGATATACAATAGATATTTATACAGTGCTTCATTATGTTTGTAATTCACAAAATATCAGCATTAGTACATTTGAAATAGTCAAACAAGCATGCATCGTTCATCTCAAACCTGATTTTTTTAACAACTAATTAAACTAACACATTTTTAATATATAAAAATACACAATGGTTTACACAGATTAAACATGGAGGGAAAAGTTCTAGGAAAGAGAATGAGACAGACGAGGGCTACAATAGAAACAAGATATGAAAGACCCATTAAATGGGACACTGGAAAAGGTCAGACAGCTTGTATAATAGAGTGGCAATGGGGACAATGCTCTGCAAAAGACACATAACATAAATAGATTAGCATGATATCAATGCTGTACTTATATTTACTAGGTTGGATTTTAGATAACGAGTGTAACGGAACCAAGTAAAACAGTTTTACACATGAGAAACATAAGTAGCTTTACTAGAATAGAAAAATAATGTCACATAATACACATTTAGATGTTAAGCTATACTGGGGTACACACTTTTGGGTGATTCAAATTTTTAACTGATATTGTGTATTTTGGAGTTTCTGATTTGCTGATTCAAAAAATGTAATTCTATCCATCAATAATTCACAAAATTGATATAGTAGCACATGAAAATCACACTAGAAGTAATGTAGACATTCAACTTTTGATCAGAACAATTCTTATGTTCATATAATAGAGAAAATGATCAAAACAGAAATCAAATATTTGAAATCAATAAAAAAAAAAATAGGAGGAAGAGTGTATTGATAAATATGGTATGCTGTTTAAATTAACACTTAAACCTATTTTTCCTGCTGAAGCTGGTACACCTGGTCACGTGAGTAATAGTACTGGGGGATCTAATGAATATTACCTGGATGATGTCTCTATGGTAAAAGATCTGGGTATGATTATTTTCCTAGAGTGGCCCTCATGTTTGTTGTTTGTTCAAAATGCATAGAGAGTATCTCTCCATTCTGTTTAGTGCTTCTGCAGTATTTATGTTGCCTGGTTGTCATATGGTATTTCTATTTGGTATTGCATGAGTCCTTTGACATGCTCTCTCTCTCTATATATATATATATATATAACTTTTTCTTTCCTGATTAACACTCATTTGTTTATGCATCATTTATTAATCTTAAATGGGTAGAAATTCCTTAGTGACCTTTAACCTATTCGTGTAGAAATTATATTTTATATTAATTTTATGTGTTAATTTGCCATAACCTCTGAACTTTGAACCTCAGATTTTACATTGTAATCTCCATTGTCAAACATTATTCCCCAAAATCCCTTCCCTACTTCCAACAATCTACACTTTTACCAGTATCCAGGAACTAATACATAAATGATGAAATCAGAGATTAAAAGTTATGATCCTTAAGATGGTTAAGTGAAGATTTGTATTTTACACCAGAATCCCCATCTTGCTCTAATACTCCCAAACTTTCTCCCTGAAATCCCTAATTACTCCATATAGGGCCGGGCCTAATCTGAAACTTACTCCCTTGTATTTTTAATTACTTCACGTAATCCCAACCTTATTTCTTAGAATCCCCAGCTTACTTATATAATTTCCATCTTACCCTAACGAGGAGATGTTGAAAGAGTCCTTATATACCTTAACATATTCCATATAATCTGAAAACCCTTACCCCAGAAAAGTTTTACCATACTCATACAATGTCCACCTTAATCTGTAGATTCCCTTATAGTATCCACCTTACTATGAACTTCAATTGTCCTCCCTTGAATCCCCAGATTGCTTCATATAATATTTCTTTGTTCTATAGAAATCCTTCTGCTGCCCACTTTACTCTCCAGAATCTTACCAGTATGTAATTTGAATTTTTTAAAAATCAAATACTGTTCATATATATGACAGAAATATAATTCAAAGGAAGTAGTCATTTGAAATATAGTCTAACATTTAAGTTAGTGAAATCTCTTTTGAGACTTTTTCCATGAGGTTCACATACCACAGGGCTTTCAAACTATTGCACAAAGCCATCCATCTTTGTGATCATATGCTATCCAACAACATCAGAACATTGAGATGTGTACATTTCAGCACAGTATATTTCCAATAGTTTTTATGTGAATGTGTTTTTTATTCACCAAAATTACATGACTTGCTAATGTCATGCATTACACCTTATAGGTGTATGCTAAACAATGAGCAGTCCACGGTTCTTTAAAGTGATTGAGTAGTATTCCCACATTTATTCTTCTTATTTTTCATTCACTCTCTGATAACCAGAATGAATTTTCACATGGTTTCCACTGAGAAGCATGAAATATGTTGTACAACAATTTAATTTGAATAATGTAGACACTTCTGTTTTGTGCATAAATTCAATACTGATGTTTTTCAAATACTAATTGAGACCTCTACCAATGCATGTTTAAATAGTTTTTTCAAATGCAATATTTGTAGTATTATTCAATGTGTATGAGGGGGAGGTCAGAAGGTAGTGCATCCAATAAAATTTCTCAACTAATAATGGAGATAGAGGCATGAAATTTTGCACAAATTTGGCATTAAAATGTTCTGATTATGTGTGTAAAATTGCACCGCATTTGAACTATTGGTACAATTCTGCTCTTTATCCATCTTATTCTCCTATGATAATATATACTGTTCAAAAAAAGAAATGAAACTTTTTTGAGGTTACTTTTATAAAAGATATTTGCTGATTGGACATCATTCAATGTATCGACTATGTCCACCTGATCATTAACTTCTTGTGGTTACCTGAATTATAATCACCTCATGATTCGTGAGGTCATGAAAAAGGTCAATGTCAAAACAACATTTTTAGCACTAACTCAGTACAGGTTCATGAAAATCCAATGAAACTTAGTGAAACCAAAACTCTCTGACCATATTATTAATTGCCTATAAAAAAGATTGACAGTCCTCAAATAAATTATGTTGAAAATTCAATGCGCAAGTATGGTTCATCTGACTACAGAACAGTGATGCATCATCATTGATCGCTAACAGACTGGACAATCACAAAGTGTAATGGCCAGACAATTTAATCACTATTGGAGGTGATTTCAACAAACTGGCTTAAGTGCAGACTTGCTGCGCAGTGAAGACCCAGAGTCACAACTCCTGCAGAAGACCTCTTCATATGACTGCATCACCTCAGTAATCAATTTGCATGTGCATACTCCACAGTCCAGTAAATGCCAGGAGCTCATTGAATTTCAGATCAAATTGTCAGGAACTGGCTGCACAATGCTGGTCTTTGGGCTAGAAGACTCTACGGAGGTCATGTTCTTAGGGACCAGTATCACCAGAACCGACTGCAGAGGGCAAACCAGCATCATCAATGGACGATTGCGAATGACTTTAGACGGGTTTGGTTTAGTTTAAGTCTGAAAGTTTCTTCATGCCAAGGTTGAAACATTTATTCTATACCATAAATTTTGGTACACGTTTGAAATAACGTTGCATTTATTTTTTGGAACAGTATAGATATCTACATACTTTCCTTAAATGTACCAGTAATTTTGTTTAATTCTATTTCCAGCTTTTGCTTTAACTTGACAAATGACTTGTGGCCGAAAAGTTGAATCTTTATATTTGTTCTATTTGTAAAACTGAATTTTAACAATTTTTATTTTTTTAAAGTATTTTTTCATTTACCACTTGGTAAACAATTCTACTGCAGATTTTTTTAAATTTTCACTTTTGACAATTGCTACAATGCTCTGAGCTATTATAATAGCACCCTCCAACAAAATGCACTAAGTATAGAGGCATATGACTCTTAGGCCACATAGGAAAAATCTTTAGCAAGATACTAGAGAGAAGGATGCATGCATATATAGAACTACAGCTCAACAACACACAATTAAGCTTTCAGAAAAATAAAAACTGTACAGATGCAATCTTCACCCTCAAAAAACTTTCAGAAAGAGCGACAGAACATAACCAAGACTTATATTTTGCTTTCGTGGACCAAGAGGAAGCTTTTGACAGAGTGGATAGAGCACAACTATGGATAACACTACAGACATATGGAGTTCCCCAACATCTGATAAAGCTATGTCAGAGCATATATGCCAATAGTCAATGTGCAGTAAGAATGAGCACAGTACATCTGATGATAATTTTCAAATTCACTCAGGAGTGAAACAGGGATGTGTACTATCCCCCCAATTGTTCATAGCATACATGGATCACATTTGCAAAGTAGCAAAGACAAGGGAAGAAAAGAATCTGAAGGATAACTTAAATGAATTGCTATTTGCAGACGACCAAGCACTAGTAACATAATCAGAAGAGCAACTACAAAGATAAATAGACAGATTCAATCAAACATGCCAAACCTTTAACATTAAGGTAAATATAGAAAAGACTGAAGTAATGAGATAGGAAGAACAGAAAGAAACACTGATATATATATATATTTGAAACAACAGACTTAAACAAGTGATAGAATTCACATACCTAGGAAGCAATATAACGGCAAGAGCAGCAAAGAAATACACAATAGATGTAGTAAAGCATATCAAGCCCTAGGGCAAATGACAGACTGGATTTGGGGTTTTCTCAGTATACAGAATGACAGTCAAATACAAAGGGCAAATGACACCAGTCTTCAGAAACAAAAATGTATATTTATACACTAAAATAACACTATTTAAAATGATTATTATGCCAACTCTGTGTTACCAATGTCAAACATGGATAACAACAGCACAAGACAAACGTAAACTTGTGAAAGCCGAAATGGCATGCTTACACAGAATCCTAGGAATATTGCTAAGAGACAGAATGAGGAATGAGGACACTAGACAAAGAACCAGCACTACCCCAATCTTGGAATATATTAAAAGACAACAGATCAAATGGTTTACACACGTCAACAGACTACCATCAGACAGCATACCACAGCATGCTATGCTACACAGATACAGTGAAGGAAGACCTAGGTCTTTTATGGAGACAGACCACGAAAATGATGGACCACCGAAATAAAAGAAGCGACAAATTCCACACTATACTCCGCACACACGAGGGCCATCTCCATAAAACATTTCTACCCCTGATGCTGAAAGGCAACAAAGAGTTTTGTGAATAGAAAGAAAAACTTATATTACACACAATCAATTGTGATGGAATTCCATGTTAAAAAGAATGAAACTGTTGTAAATATTCACAAAAGTTTGTGTACTGTGTAGGGAAGTTCTACGGTAAATAAGAGCTCTGTTAGTTGCTGGTCTCAGAGAATTCAACCAGCATCATGTTTAGAAGTGAAGCTGAATGATCTACCATGCTCTGTGGATATACTGTCACAGCAGAAAACGTCATGATTACTGTATTTTGGCACAATAAATGTGTGATGCTTGTAGATGTGATGTCAAGAGAAGAGGCAATAAATTCTCAAGATTATATTGAAATACTGAGAAAACTGAATTGATGGTTCTACAGAGGTTAACCTTACAAGAATCAAACAGAACTGTTCTTCTTCATGGCAATCCACGCACTATCACGTCTTGAACTATGTGTGGCATCACACTATAAACAGATCAGAACAAGTTGTAATTCTACACCTCAGAACAAAACACAACCGACTCCACAGTCACATGTAAACAAAGTTCAAGATTGGCAACACGGCCATGTGTACATGTAGACAGGCAGCACAGAGTGCCAAACATATACTTCAAGAGTTTTCTGAGCATAAAATGCTGAGGCAGACATATTGGCCAAAGGAAACAACACTGGAATCAAAGCTCTATGGGCCACTGTATGAACTACAAAAGACAGTGAGTTTTATTCAGGAGACAGAATTACAGATATAGACATGTTTCAAGTGAACGAAAGAGGAAGAAGAAGAATATGTGTGGCAATCACGGAAATTGGGTTGGAGTGTACTTTCCCCAACTCTATAATCTTGGCTTCCTCTGATTTTCATAATTTTGGTCCACTTAAACTTTGTGTGACAAGATTTGAAAATGATCAGTGTGTAATTCAAGTAGTACAATAATTACTACATGACAGGACAAAACCTGATATGGATAGTGCATACTAACACTTGTTTCATGCTAGCATAAAGCAGTACAAGTAGATGGGAAATATGCTGAGGGATAGATATACTGTATTTACAGGACATGTTCATGAGCATTGTGTACTTGTTTCTTAATTTTTATTTAAATACAAAATTATGTGTTGTTTTATTTTCTGACCTTCACTTATATTAATTGTGGGTTTTGACAAGCTGTGTTATGAGATTTGACTTCTGTAAGCTATGTTGTGAGTTTTGGCTTATGGAAGTTATGTTGTAGCACTCTATATACACATGTCATGATTATCCAATCTTCTGCATTACGTGTGTTCACCAATTCCTCTCTACCTGTCAGTATTTAGCATGCTCTGTCACACTATGGCATTGAACATGTTACTGTAATTCTGTAATATTTACATGTCATTGTCACTTCGTGGCATTTAACATGTGATTTTGTAACATAAATTTTAATCCATTTATATAATTGCATCCTCCTGCCAAAAAAATTTCTAGGTTTCATATTTGGTGGAAATTACTGGATTTTAGTTTATTAACAAGATCAATGTACAAATTTTCTCCTAGTTTAACAGTGTTTACAATTATTGTATCAATAAGTATATTTTGTTCCCATGCAGTTTATACAATTGTTGTTCCAATAATTATATTTATTTTGTTCAGCAGTTTTATACAATAATTGTATCATTAACTAGAATGTATCTTCATGTTCAGCAGTTTATACTATTGTTGTGCTAATAACTATGATTTCTAATTGAATGGATAGATGACTGTTTTAGCCTTGTAATTCATACTTGCAGAATTACTCATATCTTCAGCAATCTATACAATTGCTTTTTAAAAAGTTACTTTAATATTCTTTCCTTTTTTTACTGCAATAAATTTACAAAATCTTTATACAGATTCAGAGATACATGTGGAGAATCTTAGAAATGGTGATATTGATGATGCAGAAACTGAAAGAATAGGAAGTGAGAATGAACAAGCAAATACAAGAAAGAGTGAAGAAGGAGAAGCATTGAGTGGCAGGAGATATTCAAGAAGAGTATCACAAAAAGGAAAAGTTGGAGGGGCTAAAGGTGGAGGTAGCTTTGAAGAAAAGGAAAAGATCAGAGGGAGAGGTGGCCAGTCTGGAGTAGCAGGTGGTGGCCTTCAAACTCACCATCTTTCCATTGGAGGCTCACAAGGTGCCGGAGCATCATTTTCTTCATTTGGTCCTTTCAACATTGAAGGTTGAGTACAGATTTCTTCTGCTAAAATTGCCTTTGATCTTATTTACTATTTTTAGAATTGTCTATTTATCATTCTATTTTCATCAAAAAGAGTCATTTTGATTCTACTTCACTTTCAATTCATCTTTTCAATTTGCTTGTTGTTCAATATTTACAGAATGCTTACTTTTAGTATTTATTCACCCAGTTATGTATTTTTTAACCCGGTATAATAATCATTGTATATATCTTATTGTAGAAACTTATCACTTAACGTACATCATATTACGCTCATTTACATCATATATTAAACCATCTTAGGAAAGAAGGGGGCAAGATGGCACACTTTTCACGTTTTATCATATTCTGATAACTAGATTTAATTATGAGAGATCAAACTGCTATCAGTGTATAGCTTATCCATCCATCTTACATTCGTGAGGTTATTAAAAACATACATCTACGTGTAGACAGTATAATGAGAATTTTTTAACATGTATAAAAAAAAACATCTTGCCCCATTTTCGGGGGCAAGATGGCACAGTCAAAAAGGTGATACAAACCTTTATAAAATGAAGGCAATCACCTCTGCTACAGACCTAGCACACAGGTAGTGTGTAAATGTGTGTTAAGAATAGATAGAATAAATAGATAGACCTAGTTTTGTAACTTTGAAAACAAAATTTCTAAAAAAAAAAGTAGTACGCAAGTTCCGTTTTAAAGATAATAATGCTTTTGTAAGGTTTGTTGAACATTATAACCATATATATCAATCTCTCCCAGCCTTAGATCAGCATCCATGACATCTGCATTTTAACCATAAAATTTTGAATGTGCCATCTTGCCCCACTAACTGTGTGCCATCTTTCCCCATATCACATGATTAGCAACTTTAATAACATGTCACGAAAAAATAAAGTATCTTGACAAGTTAACGTGCTTAGTAACTTAACAATACAATATATGTTTCAGTTTAAACATGTAAAAAAACAGGACAGTAATGATAGCAGGAGACACGGAGTAAATAGTTTTAAAAAAAAAATTAGATTGAGACATATGAAAAACAAAATTACCTCATGGTTGAAAAACGACCTGTCCCTAAAATGTCAAAATTCATTGTGTCGTAGAATAAACATTTCCCACCAGACCTAGTCACATGTCCTACCAGAAAAATCTTTTGACTTGGAAAAAAACTGAAACGCCGCCTTGCCCCGTGCACCATCTTACCCCCGACTACCCTATACCTCAACATTTTATAATTAAATGTTTTACCTAGAATTTGAACATCAATTTTCTCTACTTAGAATCAATTGTATACTTAGGCCATTTCAAACATTCACAAAAAGTCCAGCATTGCTTACATACACAGTTTATGTAAATCAGTAGATGAACAAAAAATAATAAAAACATTGATTTCTGTGAGATAAATATTGGTAATTTTCTTAACCCCTGAATTAAGTAAAAAGGTAAAATCATAACTGCAGTTCGGTGAAATTTCAAGGGCTATTAAATTTTTTTCCTCTAGCCAATTTTCCCACAGCATTCTCTGATTAAAGAACTTGAATGTAGGCCTATTACACTGTCCAACAATATTTTTCTTTCTTATATAAGAATAAGTGTTCTTAGGTTAGTTTCTAGCGCTGATTTCATATTTGAAATCAGTTGACCTCTATCACATTGGTGTCTTAAGATATTTGTGAATGTATATTTTTTTGGGAAACCATTATGTGATCCATTTCATTTATACCATATCACTTTAAAAAAATTAATATAATACAAAATAATTATAATTTTTAGGCGCAACTACGGTATAAGTCTTCACTGTGACCGTTTTTCTATTTTCGAGGTATTACCTAACCTTTGCAGCGTGATTAGTAGAATTTGTATTTAAAATTAAGGTATATTAATTGAAAAGGCATATTAATTAAATATTAGTATTTACATTAGGGTTAGGGTTAGGATCAGTTATAAATGAAAAAAAAAATTAGTTATAAAAATTATAAGTGTGGTTGATGTCGTTTGTGTCTGGAGATGTGACGTCACAGCATCCATTAATTTCAATAATTTCATTGGTGTTATACGGAAATTTATGACGTCTGCTACTTAAAAATGTAAACATTTTGTGCTATTAGCACAGTGAAGACTTAAACCATAGTTTTACAAATTTTATACTGCTAAAACATGTTAGACATATGTTGTGCTTTTTTTCAAACAGTTACTGCATTTTAAAATAATTATGGGCAAAATATGGCTTCTAGAAGTTGTAGAAATTCTGCTGATTTATTCTGTCACATGTGTGGATATTTTACTGATCGTGTTAACAAGAAAAACTTTACACCATTACTAAAGAAAGCATATGAACTTTATTTCGATTCAAAAGTTGATTATGAAAATAAATCTTGAAAGACAAATGCAGTTTGTTTGACTTGTGCAAATACATTGGCAGGTTTTTTTAATGAAAATTGCCTAAGTTTCAGTTGATGCCTTATGGAGTTCCAGTAATATGGCATGATTCGAAAAATCACACTACTGATTGTTACTTCTGCATGACAGATATCCATGGTTTCACTTTTAAAGCAAGAAAGTCTGTGGTTTACCGAAATATTGAATCTGTTTCAAAATCAGTGCCTCATGATCCTATCAGATGTCCGATACCAGTCGCACCAGAACAATATCCGTTGAATGTGAGTGAACCATCAGAAAGTGATAGTTTGCCTGCATTAGAATAATTCTGACTTGGATTATATATCGGTGAATGATGGTATTCACTTAATTAACCATTCAGAACTTTCAGATCTAATACGTGATCTTGATCTTACCAAAGGACAAGCAGAATTACTTGGTTCACGACTTTAAGAATGAAATCATTTAGCACCCAATACTCTGATATCTCAATTTCATCATAGACACAGAGAACATGTTCTATACTTTGAGGTGAATGATGACATTTTCTATTGCAAAGATGTAAACGGTCTAATGGTGCACCTCAGTCATGAGCACATAGTTAACAAATGGCAACTTTTCATCGACTTTTCTAAAACTAGTCTAAAAGCCATGCTATTGCATAAAAAAAATTATTTTCATCAATTCTTGTCGCCAACTCTGTTTATATGAAAGAAATTTATGAGAATGTGGCTATACTTTTGACAAAAATAAAGCACAATGACTACCAATGGCGGATTTGTGGAGACCCAAATGTCATTACATTTCTCATGGGCATGCAAACTATATATATATATATTTTGTTGTTGTGAATATAAAAATAATGAAAACTGTCAGCAAATTTCATGTCTTATTTAAATCCACCTGGAAGAACTGTTCAAAATTGAACATTATTTTCGTTCCCTTTCAACACTAATATATAATGTGTGAGGAATCCATACTCTGAATTTCCTGCTCCATCTGAACTTTAATTTTAAGAGAACAGGATTGTTTGATACATTATGGGCAGTAGTTGTCA
This sequence comes from Meghimatium bilineatum, assembly GCA_034231615.1. Classification (NCBI taxonomy): domain Eukaryota; kingdom Metazoa; phylum Mollusca; class Gastropoda; order Stylommatophora; family Philomycidae; genus Meghimatium; species Meghimatium bilineatum. Next base: position 56,028,608 of record CM067299.1, read on the forward strand.
CTTTTTAGTGAAACAAATATGTACATTATTTAACATAGCAAAATATAGCTAAAGACATATTTTACAGTAGCTAAGACTACCGGCGCATCCAGTGATCTACCCACTACACACAGTGGGACACTTTGGATGACACAGGGGATGGGACTCTCACTGCATAGTGCGCAGATCGATGCAGACCTATTGACTTTTTAATCTGAGTTCAGCGAGGTCATGAAAGCTGAATGACACTACGCATAATATTAAAAAGTTGAAATTTGGCCACTGCTTCCCGTAATCTTCTTCTTCTTCTTTCGTTCACTTGAAACATGTCTATATCTGTAATTCTGTCTCCTTAATAAAACTAACTGTCTTTTGTAGTTCATACAGTGTCCCATAGAGCTTTGATTCCAGTGTTGTTTCCTCTGGCCCGTTTGTTTATTTGGCCAGTAGCTCTATTCCCTTACCTCCTGGCTCCTCGGGGCAATTGAGAAGGACTTCCAGTAACTGAGGTTGGGCCCTTTCGAGGTATAGGGCCCAGCACCGTCCCTGCCTGAATGTCCGCCACAGGGCAGGCACCATAACTATTTATAGATGTAGACATTTTTCCATTGTGTTTTGTGCGTGGCATCCTGATTATCTGTGCGCCTTATGGCTGGATGCCTCCGTCTTCAGCACTCTGCTTACTTGGGCAGGACTATGGTCCTGCTCGAGGGGACTGCCCAACCAGTCTTAGTTTCCAGCCCCTGATGGCTGGACTAAGCCCCATCACCTCTGTACGGTGCTGGTCTCGATGGGGACTGATTCCCGTAATGAACTGGATTGTTCAATCATTTAATCTTGAAATTTACTAATCTATCCTGGGACAGGTTTTGGGTTTCTGTGAGAGAAGAATATCCTGCAATTCATATGAAAGCAATGAATATATTGCTACAGGTTTAAACTTCGTACATGTATGAACAAGCTATTTCTTATTTAAAAAGTATCAAGAGCAAAGACATACATTGTCTCCTTTAAGTTGAATGTGAAATATGTGTGTTTTATCTAGTCCAACCCCAAATTAAGTATTTGTGTACCAAAAGATAAGCACATGCATGTGTCATGTTAGAAAAGTAAATTTTATTATTATAAATTGGCATCACAAATAACATTTCCTAGGCTAACATATTTCTTCATATAACATTTTAACTTGATTTATCTTATCTTAGAAATGCTTTTCTAGAGTATTATATTGATGAAATCAATGAGCAAACAATCAGTTTTTCTAGATTAATCATACTCTACTAGACAGAAGAATAGCAAAAAACATCACAACTTTTACTTCAATTTCTATAGTAAGCTTACCATACAGAAAAAAATCAACAAAACAGAAACAACCATTTTTAAATTCTACTTCCTACAGTATCAGACACAAAATAAGCAAGTCATCTCTTTTAATTTGCTTCCTACAGCTGCCAGACAAATGAAAACCATTAATTATCAGCTATCATCCCAACGATGTCTAGAGGAAGGCTGGACACTTCGAGCTCCAAGTCCCATGGATACAGATGATGTTGAGAATGAAATATTTATACCTGAGTCTCTTCATCCGGAAATACTTGCCAATGAAAAGGTCTATAACCTCTCATTGTTATAGTTTGTAAAGAAAAGATAATAAAACTTAATAACAATCACATATTTTAAACTTTGGCAACGGTATTTAAATCTATAAGGTGAGTGATTAGTGATTAACTGAACCAACATCACAGTACTCTTTGCACACCCACAGTGCTCAAGTCTCTTCCAACAGATGGGAAAGCAAATACATATTGATGATTCCAGTGACTTTTTGATTGTACACTCTCCTCAGTTTTTCTATCAATTTGACCCTCCTGATCTTTACACTCTAATTCCTAATTCATAAAGGCTTAGATCGAAAATTTCAATATCTTTATTTTTTAATAAAAAATATATTTTTCAAATTTAATTAATAAACAGTTACTTGTTTCCTCAGTAAAAGTCGTGTTCATCTAGGCTTTGAAGTGTGTCTCCTATATCCATAATCAGTGAATTGACCACAGGTGACCTTTCCTGATGAGGAATGGATACCTATTCCTATGGTGTTTCAGGAGGTGGCAATCAAGACAGTCATTACGCTCAATAAAGGGTGCAGAGAACATAGCCCTGTGAGCATGGATGCTGAGATCAAGGCAATTATCTGCGAATATGCTGATGATACAGATATTTTGTGATTTACACGGATGGGTAAGTCTCCGCCACCAGCTGTGCATATGGACCTTTACTGCCAGATCACATTGAAGAACAGTGCACAAAGTCAGTGGAGCCTTTACCGCAATAAGAAGCAATCTAACAATGGAAATGTTTGCCCTAATGCAGACATTGAACTGACTGGAATCGCAAGCCCCTATCCATGCATGCATACTAAGTGACTCAATGAATGTGATATCAGAAAGTCAAAATAGTTGGTGTACGTAGGGGATGGGTGGAGTCATTAGAGAGAGCTAAAATATGGGCCCCACTGTGAAAAAATCACTCTTATCTTTGTCCCCGGACATACTGGTATAGAGAGAAATGAACGAGTAGACAAATTAGCTAGCCACTCCACCATAACAGATGGTCAGCCAGACCTAGATGGACTGAGCAGATATACTCAGTGCTCATCATGAGTCAGAGGATTTGGAGATACATGAGAGTGAGACAATTTCAAGAATGTGCACTTTGGGAGTGTGGATAGGCATGGACTGTAGAGAACACTTAACACAGATTTCAAGAATGTGCACTTTGGGAGTGTGGGTAGGCATGGACTGTAGAGAACACTTAACAAAGATTTCAAAAAGAGCACTGAACCATAACAAAACCAGAACCATCAGCCAAAACCGGAACCATATTTTCTCATAATTATTTTGCCAGATTTGTTTACCCATTGGCAGTGCTGGCACATCTAGTATTCCCCATCACTTAGGAGTCTGCAATAAAGGACAAAGGTGCAATGTCTGCTGGCATGCATCTCTTCGTCACCCATGGAAATTATTTTTAGAAGACAAAAGTAAGAAAGGAAGATAGATGTGATAATGATGATTTTTTTCACAGATGACAGGTTGTCAGCCTAGAAGTCCAGGCTTCATTGCCACACAGGGTATAATTAAATGGGTTTTGACAAAGCTATCAGATTTTTCATATCTGTTCTTATTTTCAGCTTCATGATAGACCTCTAATTGAAAAGTTCTATCCAGATGGAAGCAAGTTTCTGACAATTTTTCCAGATGGAACAGGAAATGTTTTGTATCCTTGGTTGGATTTTAAGTGTTCATCCTGTACTAAGTTATTTCTTAAAAATAAAGAAGCATTTCATTGCTTTGTAGAAACTGTTAGAGATTTGGAGCCATAATAATAGCAGAGTGGTTAGTACATTAGTTTTCTAAACTAGTGGTACATAGTTTGATTCCCATTATTTTAAATTATTGAATACATGCACATAAGACTGTGTTGCCAATTTTGAAGTTTGTGCACATGTGGTTGCAGAGTATGTTATGTCCTATTCTGAGACATAGAATGACACCTTATCTTCAGTGTCATAGCTGTTATGAATGGTGCTGCAATGCAACTTTCATCACTTTCACATAGTTAGCATATAAATCAATGGTTGTAACAATTCATTTTCCATGCCTGCAGCAATTTGCGTTCTACCTTGTAATAGACAGAGGTAAAGTCAGTTCCCAAACCTTTTTGCAATTAATTGTCTGCAGCATCTCACTTCAAAGGGTAGCAGTCAGTGGTCAATTGAAAAATGTTACTTACACATTGAGATTATCAGAGATGCTACAGAAGAATTTGAGAATACCATGGATTGTGAATAAGGCAAATGAAAATGTGGTAAAAACATTAAATATTGAAGAGGATTGGTTTGTAAACAACATTATATCAAGAAAGCTGAGGTTTTTGACTATATGAAGAGACATTACAGCATGGAGAAGATTAATAATGGAAGGTATAGTTGCTGATAACAGGTAAGAGATTAGGTATTAGATATGTTGATTATCCTCATCCACACATATCCTTACTCCCAATTCACACATTCTTGATATTGACTCATGCTCATTTATCTCAAAATCCTCTTATCATGCAGACTCACAAAGACCAATGAGCATGTCTCCTCAGTCTGTAGACTGACCATCTGTTATGGTGAAGAGGCTAGCTAATTGGTTGGCCCATTCATTTCCCTCCACACCGCATGTCCGAAGGCAAAGATAGGCATGAGTTTTCATAATGATGTCTGAATTTTAGCTCTCTCCAACGACTCCACCCATTCCCTATGTACATCACCTGTTTTGACTTTCTGAATCATATTCATTGAGTTACTTAGTATGCACGCATGTAAATAGGCTTACTGTTCCAGCTAGTTAAGTGCCTGCATTACAGCAAATACTTCCATTGTTAGACTGCTTGTTGTTTAGGTAAAGGCACTACTGGCTTTGTGTACACTTGGCTTATCAGCAAGCAGAAAAACACAGTTATTATTCAATGCCATTTACACCGGAAGATTTTACAAATGCAATAGTTTGATTCATTACCTAATGTATTTTTATTCATATAACTTAGTTTGATAACATTATTCAGCTCTTGTTAGCTTATCCTTGACAGTTGTACAGCTATCCATCTGGACGAACATCCATTCTCATATCCAGTATTACACTTGGACAGAACACTTACATTGTACAAGATGACAGTCCAAAATCCTCTTTACTTGCTGTATTTGAACCACATGGATGTGGGTGTTGCTATTTTTCTAATGGCAAAGTCAGGTAATTTCACTAGAGTTAACCATACATTAAAATTATGTGGGTCAAAGGGCATGAGCCTATAGACCACTGGATCAGCAACCAACAACCAGCCATTAAAATTATGTCCTAACTGAATGAGGAATTATTCCTTATCTGGAGTTACTCTCAGAGAAAAAGGTTAAAGCAAACCATGCTATAGGATAAATGTTGGTGGTAAATGCAAATAAAGTAAATAGGTTACTAGAAAACTATCAATATAAAATAATAAAATATAGAAAATAACAATAAAAAAAGAACAAATACAATTGTCGACATGTCGGTCCAATTGGGACCTTTAATAACTTAAGGATAAATGTTGCCAATCTTTAATACAAACATGTCCATTTGTACACCAAAAAAGGCATTTCGAACACAATCTTCATCATAATAGCCTGTTCATCTGTCATAGCCAACAAACACTACTTAATTCAACTGGAATGATGATGATGAAGAGGACAACTATGATGTGTCCGTCTATGACTAATGAGTCCTATGTGAGTCTGGGATTTCCTTCTACATACCGAACATGTGTGGGAGAGGTATATGAGACACTAAGCAGCCTTGTGTTCCTTCTAGCACGTTTGTGTTGAGCAGAAGCATGTCTGATGTTCTCTGCAGCTGCTGTACCATTTCTGATTCTGTGTTGCCAGTCAGGCCTGTCTTATGCAAGACACTCCCATTAATGTATGTCCACATTTAAGTAAGGATGTCTTGACATATCCTTAAAATGCATTTTTAGTCCTCTTACCTCATGGAAGCTAGTCTAGAGTTCTCCAGATAGCTGCTTTTTTTGGGAGATGAATATCTTTCATGTGGATCAAAATTATCCTAGTACTAATAATAATTGGGAGTTCAGTAGATATATTGGTTTCAATTTTTGAAGCTCTACCATATTCTGAAAGGCAAGCTCCCATTACTGAAACATTCATAAGCATCACAGACTTTACATCTGACTTTACTCTTTTTTCTTCTTCTTCTACACTTATTCTTAAACTTCTGCAGATTAGGTAGTCCAGAGAATTTAATGCAGTGTGTTTACTGTGATAACTGCGCCTTTTGACTTGACACATCCGATTTCAGCATGGCTTCTGGGTCATATGACACTATATGGGATAAAACAGCCATCTCCACCCCCACAACTTCCTTAGTCACCTCTTATGAAGTGCATGGCAGGTAACAGTTTCATTATTCTTTGCTCCCCTTTTGGACCATAGTAACACACAGGTGTATGTTTTTCCATAATTTTATTTTTAATAACAAACTTTACAATTTTTCTGTTTAATTGTAAATTCTGGGTCCATTGCATAGCGAAAAATAGAAGCTGACTTTCCAGCGACTGGAACATTATCATATATCATATATTCCTATATTTCTTAACTCCCTAACTAAATATATATATATCCTCTACTTCTGGATTCTTTCTTCAATATCTTGGAGCAGTATATGTATATTTACCTTAGCTATATCACTGAGATGAAAAAAATTGTCTTCCAGTATTTATTTATTTTCTTCAGACAGTTGTATTTACCTATCAGCTCATCACATTTATCTACCACTTTCATATACTTGTTGTAATCTTTACTCCATCCCTCATTGCTAATTACTATACCATCACTCTATCACTAATACCTATACTATTATCCCCCACCCCATCACTAATTACCTATACCATTACTCCACTACTAATTACCTATACCATCACTCCACCACTAATTGTCTATAACATTACTCCATCGCTAATTACCTATACATCATTTCATCAATAAATACCTTTACCATTACTCCATCACTAGTTACCTCTGCCATTGATTTTTGTTCGACAGATTAATTTATGACCAAATGGGAGGACTTGAACTGGACTATTCTGGTGGTCGGAAGCGAGCTTGGAGTTGGAAGGATCAAGAAACACATATTCACGTGCCACCTATTCAGCCAATTGTATTTGGAATGAATAGTTACCTCGGTATTAGGTTCAAAGCTCAGGATAATATATCCTTGACCTTGACAGGGAGAAAGAGGAGCTGTAGATTTAATGTTGGAGCAAAGCTAAAAGTAAGAATAATTGTTCTTTCTTTTAGGAATGATAGATATCTCATGTGTTGCAGGGGCTTGAAAGAAGAGAAAGAATAACAATATCGTTTACCTTCCATGCATGTCATAAGAGACGACTATGGAGGTTTTGTGGTGAATTGGCTGTCCTGTCTCATACAGGGTCAAAGTAACAAACAGCCATGCTGAAGTTAGATGTGTCAGGATGAAAGACTCAAATATCACAGCTAAGTTGTAAACTGTAATAACACATTCCGTTCCTTGAACTATATCCTACTAATCTGCAGGAGTTTGAGAATGAACACAGAAGAAGAAGGAATGATAGATATTTATTTTCCTGTTGGGATGATTCAACAAAATTAATTTGTCTTTTTGGATGATAGTCAATTTATTCTTCCTTTTGATGTTATTTTTTTATTACTGTGGAGATTATTTTTAATTGAATTCTTCATTTTAAGACAAAAATCTTTTTCTTTGTTTTTGTTTTTAGAGGATTTGTAATGTAATTCTTTCATTTTTTATAATCTTCACTTTGTTCTTTCTTTTGAGATTAATTTTACTCTTTTGTGTACTTTCTAGTATGATTTCCTTTGTATTAGGCCCTATATTATGCTTTTTAAGTTATTTTTATGCAGTTTTACTGTTGTTGCTAATGTCAGAAGTAGGTAAGTATTTTTCTGAAGCAATGTTGTATCAATCAATCGCCATGCTAAATGTAGGCGATCATGTTTCTCCACGACTCTCTGTCTATTGTGTTGTCAATAAGCTCAGTTGGTGAACTTCTACCATGCCACAACACTAGTCCATCTAGCAACTTCTCTCTTTGTCGTCCCTTGTCTCTCTCTCCCCCCCCCTCCCCATTCTGATCTTTTCAGTGGTTATTAAGTGTTCAAGCTTTGTTCTTCGCAGCACATGCCCTAGAAACCTTAACATTTGATATGATTGACCTTTTTACGTCATCATCAATGAGAACATCTGCATTAGTTTTAAGATCATTTATGTTGCATATATTATGTTGTATATAATGTTGTATACTAGACTCAAAAGTTTATTAAATTTCAGGTAGTGTCACCAGAAAGTATCCAGGTCAAGGGTGTTGAAGAGAATCAACTTTTTGTCAGTGAACACAAAGTTAAGGTCGAGTAAGTATTGACATGTCTCCTTTTGTTGAGAGAAATTGAATATCAAGAATCTAGTTGGTGAATTATTTCATAAATTTTAATCCAGTTATCGAGATAATCATAGTACAAAGCTGTAAATTAGTAGCAAATAAAAATGGACAGCTAAAAGATAACAATTAAAACATAACAATAAAAAGATAACTAAAAGGTGATTATGATAACGACAATGAAATATTCCGTGTAGCTGTTAGTTGCTACATCTGTGGGTCTCACCAATGGCCCACTAGACAAGCACCCATGCTGCAGAAAACCTTAGTAGATGACATGCCGTTATATTGAGGTTATCTTCTTATAGAAGCTTCATGGCAAGTCATCTATACAATTATGCTTCTCATGCTTTTATTTTGTTGTTGCAATGTGTTTTATGATTTGTTATTTTTATATATGTATGCACCGTCTGTGGTTGGGAGGGAGCCAGAAATTTACTGTGCAGCACTGGTGAAGATGAAACTGACAGCATTGTTGTTTCCTATGGCTGAGGCCCATCATAGAGGCACAGTGACTCAGGACATGGCATTTTGACTTGAACATTAGGTTGCACGCCTGGAGCAATAGAGAAGTTCGGCATAACCAGTAGTCAATTGGTGGTGTGGTATAGGCACAGTTAACCCTATCTTGGCTGCAGTGGCTCAGAGATAGGTTGAAACCTACCTTCCTGGTGGTGTGATAGTTGTTCTCTTACCCGGGGTAGGCCGAAAATCCACAGACTTCCCATCAATATAATGCCATTTTAATAGCATTGGGTCAAAGGGTATGCTCCCATGGATAGCCAGATCAGCAACCAATCAACCAACCATGAATAGTAATTTCTTATTTAATGTGCATCTCATTTTCACTATCATCATAACTGTATGTTGATAGAATATAACTGTGAGTATGATAGAATATAACTGTGAGTATGATAGAATATAACTGTGAGTATGATATAATATAACTGGGAGTATGATAGAATATAACTGGGAGTATGATAGAATATAACTGTGAATATGATAGAATATAACTGTGAATATGATAGAATATAACTGTGAGTATGATATAATATAACTGTGAGTATGATAGAATATAACTGTGAGTATGATAGAATATAACTGTGAGTATGATAGAATATAACTGGGAGTATGATAGAATATAACTGGGAGTATGATAGAATATAACTGGGAGTATGATAGAATATAACTGTGAATATGGTAGAATATAACTGGGAATACACCACTGGGAGATTAAAATATCTTAATAGTTGACCCATCTAAGTAGATGACATGTGACCAAAATAAATGGAAAATAGGTATGAACGTACTCTCTAAAAGGTTGAAAAGGGCTTAAAAGCACAAGTTCAATCAATCAGATCAAAATTTCCAGCATGAACAAAAATGTTTTAAATAATAAACAAGTGAGAAAAAATATGAAATTTGGAATGTAGCATTGTAAGATGGACACAGTTTGTTAGAGTGCACACCCAGTCAAAGACAGAATATGTTAATAAATATCCATTACAGTCAGCCATTCCTTCAGCACTAAATACAATGCATAGGGGCCTATAGCATTAACTGTTTTTCACCAGTTTAAGCCATGTGATGATGTTTTGTGTAGTTCTTGAAAGTTGTTTAGAACCATGTCATTTTTGATGATATAAAGTGAAAGCACAGTAAGGACGTTTTAGGAATCACTTAAAGCACACAGGAAAACACACATAATCAATATTTTAACTGTTTAGTCTTAATCATGAAAAAAATGCATAATAGAATACAGTACAGCTTATGAACACATTTCTGCACAATAAATATTAAAAAAAGAATACTGGGAGAACATAAGTTATTAGGCCTAGACTATATAAAATAAAATGAAGGAGAGAAGATGAAATAAAATGAACAGAATACCAAATAAGAGCATATCTTTTGAATGGTTGTTTTATGAAAAATCTCTCTTTATCTTCCTCTTTATTTTTTTCCATCTGGTACCCATTTCAAGACTTTTAATGGAAGTGTATTCTCATTCATTATAATTGACATTATATATATATATATATATATATATAAAGTTAAAGTAGGTCAACTTTGCATGCTCAGGTCAACCAAACATGTAACTTACTAATATCTGTTTTATATCTATAGAACAATTCTGAGCAAGATTTCAAATCTTCTTAAGTTCCCAAAGTCACCGAAAGTTGATCATATTCTGCCACCATTGTCTGTGTCTGTACGGAAGCAGAAACTGGACAAAATGAAACAGACATCACTAACACAGCTTTCAGATCAGAAGTCAAATAGTAAGAACAAGCAACATCGACTACCTCCCCTACATTCACCAGTTGTTTCCGTTAATTAGAAAATATATTTTTTTGTGATAATAAGGGCTATTGTTTTTGTTATAATTCTTCTTCTTCTTCTTTCTGTCCTCATGTACCTTTCGGTGTTGAGGGGAGAGTGAGTGTACGGTCTTTTGCCCTTCTATTTGCCTCCTCTGCTGTTATATTTCCGAGTGTCTCTAATACACTATCCACCTTTTACGAGGGTGTCAAATAGGTCTCCTGTTTTCGTCTCGTTTGTTAAGTGTTTTTTGGATAATACTTTGCTCTTTCTGTCTGGTTATGTGGCCATACCATTTAACTTGTTGTTTCTGTATGTATTCTATTGTTGGTTTGATCCCTAATTGTTTCCTTAGTGCTTCATTCCTGATTTTGTCTCTCAAGCTAACTCCAATCATACGTCTCACACATTTCATTTCAGTGGTGTTAATCTTATGAATTGTTCTAGAATCTAATGTCCAAGTTTGACACTGATAACACAATGTTGGTAAGAAAATGGTGCTGAAAAGCGCTTTCTTTGTTTCTAGTGTAATATCTTTGTTTCTTAGTAAAGGTGTTAATTGACCAATGATCTGACAGTCCTTATTACATCTTGCGTTTATTTCTGCTTCTTGTTTGTTGTCATATCTCAATGTGCTGCCCAGATATTTGAATTCATCTACTTGTTTTAGTTGTTTGTTATTTATCTGTATGTTGATGTTCTCCTTTTCTCTTGCAATATTCATTACTTCTGTTTTGTGTATGTTGATTTTCATTCCAAATTGCTTGCCTGCTGTGTCTATTGTGTTTAGGTGGTCTTGCAGGTTTTTAAGGCTGTTGTGGAATAAAATCTGGTCATCTGCAAAAAGCAGTTCATTTGCTTCATTAGAATTTGCTGTTTTGTTTATATGGTCCATGTATGTAATAAAAAGTAGTGGGGATAATACACATCCCTGCTTTACTCCTGTGCTAATTACAAAGTCCTCTGTGTAGCCTGCAGCTGTTCTTATAGTGCAACTGCTGTTGTTATAGAGACTTCTACAAACGTTAATTAAATGTTGGCATACTCCATAAATTTTTAATGTTTCCCATAGTTTTTCTCTGTTTACTCGGTCAAATGCTTTCTCTTGATCTATGAAGGATATGTATAAATTTTGGTTATATTCTATTGACTTCTCTGCCAACTGTTTCAGAATAAATATTGCATCAGTACATCCTCTGTTTCTTCTAAAACCCATTTGTGTATTGCTAAGTTGTTGTTCTATTACAGGTCTCAGTCTTTTCTCTACTATTTTCTATTGTTATAATTAAGTAAATGTTATCTAGAAAAATATTACAGCCAAAAGTACTTGGTTGATCACAATATCCTGAATAGGATATGCTGACAACTTTTTTATAATCAAACTGTCAGCTATTCTTAAATAAAATTTAACAATGTATTTCTTGATGCTAAAGAAATGTAAGTAAGCAACAATTAATAGTGTACATTAATGAGAAGTGGTTTTCACAAGCTTCCAGACTACCAACAGACAGCATGCAACATATAGCCATGACAAATAGACATAACGACTATAAAGATAGAGGCAGACCATGTAAAACATTGATCACAGAAATCAAAGAAGTCACAGGAACAAGCTTACAAACAGCACACAGGAAGGCCATCTCCAGAGAACTCTTCTACCCCTGATGCTGCAAGGCAAACAAGGGATACAGCATATAGATAGATAGACTGAGAGATCGATATTGATCACTATATGCACTCAGGCATGGAGGACTGACTTACACTCAGAACAGACATTGAGAGCTGACATGTAGGCCTACCTCACATCAAATATCACCGCACTCAGCAGGCCTTTTAGTGTACAGCCTTTTCAACAAACTGGGCCCTGTCTGAAATTGTTAGAACACCTATTTGGTAGCACCATTGTATCTATGTATAGGTACATAGATCAGCTCCATGTGGAGCATGTGTTCTTAATAAACTTCTTCAACCATGTCCTATATTTATCTATTGCTTCCAGCTCTTTTCATGCCCTAACAAATCCTTTTTGTATCTATATATAATTCTTTCTTCCTGATATCTCATAGTCCTCTTTTCTTTTTCCATAACCATTGTATAATATCTAAAATACTGGCCAACAAATTGTATTTTATTCTTCTTCTTCAGTTCACCTGAAACATGTCTATATCTGTAATTCTGTCTCCTGAATAAAACGCAGTCTTTTGTAGTTGCAGTGGCCCATAAAGCTTTGATTGCAGTGTTGTTTGATCTGACTAATATGTCTGCCTCAGTATTTCATACTCAGAACAATCTTGAAGTGTAGGCCTATGCTTGGGACTCTGTGCTCCCTGTCCACATGGCCATGTTGATTGTTGCCAATCTTGAACTTTGTGTACATGTGAAGAAGAAGAAGAATCTCACAATCATAGAAGCTGTGTGAAATTATGTATAGTTGGAATGTGGCCACGGCTTACTGTTATAAATGCAATATTGACTGCCTTTTTGTTGTCCATTGTTCTTGCTGTATGTGCCAGCCTATGGAACTTTCCTTTAGGCACGGGTAAGTGGTGTAATAACTGTACCACAATTTGGTCTTTACTTTTTAAGGTCTGCCCTTGCATGCCATGGTTGGAAAGTCACTGATATGTTTATTAAATTTAAAAGCACACACAGGACACATATTGGCTGTAGAGTGTGGAGACATTGTGTATGATGCAAGCTAACATTTTTTAAGCATCAATACAGTTCTGGCATTTAGTTGCCATTCTCTTTAATCACCAATGAGGGACAAATATATTTCACTCATGAACATATGAAATGTTGTATAGCGTCTTCCATTCATTTCTTGTAGTTTGTATTTGTTCATTATTATATCTAAATATTGCATGCCCACATGAAAAACGTTACCAACAGTCTTTGAGGCAAGTGTCAGCATGTTTTATTGAGTCAACAAAGTTTGTCATTGACATCATATCCACCCATGAAAGCATTGTAGCCAATACATGGTTGAGAAATTGGAATATCCACTTTTGTTCCATTCTTGTTTCTCAATCTAACAGTTTCAGTTTGTAATAGATCATGGCAGTTGGATATAAAATGGATTGATCTTATATCCATCCATATATAACATACCATGTTATTGTAAGAAAAAAAGAAGGACATTCCCATAACAAGTTCCTTCTTGTTTTGGGTAATTTAATTCCAAGTGTAAAGAAATCAACACTGAAGGTGATAACATACTAATTCAGAGAATGACAAAAATGGAAGTGACCAGGAATGAGGGGAGAAAGTGTGTTATCTTTGAAAAGATCAGCAGATCATATAATCAACCTCTAACTGGGACTTCGAGTCTGCACACTCTTGGATGGCTACTGAAAAGAAGAGTGAAGCACTTATAGTAATAACCTGTTTGCCATGATCATCATCAAGTGCCGTCTCCACAACAAAGGTTGGCTGAAACAGACCTCCACCATCTTCTGTCTCTTATCTTGGTTGTGCACTCTGCTAAACTGTAACCTGTCCATCTTGTGATATTACTCTCCCACTTTTATCTTTGTCTACCTCTTCTTCCTCGTCTTTACCCTCAAGTAAGTTCTTCAACAAGGTGTCATGTCTTTTTTAATATGTCTAAAATATTTTATTTGCTTGATCTTTATTTTCCTTAATAATTCTTTTTTCATATTAAGTGTTGTTAGAACCTCTTTGTTTGTTTTCTTCTCTTTCCATAATGTTCTCCCTATTCTTCTCTATATTCACATCTCAAAGGCATCAATTCTCTCTTCTAATTGTTTGTTTATTGTCCATGTTTCTGAGCCATACATTAATATAGAATATAAGTAGCATATTATAATTCTCATTTTTAGCTTGTTTGTAATTTGTTTAGATGGTAATATTTTCCTCATATCATTGAAAGTGCTTTTAGCCATTCTTATTCCACTTTTTTTTACCTCTGTCATTGATAGATAGATAGACAGATGAGAAATAGATTGATAGATTATTGGTGGGTGGTTGTGTAGGTTGGTAGATGGTAGATAGATAGGCCTATATAAAGTATATTTCGCTTTCTTTTTCATGATTGAGACATATCAATGTATAAGGTGTTAGTAACACCGATCTGTATATTTCATGGAGCTCATGTGTTGTCGGGCCCCAAAAGGGAGTAAAGAATAGCAACAATACTTACTTTCCATGCATGTTATAAGAGGTGACAACTAAGTAGGTTATTGAATGAAGTTAGCCATCCCAATAAGGTCAAAGTGACCCAGGCGTCAAGCTGAAGTCTCATGTTTCCGACTGAAAGGTGCAGATATCGCAGCAAGCTGTAAACCATGACAACACATTACATTCTCCAAACTACATCATGCTAATCTGCAGGAGGTTAACAATAGATGACGAAAAAATGTTTTTCATTGACCAGTTGCATATCTAAGTGTGATGTGGTCAGGATCATGCCCGCCACTTTAGTTTCCCAGAAGATCTGGTGCTAGAAATCATTGTTATTTAAAAAATAATTACACCGTTTTAAGCAACAACAAGACAGAGTGCTGATACCGTTAGTGTTTTCACAACAGTTTATTTATTTTAAATAAATGTAGAACATAGCAAATAAACAAACTTTCTGGCTATCAAGAACCATTTTTGGGGATAGTGAAAAGGCATAAACTTGTTTGGTTTGGATATGTAATCAAACATGACACAGTTTCTAAAACAAACTATTTTGCAAGGAACAGTTGAGGGTAGAAGGAAAAGAAGGGACAAGAAAAATTTTTTATTGACAACATCAAGGAATGGTCCAGTCATGAGTTTTCTATATCTGTCAGAATATCTGAGAACAGAGGTGTTTGAAGGGATTTGTGTGCTCTCTCTAGTGTGACACCCGTATATCCCTGATGGGTTATGGGTCTTATTATTGTTGTTATATTAAACATCTGTTGAGCTATTTCTACTCTGCCATTTCCATTGACCATGAAATATATGTTATGTCTTATATATCTATTGATCAAAATATCAAGTTTCTTCCCTATCTATGGACAACAAAATCTGACTTTTACCATATTCTATTAGTTGGTGGATAGGGGAATAGAGTCTATTTTTTTGGGTCATATTTCACTTTGTCATGTACAGGAGTCTACATTGGTTATATTATGGTGTATAACCATTACAATTGTGGAAGGTTAAAGTTCAGTTAATCCTGCCACATGTATCTTATATCTGCTCAGTCATCCATCTATTGACCAAGGTATCTTGTTAAGCTGCGCTAATCTGTATCTACCAATATTTGGATGAGGAGATGGCTCGTAGACCTCTGATGCCCTATTATGAATATCTCGCAAGCGTGCTGCGATGTCCTGTACAGCAGCTTGTTTTCGTCTGACATTGCCCTGATCTCGTGCATTCTGCTCCATAAGTTGTCTAATGGCAATCTCTTCTTGACGCAGAACTGACAGAGCTTGCTGATTCTTTTGATCTTGATCAGAGAATGCCTGAATTAAAGAAATCAATATTAACAACAGTAATATATAGGCCCTATGTAGGCCTATGTCTATATATATATATATATATATATATATATATATATATATATATATATATATATATATATATATATATATATATATATATAGGCTATATATGAATATGACATACAGATGCAACCTGGCGATTACGAATATGTGAATTACAAGCCCAGTATGAGCCATAAAGAGTCTTCCACTGTATGTACATGAAATCACAGGCCTCCTTCTACCATCGTGTGCTATTGTGTCTACTTAGACTCGCTGCCCTTGAACTAATTTCTATCACTTTCTTCTTTGTCTTTATACAATTTTTAATCTCCATCTCCATGCAATACGATCCACGGAACATGTTTCCTGATTCCGTATCAGTGCTGTATTATGTATATAGGCCTACACACTTGGAAACGTATTTTATTTGTACCGAAATAGAGGTTGACCGTGAGATTTTTTTCCAGATTAATTCTCCATAAAGTAGCTACTTCGAGTGAATATGCTGCACGGGCAACACACGATCTCTGCATTTTGTCCCGGGCATTGTAAAGAAGTATACTCCATTCATAACTTTAATTGATCTCGGAATCCCTTACTAAGGAAACATTGATGTCTGCCCAAAATAACCATAGCTGGAGAGAAACTGTTAAGTTACCGAAATCATCATTGCTCTTCGTTATAACAGGAGCGCTACCCTATGACTATTTATGTGCTTTTCATTGGCTGGCAAAACAAAGTATAATTAAGTAACCAATACAATCTTTGCAATAGTCGGAGTGGCCTCTCACAGTGACGCTGCACTCAAGTCTGTCAACAAATGCAACATCTCGGTAAAGAATATAAAGTTTGGTGCATTGGGAAAGCTATATAAAAATTAAACAGCCAATAAACTATAGCACCGGAAATAATGATGATGATGGTGTTCCTCTTTACAAGCGAAGATGAGCATGGCATGAAAAACAATAAACATGTGCCACGAAAAATGAAAAAAATAAAACATTGGTGGTTGTCTATTTTGGTTTTGGTTTTTGAGTTCGTAGATACTGAGGAGTCCGTTTTGTGCCAGGAAAGATCTATTTCAGTGTGTGCATGAGTGCAGAAGGTCCCGAACAAGAGCGTTTTCAAATCTTTCGTTTCTGTCTCTTCTTTCTTTTTCAAATTGTGTGATGTCAGCGGTGATCTGAGTGTGCAAACCTGAGCGATCAAGAGCTGTAGTCTCACGGAGGCTAGTATCAATATTACAGTGTTTGATGCAGTTCTAAGAAATCCATGAAGCGTTTTTTATGCCTCCAGCATGAATTAAACGTTTACTATCGCACAGCTTCACAAAGAACAATCTCGTTGGAAGGGCGCTTGTCTGACATACGGACGACGTGGCTGGCCCAGAGGAATTGAGACCTAATCAACAGGGCATGGATGTTTTGCCTACGGGACTTTTTCAGAATTTCCACGTCTGATATTTGATATTGCTAACGTATTCCCATGAGATTTCATGGGCACAGAAGATTTAAAGAGTTAAACTGACGAGCTTGTCTCGCATAGACAGAGCAGGATGACGCAGCATAAAACAGTGTTGGTAGAACCACAGTGCGGTAGACGACCGACTTAGTTGTCAAACTGAGACCACACCTGATCCAGACGTTGGAACGAAGGTCCCCGAAGGCAGCACTGGCGCAAGCAATACGATGGGCGACATCGTCGTCAATTGCGGCAGTTTGCGATAGGGTGCTGCCGAGATGTACAAACCTATCGGCCAGCAAATGTTCGTCCGTCGAAGTCGACGATGACCATTCAGCTCAACTGGGATGATGATGAAGATTATGATGCCTGCGATGTACCCAAGTGAGTCCTATGTGTGCCTGGAATTATCTATCACACGCTAAGGATGTTTCTGTGGAACATTGAACAGCTCCTGTCTTTGATCTAGCGTGTTTTTGTTGCGCAGCATGATGTTTGAGTATCTCTGCAGCTGTTGCACCACTCTTGATTCTGTGACGCAAATATTATCTGTTTTGTGCAAGATTCTCCCACGAGTTTGTGTCTATTTTGAAGTTAGTCAGTGATGTCTTAAGAATGTCTTTAAAACGCTTCTTCTGCCCTTGTGCCTTGGTTGACATTAGATTCAATTTACGCCAAAATGTGTCCAGGCGTAACATATATTCATCCCCAGCATCTTTCATTTATAATGATATTTTTTTTGTAGGTTTGGTTGTTTGTTGCAGACATCTTTATCCCAACGAAACAGTGAAACGCCTCCTTATTGACTGCCTTTACCTTTCAACTTTTACTGTATGGATCACTAAGTCAACCTCAGAAGATCTGCACTTTTATAAGAATGACATTGTTCTGCCAAGAGTAGAACTACTCAGTAACATTTAGACATCGACAAAACAACAACAGCATGATGATATTCATATTATCCTATTGTAGAATGTAAGTATCAGCAGAAACTGTTGCTTGCCATATTTGGATATAGTTACTTGTCAAAATATATGCGTGATATAGACTTACATCTTGTATTGGCTGCAGTATGGCAGTTCTAAATTTATCTCCATAACTCATCTAGTTCGTTACCAATTTACGACAACATCAAAAAGATCCAAAACATGTGCTCTGAATAATAGTAAAATAATGGAGAAGCCAGCACTTTATTCAGCCGATGTATAAGTAGGCATACACCCAACACTGAGATATTTGAAATAAAATTAGCTTAAAATTCCCTACCTGATTTAATCCGTAGAGCGTCATGGGGATATCTCCTTGATGTCTAGGATACTGTATCGATGATTGATGACCATAGAAAGGTATCTGTAGTGGCTGTCCATCATGTTGACCCAGATATGTTTGACCACTGGTTAGTGGATCTGTTAACAGGGTTCTGGCATTGAAAATTCCTCTTGAGACTGCTTCTTGGTCTGGAGGTTCTCTGAGTTGTACATATAGAATAAAATAAATTATTAGCAATATAGGATATGTTATCTCATTGCCTCGAATACCTAAATGACTAGACACAAAAATTAAATGGAATTCATTACAAAGTCAACCTCCCCACTGCCTCAAGCGACTGTTCACTAATACAGTTGCTGAGAATGCATACATTAGCTGCACTCTGTGTCCCCATCCAGTTAATTGCCTTGGTCAGTGTCATAATCTCTATAGTCATGCTGCTTGTAGTAACAGTGAAAGATTCACTATCCTCTCGTGTAGTCTTCCTTGCACACATATTGCATAGGATAATTTTCATTTACTATCTTGCATACTCCAAACCATTATAGATACATTGCTTAACATTTCTTAAAAATCATTAAAATGAACAGAAATAGGTATAAGTGTTATCAATATTAGTCAATAAAACATATTATCAACGAGGCATAGCGACATACACGTTTCGACTGTAAACCATTGTCAGGACAAAAAGACAAAACACGAAATAAACAATATATATAAGTGGGAAAGCACATATGAGGATAGTAGTAGGAAGAGGCTAACGCGTGGTATGAAACGCGTCATAGGGAAGAAAAAGCTGCAGGAGTCATGCAAAGAAGTAGGAAACAAACATAGTATGATGAGAAGAAATGGAGGACAAAATAGTGATAATGTAAGCCAGTAATGGTCGACCTAGGAACCATTGGTTGTCTAATATATTTTACAGTGGAACTGTAATCGAACCTTGGACTACCAGATTGTGATGAACGTGACCTATCGCGGTTCCATGGTAATAGGGTCTATAAATAAGTACATGCAATTGTATTTAAATTTATAGAACGACCATACGTGAAAGCAAAATGAGGTAAAGAAGGATATATAGAAGACAGAGAACAAGGCAGAACATTGTTAAGGGCAACACAATTTCGATAGCGGAACAAGACAACGTAAGTCCTATGCTGGACCAACCTTGCCTTCAAAAGTGATGCCAGAGATATGCCTTTCTCTATATGATTATCGTAACTGGTAGCTCCTGCAGTCACGCTCTTTCTGAAATCAGGTTTAATTGAGTAACGTGACCTCATGTCAGATACGTGTGCCTGAGTCCTGGTGTGGGCTGGTTGGAAATTGTCACTGTAGTCAATGTCATCTTTAGTACGCCCCTGGATTAAAGAACATGCATATATAATAGATGTTGATTCATATAGCATTTAACACTTCACACTTAACTAATTAACTGGCATAAGCAATTCTCTGATTCAAGAAATATATACGTGACGGTTAAAGGCTGCAGAGTACGCACTATTTTGTTTTATTGTAAAGGAAGCGTAATATTAATTAGGCAAGTGTGTTTTTACATTTTTCTTAAAGCTTATTAATAAATTAAATAACAGTATCTTGAATTATACGAGCATGCACTTACAATTTATACAATTGGTGTAGACACTGTTCACAAGCCACGATCTACTGATGATTTCAAAATGATGGGGGGGGGGGAGACATCTACGTACCGTGATCTGTACGCATCTACGGCCGTGATTTTTGGGAAAACCGTTAAAAGGTACGGGTGTTTCTCTCCAATATGCTTGTTTCCCAGTACTAGATGTATTGTTCTCTTTACTTAAGGTAGTGAATGGGGGTGTTTGAGCACTGCAATTCCTCCACCCCTATATTCAGCATTGATAATTCTTCACACTGAATGGGAACATAGAGTGCAACTCACTTATGCATTCTAAGCAATTCAATGGCCATAGAAAATTTAACAGATTCAATGAACATAGAAAATTAACAGATTCAATGAACATAGAAAGATACAAGTGAAATTTGTGGACATTGGCTTGAGGCTGTTGGAGGTCGAAGGTGAAAGGTCTCAATATTCTTTTAGTGCCTGGTCAATAGGGTGTTCAAGCAATGAGAGAACAGATATACTGGCAAATTCTGCCACTGTATCGGACGACAGGGTTATTGACCGTACACATATTAAACTTCTTACGAATTGCACGGTCAAACAAAATTAATGAGGGTTATGATTCCTTTTCTATGTCGAGAATAAAGGAGCTGGGCACTGTGTGACAGGGATAATTGCCTGATTAGATATTACTTATGGACGCTCTGAATTACTCACATCATCATCTTCGTCATCATCATGGAGTGCCGTCACCGCAACGAAGGTTGGCTTCAATAGACCTCCAACATCCCATGTCTCTTGTTTTGGTGGTACACTCTGCTAGCCTGTATGTAACCTATTCATCTTGTGATGTTACTCTCCCACTTGTATCTCTGTATATTTCCTGCTCGCTTCCCTTTGACTTTACCCTCAAGTAAGGTCTTCAATAAGGTGTCATGTCTTTTTATGTGTCCAAAATAATTTATTTGCCTGATCTGTATTTCTCTTAGTAATAGTAGTATATTTATACTATTACTATTATACTATTACTAGTTTTTCCTTACCGTTATGTATCTATACAAGGTAAAAACAAAATCTCCGCTGTCTTGTTATAATATTGTTTAATAGCCAACCATCTTCGACGTTTAATGTTCTTATCACTTCTTTATTTGTCGCTTTTCGTGGTATTCTACAAATCCTAGAAGGACATTGAAACATGATAGCCTGAATTTCAATCTGTCATATTCTTTTGTCCGGCTTTGTGGAAAGGGGGTAAAGAGCGCGCCTGTGACGGCCAAGGTACCGAGTTAGATCCCCGCCACAGGCAATTGTGCATCTGGACCGTCCAGAAAGCAATGGAAAACTACTGAACGTATTTATATTGCCTAGAAAAACACCAAAGCGAACACATACTGGGTTGATAGCTACGTCCTGAATATGATATGCTATCAATATTATGTTCTTTTATGGTCATAAGCCCTCATTTAACCTAGATTAACACACGTTCCTGGTTGAAAAGAACGGTTTTTTTTACCAAATAGAGACATTAAACTTCCTATTAAACAATCGTTGTACTTGGGGCTACCACACGTCCCTGTTTGACTGGGATTATCCCGGGCCCAACCATGACAGTCTCCAAAAAGACCGTTAAAATGAAGTAATTCGTTACATTTTTTATTATTGTTGAGATTTCTGTTGGTCACTATTTATATACTTGGAACGTATGCCAAACAATTGCAAAGGCGACTACAAGTATATAAATAGTGATCAACAGAAAGCCAAAAAAGAGACCCCGTCCGGTCCTGTGACAATTTTAGGTAAAACGGTCTTACTAGAGAAGGTCGTGACCCAACCTCTTTGAGCTTTATTCCTGTGTCTGTCACTTTTTAATATCAACAGTAATTTGTCATGTGCATTTATATATATATTTATATAATTTTCTACTTGTATAATTCGTTTATAAATTCGTAATCCAACTTTCACACGGATATCTCAAAAACTGTCTGTTAGATCGCAGAGATCTCTGGCATGCAATATTAGATTTTATAGTTATCATTTAGTCCATACCTGCTTTGGATTGTGCATATCGGCGAAATCCTTTGAAGTTTTTGGTCCATTGCAGATAAGTGGTATCAAGTTTTTAATATTACAGTAAACATGTTACTGTCAAGTAACATTGGATTCAAAGGTGTATCTCCTAAAAATACTTGATATGTCAAATTATCGTATCGTGTGTGTTGTCAGTTATGTACAATGATAAACGTTACTGCAAAATGCAACAGTTAGTTTACCATTCAGTGAACATTATACCCCAGGGTTTCTTAATTGCGCTTAAATAATGATGTGCTCAACATAATCTTATGTATGTAGGACCTTGATGAGATCTGTCAACGAATTAATTTCTGCAAAATTTCGAATCTGATTATTCCAAGAAGTTGATTGTTGTTAATGGTTACAGAAATTGTAACTCATCTCTGTGCTAGTTGCCATCTTCCTCTCGAATTGCATGATCCAAAAAAATCGATCAAATTTTTTTCCTATTTTGGAGAGGTATTCGTGTGTCAGAGCTTCAACATCACCCATTTTAAACGTTGTGTTCTGTTCGGCAACTTGCCTTTTGACCTTTGTCAAAACTAATTCTAACGGGTCAAGGTTAGGATGATATGCTATGTCATAGAAAGGTGTGACCGTATTGTTGAATGATTTTATGAATATGATACAACTTTGTCTTGTACTTCTTCACAAGCTGTAACAATTCGGACGTCAAAAAAGTATCATCGAAGTGAACATTTTCCTTAGTCAGCTATGTCCTAATTTGGTCTTTTGTATTTTATACATTTGGTATTTTGTCTTCCTGTGATACTGCATTGTGATAAGAAGCATTGTCCATTACTAAACATGATGGTCCTTCTAGAACTGGAAGAAGACTGTTCTCCATAGCCCTGCCAGGAGATAGGGAAAACGACGTGGTTGATAACATTCTTAATTTGTATCATGTCATCCATTAGTCAATATATTTATACTTTCCGTTACAGAAAATGAATATGTATATTCTATGCAATTGAGGGGGAGTGCATATGTCTATAAGTTATAGAGAAAACGTGTTAAACTACTAACAGTTTTAGAAATACAAAATTTTTGGTATGGCGTAGGTGTGAATCACAAGTTGCAATCCAAAGTTCTTTGCATTCTAATTGATAATTTCTTAGATATTCTCCTCCAACGGTGATTACCAATTTGTAGACGGACTATAGATATGTTTTCAAGGGCTAATTACCTACTTCCAGACTTGAGAGGTTCAATGGATGATCTGAAGCGAATCACACAATTCATTGAAGCTATTGGGGCTGTAACCTGATATCTGAGTGAAGAACGATGAAGAAGAAGAAGGGGCTAATTACGACTTCCAATGGGCGGTTGCCAAGAAGCGTCGCGTTGATGCCTCGTCCGTGAGCAATATTTTAAGAGTACATTTGGAAAATATATGAGTCTCACGTATGCCAGGTCCTTCTCTGTAGTAGGTCCATCTCGCATGCTGATCTCACACAGTATCACTTATCTTTGCTTATCCAACATTTTCGTACTTTTCAATGGCAGACAACATACAAGTACACGCAAGCGACCAATGATCAGTCCCATCAGACAAGATGAATGAAGCGAGTGTAAGATTAGCATGCATTAGAAATACTTTTCTGGAAAGTATTGTACTGGAGATCACAGCTATTTTGAGAAAGACAACCAATCCATATTGTTAAGCCGTAGTTAGTAATTTTTAATATAAATGTCTGACATAAGTCACTAAATAGAAATAATATAAGGCAGTGGCGTAGCGAGAGAGGTGCGGACGTGCGTACCGCCCCGAGCGGCATCATCGGGAGGGGCCGCAAATTTATTTTCATCCAGGCTTTCACAATTACTGCCATATTTTTTTATGTCACAAGAGCGGAAAATTATGATTCCGCCCCGGGCGCCATTGACCCACGCTACGCCACTGATGTAAGGGCTTCCAATCTTATTATGCATATTGTTTGTTCGTCGTAGTCGAGGAACCCGATTCAGCTCAACTGGGATAAATTATAACCGTAATCATATCACCTTTGTAACATAAGTGGATCCTATGACTTGAAGGTACTGAAGGAGTATCATAAACACAATAAAACGGTTTCAGAAAGCAATAGAAACTAATTGATTCACAAATAATTGATGGCAAACTAATTGATTTGAAAATCACTAAAGCTAAAAACGGATTGGAATTATCCCGACCTTCTGAGTAGGGTATGCAACGAACTTTTTGAATGATATAATATAGGCCCTATGTCCTTTCAATCCGGAATAGTCTAATGACTGATCTAGTATTATAGTTTACCTGACCATTTGTCGTGACATCTGTATCCAGAATATTATCCACCATCCATCCATGTCCCGTATTTTTTAGAACGTCTAGAAACTTTCTTAAAGACAGAAGACTTTTGTGTTCCAACGATTTAATGAGAGTCGGAACTTGTTTGTGTGTAGGTTCTGCCTGAAAATAATGCCCGCAGTTTTACAACAATACATAATAATTTTGATTGTTTATTTATTAATTAAAAACAGTCCTATCTGTCTTTCTGCCTGTGTTCCTTCAGCGCCAGATACGCTGCAAATGACATAAACCAGCGATCTACAGTTTAAGCGATGTGGTATTGCTGTACACTGTACTTGCATGTTTTTGAGACCCATAGTCACACACTTTCCTATGGTTATTCTGTGACAAGTTTCTCTTAGTCGTCCTCTCTTTCTTATGCCATGTTATAGCAAATTGGACATCATTTCATTTGCAAGTCTTCCTCTTCAAAATGTAAACTAATAACGAATGTTACAATTATACACAAATACAATTTTTAAATGAACATTGATGTCATGTGATGCATTCTTTCCAGGATGGCGCATTCTTCCTTAGGAATCTCCTGAAATCCCTGCGTTCTCTGGCAAGTTGTCACAAGCGATATGTGCATGAATTCCTGAATGTCTCTTGTCATGGTTGGCCTCTGCCCCATCTGCCTTCTATCGCCCCCTCCAACAACACTCTTTCCATGCCATCGTCTCTCTTCACATGGCCGAAAAACCCTAACTTTATTCTTCATATGGTGTTTAAAAGCCAGTCTTCTTAAGCGTTTATTTTTCTTAGCACGTCTTGGTACACTTTTCTTGCTGTCCATGGTATTCTCAGGACTATTCGATACCACTTGATTTCGAAGGCCTCTATTCTCTTGACTGCAGTTCAACACATCCATAAGAAAATGCTTGGCACAATATTCCTGTAGTTTGCCGTCCTTTCAGGAGGAACATTCGATTACATATGACCATATGAGAACACATACATTCTCCTCGCCATCATACCGGAAGAGAAAGAACATTGATACTCTTCTTAAAAAAATAATTAATGTTAAGACTCTTAATGAAACAATTTTTGACGCTATTATAAATAATTAGTAAAACTTGAATTTCGTCTTCTTCTGCGTTAATTCTCAAACTCCGTCTAGTTCGCAGGATGTTGTCTGAAGTACTTGATGTGTTGTCTCATGATTGACAGCTTGATTTCAATGTCTGCGTCTCTCGATCTGATTTATCTTACTTCAGCATGACGTCTAAGTCACTTTGTCTAAGGATGGGAGAGTCATTTTTTACAATTAAACCTCCTTATTCACTATATACGACATGCATGATAAATGACAATGTTGCAGTTATTTGCATCACGTTCGGGCTTCGACAACATACAGGTGGAAACATCTTGCAGTTAAAAGTCTACAAAACAGACATTTCCAATTAAAATTAAAACTTAAACATATGGATTATATTTCCAGGTGAAAATTCTTTCTATAAATAGTTCGTTCTCAAATTACCACTGGCTGTCTCCTGTAGCAGAAAATGACCCTACTAGAGTACTAGGTTTCTAGCAGAATATAGGCATAAGCTATAGAACGGAAATGCTCACATTAGCAATCTCACATTTTAGTGGCTCTGCTATATGAGGGCAGTCGTCATCTCCTCTCCCTCGCAGTCTTTACCTCCGGATTAATCGGGTACCCAATTAAAGTTGGGTCGACCCGGAAGACGTTGCGATCTGAGAAACATTTCCGTTTCAACTGGTGAATGAACACAGGACTAGTCACATACGAAGCCAGTGCCCTAACCTCTGTACTACAAGGCACCCTATGCTTATTCTGATTGTGTAGGAAGGATCGTATCCACTTAATCATATTACCCCTGATTCCGTTCTTTTGCAACTTTACTATCGGTCCATCCTTCTAAACCTTGTCAAAAGCTCTTTGGAGAAATATCCATAGGGTGAAAACTTTCTTTTCCTGAAACGCATCGTCAATATCTTGGACATAATGTTATTTGATATTCTATGTTGTTGCACTCTGTACATCACACTTGTTCTAGCACAAATAGCTTCTGTAATTTTATGTACCTTTTCACTTTTCTATTGCTTGTCCTTTCCATTGTCTTGCAGACACAACTAGTTAGGCTTATTATTCTGTAGCTGTCACGCTTTCCATGTCTGTGGCACATTGCCTATACCACAACTGTAGTTGTGTATCTAATAGTTTATACATGCTGAATATCAAAGGTTCTTAAGCGTTTTAAACCCCCACCCCCTTTCCTCCAACTATAAGAAATCAGAACATGACTTTTAGTTCTAGCATCTTAGTCAAAAGGTGGGTAAACCCCACCCCGTTAATTTTTTTTCTACAAAAAGGTCATAAAGAAGCTAATGAAAAAGAGGAATTTCAAAAAAGGGAAATGGATGAATGAGATTTTTTTAAACAAAACTCCAAGCACCCTTTATGAAGACTTATTTACGGCGCTGTTTCGCAACAGTCAAAACATGTCATGACCACATTAATTAACACTTGAGAAGAACAAAATATATACAATTAACCACACTTCTCACCAAAATCTTCCTTCTCGTCACGTCTGTTATTAATCCGCTGTTTTTCATCTGGTCGAGCACAGTCCTTGACAACACCAGATGGCGCTGTAGTAGGAACGTATTCTGACGAAGAATGGACTGTACAATCTGAGATTCGGATTCCATGAAAACAAGAAACCAAAATCACTGCTTTTTTGTCTAAACGACGATCATCATCTAACCAAGTGTTATATAGTACTCCTTCACAGCTGTTAGGCACATTACTATATATTGTTTCTTCTGTTCCTTTTTAGTGTTTACCTTTGCTAAGTATTTTAGAGAAACGCCATGTCATTCGTTAGCAGTGTTCAACAAGAAACTATGTTTTTGTCGTCTGGACCTAGAAATAGATTATATAAATAAGTGTATGTTCGCATGCAGAAGGTCAGGAGGCTTACCAGTAGTCCCATAGACTGCTCACAAGCATCATGCAACAGCAAACTCCAAATAGAATACTTACTTATCATCATCAATTGCCGTCTCCGCATCAAAGGCTGACCGCAACGGACTTTCAACACCAACAGCTTCTGTCTATTGCTTTGGTGGTGCACACATAGTCATTATATTTTTTAATGTATATAAATTTACATATTTTTGTATGTTCTACTACCAACATACCTATACGGTTAAGCTATTGTCTTGCCATCATCATCAAGTAGTCGTGCCGACTGACGTAAGCGATCATGGATCTCCACAACTCTATATTTACAGTATCTTTTATTCGGATCATTGTTGAAAATCACTGTCTTGTAGAAATCCATAAATACTTAATCTATACCAGGTTTCTGAAACGGAAGGGGGCCCTTACCATAGCCCGTAGATAAGGGGGAGGAGTTGTGTGTTAACCCCCCTCTCCCCTCCCATCAAATATAACGTGACGTACAATGCTAGGAACTTAACCAAATGGTCAATAAAACTCTTACTTAATAATTTTTCACAAAACATTTGATGTGCTGCCAGACATTTTTCAAGAAGAAGCTATAGGAGTGAAGTATGATTCAACTATACTCTGTTCACTTTAAGAATGAAGTGAGTCAAAACACATCCCCACATTACTCCGCGACAACAAAAGATGATTTTTAGACAGCTGATGACACGTAAAAAACAATATTATTTAAACCATTTAAAAACAATATTTAAACAAAATTGTTAAAACATTTAAAAACGAAATTTAAAAACAATATTATTAGGTATTTAACAATCGATTAATGCGTTCAGCGTTCAACAACCAATCAGAAGCACTGACCCACTTCACTCTTAGAGTGAACAGTACCCACGATGATTTTAAAAGAATGGACCTTTCAGATTGTTAGATACATTAGTTGATTGGAATATTATTGTACCCTTCTCTTCAAAATATGTATGTGAGTCAGAGCTTTCAGTACAAACTATCATAGAAATAAAGTGTTGACGATATCCTGAGTGAGTCAGAGCTTTCAGTACAAACTATCATAGAAATAAAGTGTTGATGATATCCTGAGTGAGTCAGAGCTTTCAGTACAAACTATCATAGAAATAAAGTGTTGATGATATCCTGAGTGAGTCAGAGCTTTCAGTACAAACTATCATAGAAATAAAGTGTTGATGATATCCTGAGTGAGTCAGAGCTTTCAGTACAAACTATCATAGAAATAAACTGTTGATGATATCCTGACATTCAAAGCAATCTTCGTTATACTGTGTCTACATTGAGACTACATTCCGAAAATTATAAATGTAAAACAGTGTCATCCCACGTATTAACAATTTACAAGTGTTATTTCCTTTCTTGAATATAATTAATTGTTTCATTAATGTTTTTTTTATGTTAACCCTGCATTGTAATGAAAGTAGTGTTCATACGAAATAGAAATTGTATAAACATATCACGACACACAAGGATGCCAATTGTTTAACTACTGTTTGTAGGATTATTCTATATGAAGTTATTGAAAAAATGGGATGAGGCTAGGTTGAAGCTTAATAGTGGGGGAGGGAGAAAGTCGTAAGATTTTGGCACAATATCGAAGAGTGGCATCAGCAGGAACAGTTTGGAAACCACTGATCTATATATTTCTGTTTTTACCCCTCTGAATATAACGCTACTTCTCCTCAAATCAATACGCACGACGGATAATTGGAATCTTTGAATGAAATAACACTCTGGAGAACCCCTTTTCTACCAAATTACTCAAAAGAATATAATATATCCAGACTAATGTTTGTAATTACTGATTACAGAAACACACACAACTCTCAGAGCCTGTGCCGTTCCCCCACCGCCCCCCCCCCTTCCAATAGATCCCGCATGCTGAATACCCATTATTTATATGAAATGACATTCCATAACGCGATATGAGCTGTCAACTAACACTTGAATGATATAAGCCTGTATGGTAAGGTAGAACCAGTTCATTGGCAGACAGTGCGAAGTGCCTTGTAAAATATGCCTAGAATTAAACCTATTCAATTCTGATAAGGTATTTCAGACAAATAAAATAATCCTAGTTAGTATTGATTTTTTAAGAAATTGTCCTTCACTGTTGTTTTTTTTAATCCTTTTTATTTTATTAATATTCTTGGATCGTTCTAAAATAGCTACTTTTGAATTCTCTGTCTAGTATCTGATTGTTTCCATTTCTTCTTACTATATTCACTTAATTTCCAAGCCTGATTTCATGCATTTCATATTCTGTTATGTGCTACTTCCAGTGACACGGCTAGTGTATATGAAGCCTGGCACGAAATAAATAATATGGCGCCTCTGTCCTGAAAGCGGAGAACTTTCCCGGTTTAAACAAGTTATGGCTACAGAGAGTGTTGATGAAATCTAAGTCTGTAAGCATACACACAATGTTTATGAAGGCGTAGACAGCTGGGCAGGACACATGATCCGCATGAAAGATTATCGTCTACCAAAAAAAAGTTATTTGGAGAACTCCAGACTGTTTCAGTAAGGCAGGAGGACAGAAGAAGCGTTTTAGAGACACTTAAGACATGACTGATTCACTTGAAAATAGACACAAATTCATGGGAGAATCTTGCACAAAGTGGTGCAGCAGCTGTAGAGAACTTCAGACATCAAGTTGCGCAATAAAAACGCACTAGAAGAAAGACAAGAGCTGCTCACTGTCCCACACATTTCTTCCACACATGCTTAGAATGATGTAGTCCAAGCACGCATAGGATTCATTAGTTACAGCCTGGCACATCGCAGACATCATCATCTTCACTATCATCTCAGTTGAGCTGAATGGTCAGTCGACTTCGACGGACTAACAGATGTCCCAACCAAAAGAAAACAGTTTGAATAGTTTTGTACCAGAATACGAGAAGCGCAAAGCGAAACGCCCTGGACGACAGCGCTCCCTAGCTATGCCACTGACTATTCCTTCTTCTGCGTTCAATGCTGTAGCTATGCTAGATTACCAATCCTGTGGCCAGGGTTATGTATGTCATAGTGGAAACCTCATAACATTTGCCACCACTCTGTATCCTTTTACCAGATCTGCCGTTTTTGCTTTTTGCATGTGTCGTAGTCTTGAAGTAAGTGTTTATGTGCTTTCCGGATACACACAAATATTTGTCTTTATATGAGGTTCGTAGTCGATAGAAATGGACCATCAGTCTGCAGTGGCATGTCTACTGATGTCTTTGGAACTGATGTACTGGATCGTGTCAGTCTTCCACTTCCATTTTCTAACACTTTGACATGTATGTGTTGTAGATTCTGGTTTTGCTTCTCTGTAGGAGAGTGGGTGTCTGAATTGTTGAATTTGATCAAAAATTATGTATATAGCATAATCTTTCTTATCTCCCATGATTCCACAGTGTGAATGTGTCCATTGAGGGGTAAATACTGATGATTTTAAAAAATATATATTTTTGAGTTCTCGCCAGGTATTATTCAGAAATCTGTCATTTCCATTACTCTGTTCCATAATTCATTTGGGATCTGGTAGCAGCGAATAGATCTTCTGTGACATTTGCTATTCTTATTCTGTGAGGACCTGATCAACTGCTTCTGCTTCAATGTTGGAGCAGTATTTCGCGGTTGGAAACGCTTTACATATCATCCTCCCGTCTTGGATTCTTATGAATATGTCCATTCATCGAATTTACTGCCCACTCTACAGATCCGTCTATGTAAATATGCGCTCATTCCTTGGGGGTTAGACCCTATACTTTTTTTTCTATCAGTTCCGATTCCGATGATTTTAGTTGAAGTGTATTCTGAGTTTCTTACTGTTTATTGCAGGAATCGATTATGGAACAGTACTGGATACTGTTTCGTTGCTCCTAAAAGTCAATTAGTATTTCGATTTCTGTTGCTAGGTTTGTTAGGATATCTTTGTGGTGTTGATGGAGATAACTTGAGATTTCCGGAGATTTGGCAGAAGTGGTTCACATCAGTCTGCTTATAGTTGAGTTGCAAATGTATATACAACGAATGATTTGTCATACGCAAAATGTTTTTTCCTTTAAACTATCACCCTTTCTTCTCGTATACCAACAAGTTTGCGGATGTTTCATTGTTTTTCCATAGGACGGATTGCAGTGGTTTTCACCCCCCTTCCCTGTTATTAGTCGAAGACCTGCGTTTTATTTTATTTTAGTGCGATCAGTGTTTATTTTTGATGCCGATAGGTTGACATTTCGTATTCCACACTACAGTTTGTACCAATGATTTCCAGCACATGTGTTGTCTTTTTGGTTAAGTTCTGCTTCTTTTTCGTCTATTGCTATCTACTATCTAGCTACAGATGGATCAGATGCTACGAGTTTATCATTGCTCTCGTACGTTTCGTAGGGTAAGCATATAGCCAAGACTCTAAAAACACATCGAAGTGGTGCATCAAGGTAATACGTGCAGCATAATTCTCGTGGTGCTTTTTTTGGTACCTTCTTAAGTATTGTGAACGGGGCTGTAGAGGGTGCAGATCGAATGATAATTTATTACAAATAATACAACAAACATCTTTGATCGATATCTTTCGGCAAATACAGCACCCAATTATAGAACAATTGGACTAATAAGTCAAGCCAGCAAAATATTACTACAAATATCATGAAGAGAATAGGAAACAAAATGGAAGAAGAGATTCACGAAGCTCAGGCAGGGTTTAGAGACGGAAGAGGCACTAGAGATCACACATTTAATATGAGGATTATCATAGAAAAATGCAGAGAATTCAACATCGACCTGCATGAATGTTTTCTAAATTATACTAAAGCTTTTTACTTTGTGAACCATCACCAATTATGGGGAATAATGAACAGCATGGGTTTCCCAGATACAGTATACGCCTAATTGCAGAGCTGTACACTAATCAAGAAGCCGTCGTAAAAGTTAAAGGGGTAAGATAAGAGTGGTTTAAAGTACAAAAAGGAGTAAGACAGACAATGGTGTAACATTGTCGTCATACATGCTTAACATATTTGCAGAAAACATTATGAGAAATGTGAAACACGAAACAATGCAACAAGAATTCAATCCCATAAACATCGGAGGTCTACAGATTCTAGAAATTAGATACGCAGACGACACAGCGCTATTAACTTCAAATGAGAAAGACTTAATGAATATAATAAAATCAACAAAAAGCTTTAGTGAACAACAAAACCTGTTTCTAAATATGAAAAAGACAAAAGTAATCACAAACGAAAAAGTGAAAACAAGACCTTGAATTAATAACAATTATTGATAACAATAGTTTAGAAGTAACAAATTTCGAATATCGGGAGGTAACAGTGCAGGCGACTATGCAGTCGAGACGAGAAGGATAATATCAATAGCAATTTCCAAATTAAACAACTGAAAAACTGTGGCACAAGGGCAAACACGGTAACTAAGGTATGTTTGTTACGTACATGTGTATTCCCAGTGGTGACCTACGGCTGCGAAATATGTGCAATAAATAAAACTACAGTCACGAGAATAGAGACCTTCGAAATTAAATGCTATAGAAGAGTCGTAAGAATACCAATAGACATCAAGAATGACCAACCAAGACGTGCTAAGAAAAAATTAGCGTTTACGAAGGCCGGCATTTAAACAACATATTAAGACGGAAGTTAGGTTTTTTCGGCCATGTGAAGAGACATAATGTCATAGAAAGATTGTTGTTGGAGGGGGCGATAGAAGACAGTAGAGGGCAGAGATCGACCTAGACGTCGTTGAAAAAATATATTTAAGAATGCATGCACGTGTCGCTAGAAGAAGCGGGACAACTTGCCAGAGTCCGCGGGGATTTCAGGAGATTTATAAGGAAGAGTACGTTCTGGAAATATGTCACATGACAACAACATGTATTGGCTCGTATAGTTAGATGTCCTTAACGAGGAAGGCAAATGTCGAAATCTCTGGCATAAGAAGTAACCTTAAAGTTATATTAACGTCTCAAATGAGTGAAGATTAAGTTCCTGTGGAGCAGGAAATACACTCTAGATGGCAGAGTTGTGTAAGGAATGAGTGAAATGTGGCAGCGATTTCCATTACGATAGCGTCTACGGCAGTGTTTCCCAACGTGGGACCTACTCCCCGCAGGGGGGGGGGTGCAATATGATTGTTCAGGAGGGAGGGGGGCAATTCGAAAAGGTTGTAATTAGGCTTCATTAAGGAATAATACAATTTTTTAATATTAAAAAATATGCATACGTTACATAGGGAGGGGGAGGGATGGCATCATAATTTTAGAAAGACTTAGGTGGGGCGCGGTACAGAAAAGGTTGTGAAACCCTGGTCAACGGTGTTGTTTATAACCTTAGAACACACACACAAATACATCATAAAAAACGAGGAAACGTCTAACTACAACAGACCCCCAGTTAAAGTAGGAGCCCTGTTTCAGGTATTTCACACCAACCGTGAACAGGTGTTCCTGTGAATGAAAGAGGTTTGAGTATAAGCTCCCCACTGTATAAGTACAAATGTGAGGGAAGTATTTATAAGCAAAATATACAAACAACGAAAGTGCAACGGACGATCTTTCGACAAAAAATCCTTCATCGGGCCGAAAGACAACATAAAAAAGCAATATACTTGACATAATAAAGAGCATATGTTGTGACAAGGGTAAAAGGAAGAGATTAAAGTATGGTATAACGCATATCATAAAACAGAGAAAAATCAAAGTTGGAAAGGTCCAGCAAGATAAGAGAATGTATACTTAGCATGATGAACTGATAAGGTGAACAATGGAGTGATGATAATGAGAATTATTTAATAAGGGATGAGATGATAAAATGTAGCCAATAAAAAATAAAACTGGTTGCTCAGTAGGCCTATACGTTACAGTCCGGCTTGGATACCAGCAGTAAATAGTACAGCAAAAGAACATATCCTGGGAAGAAAAAGAGAAGATAAAGTCGATGAAGGTAGCATCTGTGACAGAAGGAGAAGAGGGAACGGAATCTGTAGCCATAACCATAGGTATCGAAAATGATTGACAACATACGTAATAGTAGGAATATATGATGTGTTGTTCGTCCATCACAAGTAATGATGACCATTTGTTACATCCACTTTTGAAAATTCAATTTTAGTTATGTCCTTGATTATGAGTTCGTAGACGGCTAATGAGCCCTATTCGAGCTGTAAATGTCCTTGGACAGTTTGGACATGGAATAACGACTGTAGACGGATCTTGGTCTATTCGTGACTTTCTAGCTGCTCTCCGCTGTTGAGCTGCTGCATTTCTCGTCTTTTCACAAGATGATGCGCTCTTTTTTATTTTAGAACGCCATGTAGATCTATTTTGTGCAATTTCTTCCCATGTATCGTAGTCTATTTCAAAGGCTTTCAGTGAGTCCTTTAACGAGTCCTTGTAGCGCTTCCTTTGGCCACCTTGAGATCGTATACCCTTCTCTAGCTCACCATAGAGAAGTATCTTTGGCAGACGATGGTCTGGCATACGCACCAAATGACCTGCCCAACGAATCTGTATCTGCATCAGGATCGTGTCAATGCTTGGGATACCAGCTCTATCAAGGACAGTTGTATCTGGAATCTTGTCTTGCCATCTGATGTTCATAACTTTTCTGAGACAATATGATAACCAACACCACAAGGCATGATTTTAATAAAACGATAGCTAGAAAATGCACATATATTGTTAACAGCTTCCAGCAGTGTTTGTTTACTACCACCTATTTCTGTGACGTAGTAAACCCTGTAAATTAGCCTTGCACATCTACTCGTAGAAAGTCACGGCTATAATATGAAAAATGTGCCAAACTTGTTATAACATTATGGAGGCCATTTTCAACAGCATTGTTAGATAGAAAGAAAAAAATGTACATACTGTAACCGAACGCCTAATAATGTTGGTTCTCAAGCTATATTGTGACTTGCTTAACGCCCCCTTCCCCCAACCCTTGTACAAAGAGATCTATTGTGTGAAACCGTCAATATTTTCTTTTCAGAACCACAGGTGAGTGAACTCCTCTTCTTCAACGTTCATTCTCAAACTCCAGCTGCAGCTCTCTTGTAGCAGGACAATGGTAATACTAAATTTCCAGGAGGATGTAGTCGCCGTTTTATTTGCGCCTATGACCCGACAGATCCGTCTTCGGCAGAATTAACTAATCCACGGCCTTGTCGTCGGGTGAGTGACTTGACAGACTGCCGATGGTCTCGCTTGACTGCGTTTGAAGTCGAGCACTGCTGCATTAGGGAATTTCAACTGCTAATTACATACACACATATGTATACGCACACCTATACATACATACACACATACATACATATTATACAAACTCATTATACATGTTCATTATACACACGACCTGTTAACGTGATCATAATTAACCTTTATTTGTAGATATGACCATCATTTATTTGAATATGCCCTTACCTGCGTATGTTAAACTGTTCACACATTACCTTTAAGTTTAGAAATACACAATAATTTACCAGGCCGTGTCAAAATAACTGCCTAGCAGTTGCTTGTTATTTTGATCTTCAATAACGAGAACGCACAGAAACGGTAAACATATCGCAGTGACTTATACGGATCCACCCTTCAATTGTGCATACTAATCTTGCCGTCAGAAATATATTGATCGTAGAAAATGATTCACTCTGATTGCTTTATTTTCAGGACCGTTTTATGCCAGCCGTCTAAGTTCTATTCATACAATTTTTCATCGTTAGTTTAATATCCTTGAAGCTGACACATTTTCAGCACATCCATAGATGCTCAATCATTTCCAGCACACACAGAAGAATGTACATGCTAAAAGTTCTTGTAGCTTGCGAGTTACATAAACTACATAACTGCCCCCTTATGTGTCAAGTTCTGTTCGTACCTGGCCAGTGTTAATTCCACATTATTTTAGTCGCAATACCTTATCCTCTTCAAATCTTATCTCCTTATGCAGATAGCGCATGTAGTGATTTTAATGTGATACTTGTCCATACTTATTTCACTGTAGTATTGGTGTCACTAAAGGTAATGGTCTGTTATTTAATTGACTTTAATTTCCGCATGTTCAGAACAGTAAATACACAGCAGTATCTGCAGATTGTATTAAGAAATATATGCAACTGATGCGAAAATACGAAAGAACACGACATATCTTTGTTTTCTGAATCATAGTAAGATGTTGCCGACATCTTATTCAGTACACATTTTGTTTCATATTGTATTATTCAATGTTGTTTCTTATTGATATCTAAAAACATTACTATTGACTAAATGTTTCTATAAAAAAACATTCACATTAAATATCCATATATGTTCACTTCTATCTTAGATTCTATCTTCTATCAATTATCAAAATAATTACACAGTTTTAATTATATTCGCTTTCTGTAACATGTCCTTTAATTATTCTGAGAACATTGTTCTTACTGTCACTATGTAAGCTTCCTGTTTCTGTACAAACTGTACAGCTTCTTCCTGTATCATATTCCAAAGGTCTTTGATATCTTATGTCCATCGTAGTCTGGGTCTGTCTCCCGTTCCCTTTCCTATAATCACCCCCCCCCCCCCCCGATGGATATTTCTATATGTCTGCAATATGCTAACTTGTGTTTGTATTTTGATAGTTTTGATGAGCCAATATTCTTCTGTGTTCAAGTACTTGTGGACATCTGTGTTGGATAATCTTTCGGTCCATGATATTCTTTTGACTTTTCTTTATCATTTCATTTCAAATGTTGATATTGTATTTGCCATTGCGAATGTCATTGCCCAGTTCCCAAAACCATGTGTTGCCAACTGGAAAAAATATTCATTTTTAATAGCTATAATTTTGTTTTTCTGTTAGCCCATTGCCATATATTTTATACGGTAATGTTTTTGTAGGACCATTGTTAATCTCATTCTGATCTCTGCTCAATATATTCTCTTGTGGTGTTAATGGTTGACCCGAGATATTCAAAATTGTTGACATTATCTAGTTATTCGTTACCAGTAAGTATTGCAGGTGTAAGCCCATTCTGTTGATATACATTACTTTGGTATTCTTTGCACTGAGGGAAAGATTTTGTGCTTTGTTATGATGTTTAACTGACATACTTATATCATGTGTTCTAAACATGTGGGGCTTCTTGATAAGATGGTGTTGTCTGCATACCTAATTTATGGAAACTAATGGCCCCTCGATATTAAGAAGATGAAACTGTTTAATTGTTCATATAAAAAATGATCATATGACAGTTTTAAATGAGGATGTAAGTCCTATAATTGTATCTGCTGGACATATTTCTTCATTTAGTTCTGTGATGTCATTGTTAATAATCAAGGGTTGGCATTGTGTTTGTTAGTCTTCTTATGTTTTCATTCTGATTTTATCTCCTATTGTTACTCCGAAGATTCTACGTAGACAAGCTCGAATAGGGATCATTATCCACCTACGAACTATTATTATGCATGGTTATAATTCAAACTGAATTTTCAAAAGTGGATATAAAAAATTGTCACCATTACTTGTGATGGAAGAACGAACGAACAAAAAAGGCATTTCAGTTGTAACAAATTTTCTTTTGGCTTCTGTTATGACCACGTTTGACATTGGTACCATAGTGATGGGTATGATGATCATTTTATATAGTACAGTTTTGGTGTTCATGTTCACATATTTGTGTGTTTTTTAATAGGGGCCATCTGTCCTATATCTGGTATGCCATGTTGCCATTCTGTCTGAATATGATTTTTATTTGGTGTTTTTTTTTTCATTTGATGATATGATGCTTCCAAGATAAGTGAATTCTTTCACCTGCTTAAGTTTTGGTCATCGATGCGAATAGTCGTGCCTCTGTTTTTGTAATTTACATTACCTCAGTTTTTAAAAAATGTGTCGTCATGTTAAAGTCCCTACATGTTCTGTTGCGTCTATTTATATGTTGTAGTTGTTCTTCTGATGTTGATATTATCGCTTAATTGTCTGCAAAAAGAAGTTCACTTAGAAGGTTGTTTAGATTGTCTTCATCATTGGTGTTGGCAATTTTACATTCACAGTCAATATATGTAAGGAATAGCAGGAGAAATCGATTTGGCATTATTTAAGCGCGAAATGTAACAATGTTGTACTCTTAAACACAAGACAGACGGGGTTTAAGATTGTATCCGGTGTAATGTCTGCAATGGTGAAACTTTTTTCGAGACACAATAATTAGTTATTCGACAAAGACCAAATGGTTTAATTCGTGCATAAAAACTGGACATAATGCACAAATATAAAATATAAATGTGTTTGGTCTAACCAAAAATAACATTTTATGCAAAAAATGGCATTAATGCGTTAGACGGTTACTGAGATACATACATTTGTTTGAGGGCAAAGCTAACAAACGCGCTATAGTAAACTATTGTTATTTATGAGGAAATACAGTTGGAGAAACGATCTTGGGGTCGACCTCTAGTTCGGTACAAGAATGTATTCATATTGAATATATTTCATGATATCGACATCGACATGGTATCACAGGTTGTCGTTTATCGTGATGAAGTGAGGGTAACGTTTAAACATGAAATAGAGACAGGCGAAAATGAGCTTGGAGTATACATTAATGTATTTAAGAATATGCATTCGCAATCTATATCACAAGAGATTTTGAAGTTCCATAAAAATATTATAAAACAGTAGGTTTTAATATTGGTCAAACAAGCCCGCCAGTGACCACATAATTTTGTTTGGGAGGGGGGGGGGCAAAGAAAAATCGATAATTTAGTATTTATCTTGGGGGTCACAAAAAAGACAAATTATTCGGACGATAAATAAGAAATTAAATACTGATACGTCTTTACGAAAGTTGAAAATCTTTTCACGTGTGTGAAAAGATTAAGAACCGCTCTTGTAGAAGCTTCGCAATTCAGTTTCGCCTTGCTACTCACATTCGCCATCATAATGGATTGTACTTTATACTCCTTAAATACTGCACAACAAAATATTAACGATCATCCCTAAAGACGGCAGGCCTTGAGTAAAATTAAATAAAAAATGTAGGGTAAGGTACCTGACGGTCCTGGCTCTATGAACCGGATGGTATAAGTTCTTGATGTACCTAATAGTGGCTATAAGAATAGAATTTGTCAATCACCATGGGATACAATTATACTTGACACGGGTAAAAGTGTAATCAATAAGGCTTTGCCATTCTCCAGAATAGTTGTGTACACTGATCCCGATCAGCGTTACTTGTCTTGGTAGGTGAGAATGTTTATTGGTTACTTTGAGTAAACG
The DNA here is from genome assembly GCA_034231615.1 of Meghimatium bilineatum. Lineage (NCBI taxonomy): Eukaryota > Metazoa > Mollusca > Gastropoda > Stylommatophora > Philomycidae > Meghimatium > Meghimatium bilineatum. The sequence goes on from CM067299.1 coordinate 56,068,362, forward strand.
TTGTGTCACCAAGCCAATCAAAAACACATACACGTCGGATCAGCAAAAATAAGTGACGCTAGTTTGGATCAGAGCACAGGACTATTCTGAAAGACTTATTAGGACGCACATATATAGACAGAAATAATTTGGGTGATGTGTGTTTACACAGTGACTGCTATGTTATCCTTGTGCCAAATTTGAAAAACAATCTTTGCATGGGAGATTGTGTGTGTGTATGAACTGATCATGGTTGTATGTGGATGTGTTTGAGATACCTCTGGCTTCATGTGATGTTGTGTGGTTGTGTATGTACGTGTGACCGTGTACAAGAGGTTATAGGAAGAAGAAGACAGTAATCAAAAGAAGATGAAATAGATATGAAAGTAACAATTAAGACAGAGTTCCAGGGAAAATTAAGAAAGAGTAAAGTGCCGATTAAGACGGAAGAGCAACGCGAAGATTAAAACGAGAGGTAAAATGAAGATAAAGCCAAAGATATCATGGGAACAATTAACTTAGAGTTCAATGGAAGATTAAGAAAAAGAGATAAAGACAGGTCAAGAAAAATTAAATTAAGATGCTAAAGGACTGTCCATAAACGATGTCAACAATTAGAGAAGGAAGGTTTGAAAACGTCTGACATATTGTTAACAAGAGGAAATGGTGGGCTGAAAACAGTTTACGTCAACAATTGTTTTCTATAAACCAATTACATTTGTGAACTTGAATTTTTTTTTACAAAAATAAGAAAAATTGTGTAGTTCTTCGTACTTTTTTTGCAAACTAATTTGGAAATAGAGTGTGTGGGGGGGGGGGGGGGGCTATAACTTTTTGGACATAACTATGTTTTTCATTGCTTCTGTACAGTTTGATGACTTGGCGAGGGGTCAACAACTACACAAAATTGTTAACGTAATTTATGGACAGCCTTAAGACTATCATGAAACTGTATTTCGCTTATGTGTGTCTTTATTATGCTAGTGAATATCGTATTTACGGCTGTATAATTATAGTCACGTGGCAAGTCGATTTTTGATCTTCCAACATTTTGGTTATACTGTAACGGTTTAGGGAAGTTATTAAATGTCAGTTTATTGATTCTGTATTCCTTTTCTTATTCGTAGGAATGCACCAACAGAGTTGTGAGATTGTGCGCCATATAATACCAATCACTGAGAAATTAGGATAATAAGTTTAAATCTCTTATACGTATGGAGAGATATGCAGTAGGTTATGATGATCTTTCGACTAGCACACAATCACACACATCCAATGTGTATCATAAGTTTCAATTAGTATATTTGAAGAGTCTGGATGTCTTCAAACTGTATCCTATCCCTGTTTGTTTCCACCTCCTTGAGTTACGAGCAATGAAATTGTTTTTTGTTGTGTGCAATATGAGGTTTCTTCAGAGTTTTATGTGCCATTCAGACGACTGCAAATCTCAGCGGTAAACTTTGAGAAGAAACCTGGAATGTGTCCGGTCAGTATAGACTAAGATGAAATGAGAACTGATTGCACGAGACAAGTAATATCTCTGAATACAATTTCCCGGTCACTACAGCTAACTGCAGTGCTAGACATCGACTGGCCTGGGCTGTCGAGCTATCATATTTGAAAGCTCATCATCATCAGGTGACATATTCTTTTCAGAACGTAGTCTTCCCTATGGATCTCTTGAATTATCCACGGCCTTGAGCATGTTGTTCCGCCTCTTTTAGTGACATCCGTAGGCATTCATGAATGTCTTTTGTCTATAGGCGCCTTGGGTGTCATTTGTCCCTGTTGCCTTCTATCATCCCATCCAGTAATACTCTCTCCATGCCATCGTGTCTCTTAATGTGACCGAAAATAAGCTTTTTTCTTTAATATGGTGTTCAGAAGCCAGCCTCACAGGACGGTAATTGTTCGTAACTCCTCCTGGTTTATTTTTCTTGCTATCCATGGTATTCTCAGAATTCTTCTATAACACTTTATTTCAAATAATGTTATTCTGTTGGTCACTGTTTTATTTAGTGTCCATGCTTCACATCCATATGTTGCCACAGTAAACACCATGTTCGTAATAAACACAAAGTGGTTCTTATGTTAGTACCCTTCAATAGTTACTTTAGCTGTTTTAATTTTGACAGCGCCATTGCTGTTCTTCTCTTAATCTCAACTGCGCAGTCATCCACATAGCTCATTGAAAATTCAAGAAGGTGATAACAGTAACAAGATTGCAATGAAGTAAAGCACGTCTATTTAGTACATTCAAATGTATAATACAGCGCCTGGGGGTTGCGCCATGTGCAAAACTAAATGAGAATATCGAAACCATAATAACCACACACAAATGTTAATGCTAGTGAAAACGTTTTAACATGTCTTGTGGCAGCAGTTGTGCGGAAAGGTAAGGGCATAATACAAAACCGTCCTAGTACGAAGATAATGTGAGTGGAAGCTCCAATTTGGAAGAGGCGTTCACGATATCGGCGAAAGAGACCTAGGCTAAGAGATCAACTCTAGTCCAACTTTATCGTTGAACAACTTACTATAGCGAAATGTATTATAGTCTTGATAAGGATCAATAAACGAGAACATCTGGGACAATAGACCGTTTGATTGCACGAAACCAATATCGGAACACCTAGTACGAGATAGACGTATTAAACAGAAGTAAAAATCCTCTCTTAACACTTCCTCGGAAAACTACCCATGGACAGGTTTTGACCTGTAAAGTCCACGTGGGTTATAAGAAGCTATGACGTGTGTTGATAAATACTCATCGCCTGGCGATAGATACGAAGGTTTTCACAAACCAGGGAAGCTCACTTGAATTAAAAGCACGCTAAAAACGATTTCATGTTGGTTCTTAAATAACGCATGCAAAACAAGTAAAAGAAATAGATGATTGAAAGACGCAGATATTGCAGTCAAGTTGTAAACCTTGACGCAACGCTTCTGTTCTTATGACTTTATCCTGCTAACTATATTAGGAGCGAACGTGAAAACTCATGCAGAAGAAGAATAACTATTTGTATCCAGGAAGGTCAACTATAGACGCATATTTACATAACCATTAATCTGTAATTACTACCATAAAACTACATACATTCGTATGTATGTGGTAACAACTTCTTCTCCTTCGGTGTTCATTTAAAAAAAAATAGAGGCCTTACATTTAGGCTCTATTCAACCAACTTTGGTTAATCTAATTTGGTTACATCAGTGCTTGTGACCATCCGCTTATAGTGGAGGTCGCAGTTCTGGTAATCAAATTATCCACGACTCCGGGAGTGATTATCATTCTCTGTTTATTCTCAAAAGCCTGCTAAGTAGATTGTCTGCTAAAAACAATGTAGTAGGGCCTATATACGATACAATTTTCAAGGGCAATGACAGTGACAAAGGTAACAGTCTTAATGTCCCACAATTATTGTTCTTGACAAACAAATTTCATTTACTTGTACAAAGCACCACGTCGGGTCTGTGGTTAATGTACTCGCTTCCTAGTCGGGTGATCTAAGGTTACAATTCCTAGTTCAACTCAAAATATTTCTACCCTCGCCAACCTCTCCTAGGTCAACACAGCCTAAGAACATGGGTACAAGATCTTCTGGGAAATTAAATATTGCAGGTGATGCTGATCATCCCTAGGCAGTGACGTAGCGTCAATAGACGTCAAAACGCTCGACGTTCCCTCCGTGATTAAATAATTTAAATAGCGCACAGAAATGTATAGTTATTTACTATAAACATTACGGAAAGATAATAAATGGTTTATTCTTTAATTGAATATTATTCACCCATTAAAGCCAAAATCCTTTAGTGCACACAAAAAAACTTAAAAATTAATTTTCACTTGCCTGCTGAAATCCTAATGGGAAAAGTCGTTGATCTTTAATAACACCCGAGTTGTCATTCATACCCTGGCTTCAGACCAATCATACGCTTAGAAATCATTTATGACGACGAGGCGAAAAGGAAAATACCCTAACTATTACAATATTCTATCTATGTATAAGCATAAGCTATTAGTTTTGTGTGTGTAATTAATTGTATATTGTATAGCATCACAAATATAATGCATATTTGATGACCTTCTTCATCTAAAGTTTCTTGAAATAGGAGACTAAATTTCTATATTGAATTCCTCTAACGAATTCCCCCAGAATATATTGAATAGTTTAATAAAACAATACCGATTTTTTATAGTACCCTACTAGAAACTGAATTTTATAACGTATATGCAGATGAAACATCTCTTTACCTTCTAAAGAACTCTTGAATATTTTGATGTAAATGGCCTAGACTCAATCTATCAAGAAGTAACAAAAACTGCTTAGTGTTGACTATGCCTACCGCTACAGCCAGAAGTGATGAGCACTCTGACGAGAATCAAAACATATCTCAGAAATTCCACGAACAACAATCGTCTGTCATACATTAATTCCTTGGTGAATGACAAGAAACTCATTAGGTGTCCTTTCACCAGATTCAACATTTATTGAGTGCACTAACATGTCTGTCTGTAGATATGTTTACCGTAAGGATGGGGCTTTACCTAAGAAAAAAAGTCATTCCTTGTTGTGTGCAAATCCCACTGTTTGACAAAAATTTTGAAGAACACTTCTTGTGTGAAAAATGGCTAGGGGTGAGATTTTTATTGACCTTTTTGTTAAGTTTCTAATGCAAAAAAAGTCAAGTATAATTCAAATATAAATGTGCGAAAGAAGAGGTTTTAACACTCCAACTCATTATCTACGGGTCTGGGTAGTTAACATGTTCGCAGAAAAGATTAACAGACGCTTGGAGTTGCATTGCAAGATTATATAGATATGTTTTTCTTAAAATAGTTAATATTTTTTATAGAGCCGTAAATATATGTTTCTGGCGTGAAAAGGGGGATTAGAGCTACATACCTACTTAAGAAAAAAAAGTCACACGGCATCCTCACTCTAAAAAAAGGAAGGTGGTGTGATTTTAAACTATATTTGACTTGTTCCCAGTACTAAATGTTACGTTCTGATTTCCTAGAAGAAACCCTTAACTTTTAACCCCATTATCTTTTGACTTAAATGAAAGGAAGGGACGTCAAAGACGACCATTGAGTATTTACCATGGAGACGTTTCAGAGTATTTAAATGTCATTTGCTGCAGCATGTGAAGTCGCACATAATAATGAGAGAAGTTTAGAAGAGCACATTCTGGAAATAATGTCACTTGAATAATAATATCATCATCATCAGATGCCATACCGGCTGGCGTAGAAGATCAGGGTGCTCTACGTCAGTCTATCTCCATAAAGTTCATATGTATCAGGATCGTTGTTGTTTACCTGGCGTGACAGGTTGCTAAACTGTCTAATATTTTATCACGTTGTCGCCCTCTGTATTTTTTGCCTTCAATCTTGTCTGTTATGTCTATGTTCTCCAAACCTCCTTGTCTCACAACGAGACCAAAAAATGAAAATTGTCCTTTTCTCATAGGCCTATTATTGATTAAGCTCTGTCTCGCATTTGACTCTTTCAACACCTCCACATTAAGTTTTCCTGTCAGTCCATTGAATTCTCAGCATTCTTCGGTAGAATCCCATCTCTGCTGCCTCTAAGTTACCACTTTCCTGTTTGTTTATTGTCCAAGACTCGCATCCATATGTTAGTATATGATTTATAAAGCACTGCAGAACTCTCTTTCTCACATCTAATGACCAAGTCATATTACATAATATATTTTTCATTTCTCTGAATGTTGCTCTTGCCTGCCCTATTCTACTTCTTATTTCTGCTTAACTTCTTCCATCTGCTTTAATCGTACCTAACTACTTGAATTAGTAGACCTGTTTTTATACTATATCATTCACTTTGTTCTTTCAAGCTGTGGTAATTTGTTTCTTTTAATTAACCATTAGGACCTACTATTGTTTTCTTGATATTTAGGAAGACTCTTTTCTCTTTAATTTCTGTCATTATTACATTAATTAATTCTTGAAGGTTTTCCTCACTTTTAGCAATCAGAACAGTGTCATCCCCGCATATCTTAAATTATGTATGTTATGTCCTCCCACTGATATTCCTGGGATATCAACTATTGCACGCACTATGATTTCACTGTATAAAGAGAACAGATCTGGTGAAATAATAATAAAAGATAAGTAAATTTAAATCTCCAAGCAATAACAAGTGATGGAACTTTGCATATATATTCCCTGGACTACCACATGAAGCATATGTAATAAATAAAACTGCAGAATACTTCATCATGGTATCATGTTACCGTCGACTATAGAACATTCGATCAAAAAGAGATCCCAACTTAGTGTATACATTATGAAGTCAACAATTTATGGTCCACTGTCACGTGACTAATTGTTTAGTTTGACGCCATGTTTTTTGAGCATCAACAAATACTCATCATCCTGATAACGTTCGTATGTGTCTGCAGCAGTACTGATATCATTATTTGCAAAATTGCATGTTGTGCATTCTCCTGTAACTTGAATGAAATAATTGTGAAGTTTCAGTGAAGTAATTGTTACCACCGGGGTAAACACTTATAGACAAACAATTTTTCTTACGTCGAGAACAACTCAGAAGCTCGAGTGGATTAATTTTTTTAGTAACTAGGTACCGTATCAGTATCATCACCACAATAAAATAGTGACTGATCAAATTCAAAGTGATCGATTTCCATTCTGTCTGGCATTGGCACTATGCCGGTACGAAAAGAAGGTATGCTTATTGGGTAATTCATCTTAATTATACATGAAAATTGTAGAAATTTGCTAATTTATTATCAGTGATAATCACCTGGTATCACAGTAGTTCAACAACAAAAAACTCAGATAGGGCATATAAACCTATACATTTTTTAAAATAAACTCAGTGTTTATGTTATTTTATACTAATTGATGGACAATAATAGGCATAGACCCTATTCAACAATTGCAGTTTGCATGCCGTAATAAATTTAATTTTGCTATTTTTCCGACTAGTGTAGACTAGTAGTACTGATATGAAGTCTAGTTAACTAAGAAGTCAATATGGAGTGTGATTAGCTCAGTACTCAGTAGCTACATCACTATGTCACCCATCAAGTATCATCTAAAGTCAGGTATCTTGGTTCACAGCCAAGAACTTCCACCATCCACTTATCATCACCATGTGCCATGCTAGATGGTACATATATACTACGATCTACCATGCCAGGATATCAGACTATCCAGTATATTCTCTTTGACGTTCTCTTGTCGCTTTCCTCCTCAGTTTTGTCTATTAGATTTCAAACCTCATTTGACTAATTAGAAAAAAAAGTGGGCTTCTTTTTTCTTATGCTGATAAGTAACATCCATTTGATGTCAATCATCATAATTACTTCTTCATTACTAATCGTTTTGTATTCTCAGAATTTTTCTAAATTTAATTTCTTTAGACCTCTAGTTTTCATTTTGTTTGTTTATTGATTGTCTAGGATTTGTACCTAAATAACATAAGTGGCTCTAAAGCATTGACTGACTCTTGTCCCTATTGATAAAATCCTAATAGTAAAGATCTGTTGCATATGATGCTTGCAACACAACATCATAAAATGTGTGCAGTTGGAAAAGGTTGACAGATTGAAAAATACTACTGACTAAACCTTCACTTCAAAGGAAGCTGAGGCCTAGTACTGTGAGACAACAACACACAATCCAACAAAATATGTTGTGAGGCTCCATATTTAATATAGTAAGAAGCCATAGAGGATTGGTTTCATTTGTACTCAGGTTTCCTATGTACTCTGTCCATCTCAACAATGCAGCATGGTTCTTGTCGAGAGTATCACACATATCATAAAACTCAGGAGTTTCCCTTGATAATCTTTACTGATCTTATAAAAATAAAGAAGACATTATAGTCTGGTATTGAATTTGTGGCCTCTTGATTGCAAGTCACACAGCTTAACCACTGACAAATAAATCCCAGATCACTCTATTATAGTGGTATGTTTATCACACAGATATGCCTACATCATCATCAAGTGCCATCTCTGCAATGAAGGTTGACTGCAACAAACATCCAGCATCCCCTGTCTCTTGTTTTGCTGGTACACTCTCCTAGACTGTAACCTGTCCATCTTGTGATGTTACTCTCCCACTTGTATCTCTGTCTAACTCTTGCTCACTTCCCTTCAACTTTACCCTCAAGTAAGGTCTTCAACAAGGTGTCATGTCTTTTAATGTGTCCAAAATATTGTATTTGCCTGATCCTTATTACCCTTTGCAAAAATAAAACAAGGTTCTTTCATCATATTATGTGTTACTAGAACATCTTTGTTTCTTTTCTTCTCTTTCCATGATATTCTCCCTATTATTCTATATATCCACATCTCAAATTCATCAATTATGTCTTCTAATTGTTTCTTTAGTCTCCATGTTTCTGAGCCATACATTAATATAGAATAGATGTAGGATTTTATAATTCTCATTTTCAACTTGTTTGTAATTTGTTTAGATGTTAATATTTTCCTCATGCCATTGAAGGTATTTTTAGTCATTCCTATTCTCATTTTAACTTCTGTGTCATATCTGCCGTGATTTGTGACCAAGATATGGATAGTATTCTACTTGTTGAAGTTTCCTTGAGTGTATTTTTATGTTTAGCGCCTGTTCTTCAGTGACTTTACTGCTATCATGGTTTTTGTTTTTTGAAAATTTATATCCAGTCCATATTCTTTACTTAACTTATCAACTTGATCTATTAGTCTTTGTAGTTCATGTACAATATAAACATTGTGATTCATGTGGATGATACTCACAATCTTATAGTGCTTTTACACATAGCAATACATGTGGATTCTTCTTCAGCGTTAATTCTCAAACTCCCACCAGATCTCTCTTGTAGCAGGACAATTGTCCTACTAGATTTCCAGCAGGATGTAGTCCAGAGAATGGAAATGCGTTGTGTCGCCATTTATTTTGCGCCAATGGCCCGACACATCCGGGCAATACATGTGGATGATACTCACAATATCATGATGCTTTTACACATAGCAATACATGTGGGTGATACAATATCATGGTTCTAGCACACATAGCAATACATGTGGGTGGTACTCACAATCTTAAATAGGTTGCTGGACTAAAACTGGAACATGCCTTGCTCACATGGGAACCCACTGAATAGAGAGACTTCTTCTCAAAGCATTGTATACCTCTGAAAAAGGGTGTCTTCTGGGTATGAAAGTAAGCTCTGGTGATCAGCTAATTGCACAAAAGGAACAAGAGATTCATCACTTGTGATTCTTGAGGATTGAAATGAATAAACTACTGTGTACTTTACATCATAAATATCCACATTGTTTCATGCACTCCACATCCTAAATGTCTACATTTTCATCATACTGGTCACTTCACATCCTAAATGTCTACATTTTCATCATACTGGTCACTTCACATCCTAAATGTCTACATTTTATCATACTGGTCACATCACATCCTAAATTTCACATTTTTGTGCACATTACATCTGAAAATGTCCATGTTTTTCATATCTCACCCTGCATGTCTAGATGCCCATAGAGCTCTTGAACTCCTTGAAGATTATCACACAAGACTGACCAAGCCACAGGATCGGCCACTGAAAATTGCTATAGAGCGTGTCATTAGGATTTTTAAAAGTAGACTTTTTCAGGCCCTTCTTGGTAAGTATCTACTTTCCTGTTACATTGGTTCTAGTTTGATTCTTTCTCAACCATTTATACAAGTTGTGGTTAAGTGTACATGTTACACATTTGTTTAGTTTGTTGTGAATGATTAACCTGTTTTTGATTCCATATATCGCTACCAAAGATGCCAGAGAAGATCTGACAATCAGGTAGTATCCATAGTAACACAAATATGATAGATCGTACTGTAAATAAGTAAATATTTGTTACACAAACCTACAATAAAAAGATAATAGAAACAATTATAATAAAATAATAGAGAGTGAAAACAGTTGATGTTTCTAAGATCCTTGTCAGAGCTGGTATTTGATTTCATTCTGTTTTTTCTGGCCAATGTAAACACTGAAATCTACAGGTCAGAGCACACAGCTCGGGAGGGGGGTGGGAGTGAGAAAAAAGGGAGGGGGGGGGGGGAATTCAACCACTTACACAGAAATCTTTGTCCAAAACATTTTAACATCAGATAGCAATTGATAGTTATGTTAGCACTTATTTCGCTTAGTTTTTCATTGGTTATGCTTTTGCACGTTTGATCTCAACCAGTATATTAATACATATTTCACTTTAACTGCGTCTGCTTCTTCTACGTTGTCTCATACAACCACGCTGATCTCTCTTATGAAAGTGGCAATTTTTCTTAGACATGTCACATTATCATGCAGTTTTTCATTGAGATTTGTCAAGAGGGGCTGCATCTCTACTCTACTCTTTTCATGAACATGGCAATCTTGGAGAATATGTTCTATTGTCTGGGGATGCCTTCATCATAGGGGCACATATATGTCTGATCAAGTTGTAGTATATTGCACAGCACATGTGGTAGTTGAGTCTTTCCAGTTCTATTGTGTCCATTTTCCGAAAATTGTGTGGAAAGATGATGGTATTTTTTAATATTCTATAGTTTCTTTGCTTTGCTATCTATATCATCATCATCAGGTGACATATTCTTTCCAGAACGTAGTCTTTCCTATGGATCTCTTGAATTCTCCGCAGTCTTAAGAAAGTTGTCCTGCCTCTTCCAGTGACATGCACAGGCATTCCTGAATGTCTTTTGTCCAACAGTGTCTTGGGTGGCCTTTGCCCCTGTTGCTTTCTATCATCCCCTCCGGTAACACTCTCTCCAGGCCGTAATGTCTCTTAATGTGACCAGAAAATACTAGCTTTTTCTTTAATATGGTGTTCAGAAGCCAGCATTCCTGGACGTTAATTGTTTATAACACCTCCTGGTTTGTTATCAGTTGCTGTCCATGGTATTCTCAGAACTCATCTATAGCACTTTAATTCAAATTATGTTATGCTCATGACCACTGTTTTATTTAGTGTCCATGCTTCACATCCATACGTCGACACAGGAAATACACGTTTGTAGTAAACACAATTTGGTTCTTATGTTAGTACCCTGCCATAGTTTCTTTAGCTGTTTTAATTTTGACAGCGCTATTGCTGTTCTTCTCTTGATCTCAACTGCGCAGTCCCCCGCATTGTTTATATTAGTTTCTAAATAATCAAAATGTGTCACTTCTTCCAAATTGCAGTTCTCAATATTAATTTTGGGTCTTGATTTAGTTTTGCAGTTGCCATTATTTTTGTCTTTTTCATATTTAAGAACAAATTTTGCTGTTTGCTGAACTTTTGGGTTAACTTAATTATGTTCAGTAGGTCATGTTCATTTGTTGTTAATAGCACTGTGTCGTCTGCATATCTAATTTCTGGTATCTGCAGCCCTTCTATATTTATGGGTCTGAAATCAGGCTTCATTGTTTTTTATCACCTTTCTCATTATATTTTCCGCATAGATGTTGAACAAGTATGGAGACAAAGTACAGCCTTGTCTTACTCCTATCTGTACATTGAACCACTCCGATCTTGCACCCTCAACTTTTACCGCTGCTGCTTGGTCTTTATACAGCTCTGCTATTAGTCGTGTAATGTGTTTTGAGAAACCCATATCGTTCATTATTTCCCATAATTGATGGTGATTGACACAGTCAAATGCTTTGGTGTAGTCTATGAAGCATGCATGTAATTCACTGTTATTCTCTCTATATTTCTCTATGATCATTCTCATGTTAAATATATGATCTCTCGTGCCTCTGCCAGTTCTGAAGCCTGCTTGCGCTTTGTGGATTTTTCCAGCTATTTCAGTTTCCAAGGACTTCGACATGGCCAGGTATCCATTGGAGGGTGACCTCTTCACCAGATGGTGTGTATAGCTGGTCAATTTATCTGTTGATATTGCAACCAGGGAGTGTTTTGTTTTTGGTCTCCAAGGCTTGGAGTGCTGATTTTGAGTCGGAGAAGATGACTATGTCTTCAGGTGGAGTAGTTCCGTATTCAAAAACCACAATAATTCGATTCAGAGCTGTCTCAATTGCTATTATCTCTGCTGTGTAGTTAGAACAGATATCTCCGCATGGGCCAAACAATTTTGGGTAGTCTTCTGAGTCTGTGTTTGGGTATTTTATCACAGCTCCATATCCAGAATTTTTAGTAGTATTTGTGCGGATCCATCTGTGAATATGTGGATTAATTCTGGTGGGTATGTATGGATTGTTTCTAGGGCAATGGTTTTGAGGAATGGGGTTACAGTGTTCTTATCTGCCGAGGGGTCAGAGAGTTAGTCCTTATGGTAGGGGTTTTTGCTTGCCTGCAGGGTGGTTCAATATCTATTAATTCCTTTTGTTCTCTATTTGTTGGCAGCTGGTGTTTGTGCTTGCTTCTCTTACGTCAATTAGTAACAATATCTTGAGTATTCTGCGTTTTTCCGGCCACTTTTCTATCATTTTTCTATTTCCTTCTGTGGTGTCCATTCTCATGTATCTTTCAAAGATCTCAACTACCAATCGTTCTCTTCTTAGGTGTAAGGGTTCTATGTTTGTGCCTTGTGGTCGTACTCTTAATCAGCTTTTCTGTGTAGTGCTCCATTGTGAGCCTCTGATCAAGTTCTACTCCTAGGTATCTTGGGAATTTTTTGTAAGACTATTTTTATTCCGCCAATTTTTATTTCCCTTTGCTTTGGTGTTTAAGCTGAATAGGCTGTAAACTGTTTTTTTCTCTGTTCATCTCAAGTTTCCACCATTCGCAATACGCAGAGATTGTAGTCAAGATTTTTGTTCATGTTATTAATGATAGTTTTGGGGCATATTCCTTTTGTCCAGATAACCAGGTCATCAGCAAATAGTGCTTTTTGACAGGTGATGACGTCTGGTAGATCGTTTATGTATATGAGAATTAGTATACAACTTAGCACTGATCCTTGGTGCAAGCATTCTTCCAGAGTTCTTTGTTTTGATGAGCTCCCATTATAGGTTGTTTGAATTGTTCTATTTTGGAAGAAGCCTTTTAGCCAGTTATACTATTTCCCGGATATCCCCTTTTTTTCATTTTAAAGAATAATCCTGTTCTCCAGACTGTCATAGGCTTGTTTGAGGTCAATGAAGGTTGCCAATACGCTTTTCTTTTCTTGATAGGCATCTCCTATGTCTTGTGTGAGCCGTATCAGCTGGTCAATTGTTTGTTTGTTCTTTCTGAAGCCAGACTGATTTACATTTATGATCTTGGAGCACTCTAACCACCAGTATAGCCTCTCATTGATGTTAAGCATATTAGTAGGTAACTGGTGATGTTGTTTGGAATTTTGCCCTTCTTTAGGATTGGTATAATGTTAGCATTCTCCAGGCTATTGGCAGCTTGCCTTCTCTTCAAGTCTTATTGATGAGATCAAGGATAGTTGTTAGTTTGTAGTCTGAGAGGTTGTTGATTTTCTCGTTGGTAGTTCTATCAGATTTTGCCTTTCTTGCATTTTTTGGGGCTGAATTTACTTTAATTTAGCTTGGAGAATGTGAAGTCACTCTTGAAGACCTCGCAATTCATGGTTTGTTGCCTTTCTAATGTTTTAGTGATGTGCTTTATGGATTTGTCGAGGTTCTTTCTGGGTCGTTTTCTGTTTATGTGGGCAAAATGGTTGTTGAAGGCTTCGAATTTATGTGTTTCCCTCGTTAGCTTTTAACCGTTGTCTATTATGAATGTTAGGTTTAGGTTTTTGTGCTCTTTTGGTTTCAGAAAGGTTTGACAGGAGCTGCCAGGCCTTTCCACTGTGATTCTGCATTTCTAGAATTTCACATTTATTTTCTTCAAAGTTTCTCTTTTTGCTTGTTTGCTAAGTAGTTTTACTTTGGCTGTGAGTTTATTATAATTTAGTTTATTGACAGGTGTTGGATGTTTATCTACCATGAAACATCCAACAACTATTCAAATTTTCTTTATTCTATCATAATAATAGATTTTCAAAAATTCAACTAATAATGATTTAAATTTATTTTAATCAATCTTTATGGTATGATTGAATTATGTGTTATTTTTAAAATACAATGAACATAACTCGTAATATGTTGCACTGATATGTGATATCTAATTTAAACAACAAAAAATTAACTCCAAGAAATATCAGAATTAAGATATTACCAGAAGCCAGTATTTCATCAATTCTGCTAGCATCATCATCATCTACGTTGTCCTCCCTGCCACTCTGTAAACCTCTCTGCTCTATGCAAGCTGCCCAATTTCTTTGAGTGTCATGTTCAGAAGGTCTTCGATATCATGTACCCATTGTAGTCTTGGTCTGTCTCATGTTCTCTTTCCTAAAACTTGTCCATGGATTATTAATCTTTCTAAACCATCATGTTGTAACAATATGTTTAAAATGTGGGATTTGTGATGTCACAATATGTATAAAATGTGGGATTTTTGATATCACAATATGTTTAAAATATTGAATTTGTGATGTCACAATATGTTTAAAATGTGGGATTTGTGATGTCACAATATGTTTAAAATGTGGGATTTTTGATGTCACAATATGTTTAAAATGTGGGATTTTTGATATCACAATATGTTTAAAATATTGAATTTGTGATGTCACAATATGTTTAAAATGTGGGATTTGTGATGTCACAATATGTTTAAAATATTGAATTTGTGATGTCACAATATGTTTAAAATGTGGGATTTGTGATGTCACAATATGTTTAAAATATTGAATTTGTGATGTCACAATATGTTTAAAATGTGGGATTTTTGATATCACAATATGTTTAAAATATTGAATTTGTGATATCACAATATGTTTAAAATGTGGGATTTGTGATATCACAATATGTTTAAAATGTGGGATTTTTTATGTCACAATATGTTTAAAATGTGTCTGTCATTCCACCTTTTCTTCCTACCACATTTTGGAAATCATAATCAAATTTTTCAAATCATAGTTTTATCAGCCTGTTTTAATAGTATGGTTCTTTTCCATCTATTTATCATTATGATTTGATATACAAGTAAATATAATTCAATTCCCGTTAGTCTCAAGAATTTTTATGATTTGATAGTGTAATTCAGCTGAATTGGTTTCAAAAGACAGACATTTACATTGTACTGGCAATAGTATTAGTGGTGACTAAATAAATATTCACCAATAGTTGAATAGAAAGGTCTCCTAAAGGATGCGCTTGAAAATCCTCCCTCAGCTCCTTAATCAGGAAACAAACAGTAATGAAAGTCAATGTGCATAAATAAGGATATTTTCGGACTCTGTTATTGACAGTACATTAAAAAAATATGTTTAATTTGTTGCTTTTCTTCCTCAGTGTGTGCTCTCTTGTTGTATGCAGTCTTTACTTTGAATTTAAAACCTAAAAATTTCAGACAGAATTGTTAAAGAATGCAAACACAGTGAAACAAGAGAAACTATTGATGAGATTTTGTAAAAACTATTTCAGAACTTGCAGTGCTGGTATTTAAATTCATCAGAGCAAAGTTTTGTGGAAGGAAGTGCACATTTATGGTTAAATTTGAAGAGGAGCATCTTCTTTAGAACATTTTATTGAAATTGTATAAACATTTTCTGTGGGCACAAGGATAGGAAAGAACATACATTCTGATAACCTTCCATACATGTTGTAAGAGGTGACTAAGGAGGTTAAGAGTGGAGTTTGCTACTCCAAGTGAAAAATTAATGCACACAATTCAACAAACCATGCCTGCAACAATGGAAATGAAAAACTTTATCCCCTGACTTTGTGAGCCCATCATATGATTTTATTAACTCAGATTGCAGAGAAAGTAGATAGAATGCAAATGTTTGCAACCATATGAACATTTCAAATTGCTACCTCTTAGACTATGCAAAACTCTCATCTGTTGAAGCACCATGTTGCAAAATATTTGATGTGAAAAATCACATTTCCTAAGTATGAAAGAAAGCATTTGAGGGAAATCCCTTTGTATGGGGACAATTTGTGACAGAGAAGTTTAGTTTCTCGAAGAGTATGTCGTGAACATAGACGTGGTTCATGAGTCATATATGCTGCAGTAGATCAGAGTATCATACAAGAACGAGAAATCAACTCAACCACGTTTACTGATGAGCGTTTCATTCTTCTTTTATTATCAAACCTCTGTGGATTAACAGAATATAGTCCAGAGAATGTTGTATCATGGTTTTAGCTTGGATGACATGTTACTAAGCTACTACTATGTGTATGGGACAGAAGAGGTATAAGAACAACCACCAAACTACAAGTATATCATGCTGCTGTTATACCAACCTTACTATACGCCTGCGAAACGTGGACAGTGTATGCTAGACATGCAAGAAAGTTAAATCATTTCCATCTTACCTGCCTACGTAAATTACTAAACATCCATTGGTGGGACAAAGTACCAGACTACGAGGTGTTGGAAAAATCAACATCAATAAGCATCCACACAATACTTATGAAGGCGCAGGCACGCTGGGCAGGCCATCTTGTGCGTATGGAGAACTCTCGTTTGCCAAAACAAATATATTATGGAGAACTCAAGGCAGGATTTCGAAAAGCTGGTGGACAGAAAAAGCGTTTCAAAGACACGCTCAAGTCATCCTTGAAACATCTTAACATTGACGTAGGCGCTTGGGAGAGCCTCGCTCAGGATAGAACAGCATGGCGTTACAGCATTAGAACGGGAGCACTAGCGGCAGAAGAATTCAGACAAGAAACTGCAAGACAGAAGCAGACACGTAGAAAAGAAAAAACATCTCAACCTCACACAGATACCTTCTATTGTTGTCAATTCTGTAAAAGAACATTTTGTGCGCGCATTGGACTTGCTAGTCATTTAAAAACGCACTATTACTTTATTATTTTATTATTTATTGTTATTATTATTATGGTTGAGTTTTTGGTCATCGTCGATCACGACGGACGAACATCAGGCACTATGTGTATGAATTCTTTCATAAATTATTCATCTGATGCTGCCAAGATGTCCAAATATTTGAAACGGGAGATTGGACTTAAAATTTTTTTATTTAAAAATAAGGGATTAAAAAAAAGGAAGCTATTAAAAGAATGTTTTTTTAAAAATACGTATCATATATTCAGATAAAGCCAAGAGACTGAAAACTATCGTTTTATTAAATATTTATGTTGCTCGTTGTTTGATGTCATAGACCGTCAGCAGGGCCGTGCTACCATGCAGAGAGGCGGCCTCATCAGGCGACACCAATCGTAATACGTTGCCGAGTGCGGTGTTTCGAAGAAAAACCATTGGGGGGGGGGGGAGGGGCATTTCGAGGACTTGCAACATATTGATAAAATCTATCGCACGGTTCTAACCGTAAGAGAAGTCTTCAGTATGAGTTCTACCGTTGTTTGGAGTTCTTCTATGGTTCAATATATCTAAGTTTACCATACGTCCCAGATTTAAAGCGCTTCCCGTCTGGTTTTGGTTCTGTCCAAACTTAATGACAGTTTACAATACAATTTATCACGTGCAATTCTTAAATCCAGACACATAATGATGCTTTATGCATACCATCAAATAGTGATGTGGGGAAGCGCCGTTTAAAGTGTCGCACTTTTCATTGAACATACGTAAATGAAATCGCTTTGCCCCATGTTATGTGGCAAAGTGTCGCAGACACACACACACACACACAAAACAACGTTACACACCATTATAAAATTGAGGGAGATCGCCACTGCGACAGGTAAAGCACAACGGTAGTGCATAAATGCTCAGAATAGATTGAATAAATAGATATACCTAGTTTCGTAACTTTAATCGGGGAAAAAGTTCCGATAAAATATAGTTCGTATTTCCGTCTCTCTCAGTTTCTGGTCGGCATCAGCAACTTCCTCATGGCATCGAAATTAATTTAATACATTTTTATTGCGACACTTTGCCGCAATAAATGTGCTACAATTTACCCCACATCGAATTGTTAGCAACTATCATAATTCCGATGGGAAAAAAAGTTGCCAGACAAGATGATGTACTTAATTACTTAACAACACAACATATATTTCAGTTTAAATGTGTGTGTTTTTTTTTAAATCACGATAGTAACAGCAGGCTGAGTGCGAAAAGTTGAAAAAAAAAATAATTAAAAAATAAATAATAAAATATAGGAACATACTGAAAACATATGATTCCGGGTTGTTGAAAATTGACTCATCCTTGACATACCAAAATTAACGGTGTGAAAGATTGGAATGTTGACGTCTGACCTAGTCCCGTGCGGTATCGGAAAAATTCATAGATTCTGGATAAAACCCGCCGCGAAGTTTTACCTCTGTGCGTCTCTTTATCCCGGACTACCATGTCAATGGTCATGACACATTTTCTATTGATTTGTTTTTTCACCGTGGTATGTGATTGTCAGCTGTCAATTTTCCAATACATAAAACAATTTTTTACAATTTCTCATTATGACCATTATTATTATCAATTAGCAATGTACAACAACGCCTTATGTTATATTTTTAATAATCAGTGTAGGTGGGTTTAATTAGAAATACAAATCGATATGGGGGGGGGGCTTTGAATAAGTTACGCTCTCTTTCCATTCATGGAGAAATACGTAATGACATTTAATACTAGAAATCAAATACAATTAAATGATCGAAACAAGAAGATTTTAAAATATATCATTAATTTAATATTAATATGAGAAATAACTTCGAGCTAATCAACATCGGAGGTCACAAGATACCAGAACTAAAATATGCTGACGATACAACATTAGTGGCACACAGTCAAGCAGGTCTCCATAAACCCCATTAAAGAACATAGTTTAAAAATAAACCTATTTCTAAATAGAAACAATATCAAGATTATGACAAACGGCAAAACCACTAGCAAGTATCAACAACAGCGAATTAAAAAGATCACCGGCTTTGAATGTATTTTTTTTCTCTTATCAACAGTAACGGGGATTGCTATGAGGAAGTCAGAAGGAGGTTGGCTATCGCGTCAAAGATTCTAATACAAATGAAAAACATGGCTGAACTGCTGCAAAACAACAAAATTAACATTCCTAAGAGCTTGCATATTTCCAATGGCAATATATGGGTGTGAATCATGGACAATCACCAACAAAGTGAAAAATAACATTGCAGCATTTGAAACAAAATGTTACGGAAAAATCCTGAGAAAACCATGGACCAAAAAGATCGTCAATGTAAACATCCTGAGAGAAATGAATGTAAAAGAAAACTAGCCAAATTACATGGCTCTTTTTAGAAAACTGCAATATTTTGGCCATATCAAACGTCATGGCGGCCTAGAGAAAACCACAAGGTTACTCTCCTCACCAGCTAGAATATCCAGTCATCTCTAACACTTTTTTTGCTACCAAAAAAAAATAAAGACCGATGGTGATGACAATTATGTTCCCACACTATCCCACTAAATGTGAGCGTGTATATCATTTAGATCAGTAGGTAGTTAATGAGTTTGCCACTCTTTTGGAGAGACGTGCCCCTTTCAACCAGCAGACAAAGTCCAATTAGGTCATATCAGGACACACTACCATCAAATATTTGAGGTAATATTTAGATCAGTGTTTCCCAACTTTTTTTTTTATATCTGGCTCCACCTAAGTCTTTCTAAAATTAGGATGTCCCCCCCTCCCCGCTTATGTAACATATGCGTATTTTAATTATACTCAAAAATTGAATTTTTCCATACAATTTAGGGAATAATTGTCTCCTGAATCCCCCCCCCCCCCCCCGAACAATCAAATTGCCCCCCTGTGGGCCGTGGGTCCACGTTGGGAAACACTGATTTAACCGTGATTTTTCTCTAAATGTTTACCACTATAATTAAATTGGTAAAGCTTTATCTAGCAAAAACTACGATGTGTCTACATTAATACTCTTTGTCAATTAAATAGTGAGTTAAATGACACTTTTATGTAACTACTATTTAGATGGTCCAGAAATTATTAACAAGGCAAACCAATTATTCCCTGTAGCCAACCATATTTTTGTTAAAAATCTAAATTTGTTAAATTTGGCTTATAAAAAGGAAACATAGCAACCATGGCAAATTGTGTATTTTGACAAAATTAAAACAGATATAGAGATGTTTCAAGTGAACGAAAGAAGAAGAAGAAGACTTAACACCTAGATTTTGATAACACCAAGAAAGCAAATTTTGACATTTATAATACTTGATCGAAATCTAAAATATCAGTACTTACGTAAAACACAAGGTCGATCAGCTTTACAATGAACGCACAGACTATACGACTTGGGTACTGATTTGAAAAAAAATACAGATAACAGTATAGAAGACTGTTTCAACGTTTCGATCTTAATGTCTTCAAGAAAATACAAGACAACAGTAAAAACATAGCGTTTTAATGTGTATTTCTACGACAATACTTGTGTATACATACGCCATTGTTATCTTCGTTGTCTCTGCTATGAAATGTCTGCTGTCTATTACATATGTGATAGTGCCTTCATTGTTACTAATTGTTCACTATCTCGTATTTTATTGAAAAATACATTAAGGTTGAAACTGTCTATACAGTTATCTATATTTTTTTTTCATACCCACACCCTAGAATCTGCGACTTAATTGTACAGCTGAACCTCCTTGCGTTTTGCATAAGTACTATTGTTATACAGTTTTACAACAATCTCGCATGTTATCGATCGTTATATAAAACATCCCAAGTGACAACACGAAATTGTCCCAGTGATCTCGATTTCCGTTTACTATTGTTGGTCCCAGTTTCAAGACCAAAAAATAGTGGTAACACTAAACATATTTTTATATTGCAACGTTGGTCTTTGCGTCAATATGTCTCTCTAACTTGTTTGTACTTGGACAGTTGTACAGGATATGATCAGGGGTTGTTCATCTGTTCTCAAAGTGCATAGTGGTGTGGCAGGTAGTCGCAAAAGAATAGTAAATGCTAGGATTGAAAGAGACCAAGAGGAAGATAGCGATAGAAATAATATTCATTCATTCATTTTCCTTTTGCGCTGAAGTTAGCGCATAGGTCGGATCTCTACAATTCTGTCTGTTCAGAGCTATTCTGTGCAGTTCTTGAATAGTAGGAAAATTGGTTGTTTTACTTTTTTTAAGTATTGTTCTTCTGAGTGTACCTTTTGATCTACCCCTTGCTCTTTTGCCTGTAGGTATCCATTCAAGAGATTGTTGGTGTCTGCGCGTAGGACATACCCGATGTAGGACCAACGGTGTTTTCTGATAAAATCTGTGATGAAATTGTGATGTGTCTCTTCTCTGATTTTATCATTCGATTTGAATTCACTCCAATGGGTGTTAGTTATCCTACGAAGACATTTGTTCTCGAAATTCTTTTCTGAAAATTAAGAGCTTTTCCAGCTCTCACATCCATATGATAGCACCGGAATAACGCAGGAATTAAATAAGCGCATTTTCGTGCGTGTGCTGATTGATTTTGACTTCCAGATATTAGACAGTCTGTTAAATGCACTTGATGCTAGGGCAATGCGAGTTGTAATTTCTGGCATGACATCACCGTCGAGTGTTAATTTGCTTCATAGATAGGAGAATTTGTGTATTTTTTCAAGTTATTGTCCATTTAAAGTAATTTCGTTAGGTGAATTGGTGAAGTCCATAATTTTTGTTTTTGATGAATTGATTTGGAGACCTATTTGTCCTGCGATGATTTTTAATATATCAGTTTTTTTTGTGCACCTTGATTGTTTTCACTCAATAGAAATTATATGGGGAATATTAAAATACAGTAATTTATACAGTAACACAACATTTAAAAAAGTGCCACCTCAAAGTTTCATATATTTTTACGAATTCTTAAGAGGAACATAGTGGTAAAATTGGTGGAGAATAATATATAAAATATATATTATACACTTAATTAATACTTTTCCCCTCCACCAATTTTACATGACTTGTCTGTTTGATATATACTCCCCTGTGTGGAGCACTTTCTCAAAGTAAAGGATATCGTAGACGTTTTTATGTTGAAGGTCAGACTTCGTGTCACGGAGGAGCGGCTGTATTAATCGGAGGGGGGGGGGTGGTGTTTCAGTTTGTTCTTTTTACATTTTACGTTATATATTGTGTAATGGAAAACAATTAGGGGTAAAGACTAAAACATGCGCCCCCCCCCAACCACTTTCCTTCTTTATCTGCAGCCTTGGTCTGATAGCATATAATTTGAAAGTGTGTTCTAGCCAAAGAAAAGGGTCACACTGTTTTGTTACCAGAACAACACGATCCTCGCAACATTCATTAAATTTGAACGGTTGTTATTGAAGACTGGCAAGTGAGTGATCTGTAGACATTGATTGTGTCAATGTTGACATGTGTGTTTAGTAATTTTGGCTCTTATTCCGGAAATCGTTGTTTTTTTCATTTCCTGTATTCACGCTATAGTGTCGCCCATTGTGCGTTTCATATGCCAGAGCGCGTGTTGCTGGAGCCCTAAATGGAAGCAAAGAATAGTAAAACTGTCACACGTTGTGCATGACGTAATAAAAAGATACTAAATTGGTGTTGGTCAGGAATTGGGGAGGGTGGGGTTGTCTGCCTTAGTCGTGACCGTCGGCAGAAATAGATCTAACTGCTAAACGTAAACAGGCCTTCATTGGGTATGTTTTGATTGTCACGTTTTCTATTGGTTACAATTTATATACTTGGCTATTTTTGGCATGCGATTCCAAGTACAGTATATACATAGTGACCAACAGAAAACATGAGAATGATCAAGAAAAGTAACGAATGAATGCCTCAATAATTCTGTTAGAAGACCTGCAGTAATCTGTCGATAGCCACTTCTCAGTCCTATAAATCATTATCAAGTGCCGTCTCCGCAACGAAGGTTGGCTGCGACCGATTTCCAACATCCCCTGTCTCTTGTGTTGGTGGTGCACTCTGCTAGGCTGAAACCTGTCGATCGTGTGATGTTACTCTCTCACTTGTATCTCTGTCTCTCTTGCTCGCTTCCCTTTGACTACCCTCAAGTATGGTCTTCAATAAGGTATAAGGTATCATGTCTTTTAATGTGTCCAAAATATTTTAATTGCCTGATCTTTATTTCTCTTAATAATTCTTTCTTCATATACAGTTTTTTTTAGAACCTCTTTATTTGTTTTCTTCTCTTTCCATGATACTCTCTCTATTCTCCTATATACCCAATAATAGAAATATACTCTATAAATAAAGATTAACAAATCACTATGCTGGAGTTCAATGTGTCAGGTCAAAAGGCCAGGCTGTAAACCATAACACTTCGCAGTCCATACTTCAAACCTCGTTCTGATAGTCAGCAGGAGTTTCAGAACTAACACACAAGAAAATGTGCTCTATACTGCGTTCCGAAATGTGTACCATCGACCTTGTGCAATACATTTCTCGCAAACTATAGTATGCACTTATTATACTAATCCTTGTGTCACTACAGTCTTGGATTACTAATAGTGAAACATAATTGTGTCCATAAGTTAGCAGGTAATAACATGGATTGTCACAACTGCGAATTTCTTTGATCTTTTTAAATATATATATGTGTATACAAGACCCGAACATTACATATTGAATTTAGTAACCCGCCGAAGGCGGATGTCTCAGGCCATTGGCGCAAATAAAACGGCGACACAGCGCATTTCCATTCTCTGGTCTACATCCTATTTGAAATCTAGTAGGACCATGGTCCTGCTGAAAGGGAGATCCAGCGGGAGTTTGAGAATGAACGCTGAAGAAGAAAGAAGAAGAATTTAGTAATATTTCCTTCTGCCAATTCTCTATGTCCTGCACATATACTCACACAATTTGTTTTATTATGGTCGTGACTTTTGGCTGGGACTAGACAGGAATAAAGGATGCAGAAACCGTTTCTAACCTATTCTCAAATTAAACAGTGACTCCATTTTCTTTCGAGACTAACGAAGTACCAATCACGTGAAATGATACGTGGAATTTCAACATCTGTCAAACCCTTCCCTCTTTTCTAATTAAATACTAGTCTGTCAGTGTTATACATGCCTACACGCACGTGCACATGTTCTCATCCTAGCCCCCTCCCTTTATCAGCACCATTCCTCTTTTTTCATCTGTTGTATTCCATCAACTGGTTATATCCATAGTTGGTTAAGGATTAGACATTGTCACGCTATCACGTTCTAAATGTGAACGATTGGAACGTGTGCAGAAAGAAACTGCTTAGTTTAGTTTTCTGAATCAACGTTGACACACTCTGGGCACAATATGTACTTATTTTCTTCCAACACACTGAGGAGATTATGCATGTTGATGGTTCCTGTAGTTCGCTGGTTACACACACAACATCTACACGATCCTTCAAGTGTCGTATTATTCTCGCACTTGTGATAATTTCCAATTCAAGTCGTAATATCCTATCTTCTAGTTTTGTGTCATCATTTGCAGAGTCTATCTATCTATCTGTCTGTCCGCGTCCGTACGTCCGTCCATCCATCCATCTATCCATCGTCATTTCCACTTGTGCCGTTAAGCGTCGTGGGTGGATAGGGGGAGGGGGGGAAATTGGGAGTTTTTCGTCTTTGGCTATTTGAGTTGTATTAGATACGGTAAGCCCGTGTCAGTTTAATGTCTCTGCGCATCTAGTTCTTTGTCTTCTTCGTGTCTTGTAGCACTGTATTCTGCTGATTTATGCACAAAGGGCTGATTGCGCAGGTTCCATTCTCATGACGTGACCAAACCATCTGGTTTGCTGCCTCTCGATATAGTCTTGCCTTGAGATA
The DNA here is from genome assembly GCA_034231615.1 of Meghimatium bilineatum. NCBI lineage: Eukaryota > Metazoa > Mollusca > Gastropoda > Stylommatophora > Philomycidae > Meghimatium > Meghimatium bilineatum. Next base: position 56,093,093 of record CM067299.1, read on the forward strand.
GTCTTTACTTCATTCCTGATATCTTCATTTCTTCGGCGGTCTCTTCTTGTGACATTTATAGCTTTCCTCAAATATCGCATTTCACAAACTGTGAACTTCTTTGCTAAGGCTTTGTCAAGGGCCATGTTTGACATTGGTAACACAAAGTTGGTATAAAAATGCTGTTTATCAATTGCCGTTTTGTAGCCATGCAGATTGATGGGTGTTTAAGTATTGGTAACAGCTGGTAAGTTACATCATTGACTCTTGGCACCTTGTTTCAATTTCCTTAAGTTCGCCATCCTCCGTAAATATGCTTCCTAGATATTTAAGCTCTGGGACTTGCTTTAGTTTTGTACCATTGACATATATATTTAACTGTCCTGGTGTTCTGCTTATCTTCATAGTCTCTGTTTTAGATGTGTTTAGTTTCATGTTGTGTTGTTCGCAGGTTGTATGGAGCAAGTCTGTGTTCCGCTGTAATTCGTTTTCAGATTCGTATATTAAACATTGATCATATGCAAATAGCAGTTCGTTGAGTGAGATGTTATCTTAATGTAATCCTTCTGCAGGGGAACCAATAATCAACATACACAATATAGAACTAGAATGTGTAAACAATTTCGAATATCTCGAAGAAAATATGAACAGTTCCGGAGATTGTTCAGTCGAGATTATAAGAAGACTCGCAATTGCAACACTCAATTTAACACAAATGAGAAGGCTATGGCAAAGTAGTAATAACGACACTAAAGTAACCCCTTTAAGATCATGTGTTTTCCCAGTGGCAACATAAGGATGCGAGACTTGAACTTAAACAAGACAATATCCAAAACATTTAATTCATTTGAAATGAAGTGTTACAGAAAGATCCTACGAATATCATGGACAGAGAAAAAGAAGAACATTGAAATTACTGAAACTAAATGAAGGATGTCTTCTAAATACCATCATAAGAAGGAAGCTACCGTATTTTGGACACTTAAAGCGACATTATGGTATAGAAAGGCTGATTCTAGAGGACAGAGTGTCAAGTGAGAGAAGAAGAGGAAGACCAAGACGACGATGGACCATCGACATCAGACCATTGACATCAGAGAATGTATGCACATGTCTCTGGCCAATGCAGGCCTGCTTGCCCGGGACACATAGGCGTTCAGTATCCACGATGAAGACAACGTTCTGGAAAGAATATGTCACTTGATACATGTTACGATCACAGATACACACTACATACGAATACCACTGATGTTAAAAGGAACGAACATCACACACGGAATGTCTAGTTGAACGGCGTACACTGAAATATTGATAGACCAATAGACGATCACCTGAGCAAAAGAATTATGGCCAACTAACATTTGAACAAAAAAATATTGTATTAACGGGGATATTCTATTAATTATTGACCACAATCATGAGGAGAGACAAAATTCGATTCTAGTTCATTCAAGTGACACTCATCTAGTAACTTCAATCAAAATGTTACTAAGTCTACACTCCATATTCCGTAAAAAATATTTTTTAGTTTATGGTTATAAAAATGTTTTTTTTAGTTTATGGTTATAAAAATTTTGTTTTTGAGGTCATACAAATGTGATTTTGAGTTTATGGTTATAAAAATGTGATTTTGAGTTTATGGTTATAAAAATGTGATTTTGAGTTTATGGTTATGTGTCATGTGACGTATTCCTTCCAGAACGTTGTCTTCCCAATGAACTCTCTGAACCTCTCTCTGTCTTGGGCGATGTGGCTTGTATTTTCTAGCGATGTATTCATGTTATCTTTAATGTCGTCAGTCCATCGTCTTCTTGGTCTGCCCCTTCTCCTCATCCCAGGTACTCCTCCCTCCATTATTTGTCTTTCTAAACTTTTATGTCTCTTTATATGACCAAACAGGCGTAGTTTTCTTATTGTTATTGTGTTTAGTAACCAACACTCTGGAATATTCAGTGTGTTTATAATATCTGAGTTTCTGATTTTATCCTTCCATGATATTCTAAGTATCTTCCTGTAGCATTTCAGCTCGAAGGCGTTGATCCTCTTTGCCGCTGTTTTACTTAGAGTCCATGTTTCACAGCCGTATGTTGCAACCGGAAAAATAAAAGTTCGTAACGTTAGCACTTTCATTTCTATTTTGTTGTTTTTTCATATGTTTTTCAGCCGTGTTATTTTGCAATATGCCATTGCCAATCTCTTCCTTATTTCTGCCATGCAGTCTCCTGCACCGTTGATGTTTGCTCCTAAGTATTCAAATTTATCCACACATTCTATCTCGGTATTGTCTATTCTGATTTTTGGTTGTTGTGTTGTTATATCTGTTGACATGATGACATTATGGTTATACAAATGTGATTTTGAGTTTATGGTTATAAAAATGTTGTTTTTATGTTTATGGTTATAAAAATGTTCTTTTTTTAGTTTATGTTTATACAAATTTTGTTTTTGAGTTTATGGCTATACAAATGTTATTTTTGAGTTTATGTCCTTAAAAATGATGTTTTTGAGTTTATGGTTATAAAAATGTGATTTTGAGTTTATGGTTATACAAATGGGATTTTGAGTTTATGGTTATAAAAATGTGGTTTTGATTTTATGGTTATAAAAATGTGATTCTTTGTATAGAAAAGTGTTCGTCATAACCAAGTTTGAACTAAATTATTTACCTCCCCTTTAAATACATTTAGTAGTCTCATCTCATATTTATAATTCCTGTTATGTTAATATCACCGTGTGTAGCCACAATCCCAAAGGTAACAAAGAGAACAACATTGTGACCGGCCATGTATGTAGTAAGAGGTGACTAAGTAGATTTCGGAATGGAGTTGGCTGTTCTATCACATAGTTGAAAATTACCCAAAAGCCTTGCTAAAGTCGGATGTGTGTCGGTATGAGAGACTCAGATATTTCTGACAAGATGTAAGGAGGATCTCCGTAGCTTAGTACAATAGCTGTCTGCATTATGCTCAAGAGGTCAGAGTTCGAATCCGGATCGTGTCGTATTGTTTAAAAAGTGGATTTATACGGATGTATGTGCTATGAGTGGTACTCTCTACCGGCGGCGTGCTGTTCTATTGAGAGAGGCGGGGAGTACACATGGGGAAGCCCGAGTACGATGAGTCAATCCTTTGCTTCTTTTGAGCCTTTTGACAAGATAAAAATCGTGGCATTAAAAAAATTGCGTTCTCGGGGCTACATCCTGGTCACTAGCAGAAGTTTGAGAACTCACGCAGATGTTCTTCCTCTGTTCTTGATTATTCAACTTTGTATGTCCTCGCTATATAGCTTTCTCCGATACTTCTTTTTCTTCTTCTGCGTTCGTTCTCAAACTCCTGCAGATTAGCAGGATGTAGTCCGGAGAACGGAATGCGTTGTGTCATGGTTTACAGCATTGCTGCGATATCTGCGCCTTTCGTCCTGACACATACGACTTCAGCATGGCTTTGGGTCACTGACCCTAAATGGGATGGAACAGCCAACTCCATCCCATAACCTCCTTAGTCGCCTTTTACGACATGCTTGGAAGGTAAACAGTGTTGCTATTCTTTGCTCCCCTTTCGTGCCCCGGCAACACACGGGCGTTTCTCGGATACAATTTATTATATTTTCTATCATACTTTTCTGTGACAACCCCCCCCCCTTTTGTAAAGTCTATGTGATTCGGGGGGGGGGGGGATATGGCCGCCGTTAAGAACCACTGATCAACTCCTTTTTTTCAATCAGCCAGTTTTATATAATCGCCTTTACCATTTTCCTGTTTGTTATTTCTCTTTTTGTTTCTTCATAGTTCCATTGAAGTGTTTTGTTTGTTTTCAATTCTTCTAGTATATATTCTATGTGTATGAATGCTTAATTCTTCTCACTTTTAATTATATATTAATTATTTTTTTGTCCTCAGGTCTCAACTGACATTTTTCTTAACCTCTCTCTCTCTCTCTCTCTCTCTCTATCTCTCTCTATTATATGTGTGTCATCGTGCACATATCTCTCGCATTATCTCTCTCTCTCTATCTCTCTCTCTCTATTATATGTGTGTCATCGTGCACATATCTCTCGAATTATCTCTCTCTCTATCTCTCTCTCTATCTCTCTCTCTATTATATGTGTGTCATCGTGCACATATCTCTCGCATTATCTCTCTCTCTCTTTTGTCTTTTATCGTGAATGTATTGCTCTCTGTCTCTCTCTCTCTCTCTCTGTCTGTCTTTTATCGTGCACATATTTCTCGCATTATCTCTCTCTCTTTTGTCTCTTATCGTGAATGTATTGCTCTCTCTCTCTCTCTCCCTCTCTTGTCCTATTGTAGACACGCGATACATGTACCCTATCCTATTTCGTGAGTTATTTTCTCCACTGTTTATGCCTCCACAAATGCACTCACGTTTTAACACAAATGTGATCGTGAGTCCCCCTTGTCTTGTTTTTACATAACTGAGAAAAAAGGGGATGGAAGTTGCATTCGTTTACTTGTTTCTTAAATACTAAAATGTCATAGTTATTATCCTTTAAAAAAGGCGGGGGTGGGGGTGGAGCGGGGTATATATACGATATATATGCACACAATTTCCATTATCTCTTTCTCTCTCTCTCTCTCTCTCTCTCTCTCTCTCATCCAATCTGGTAAATTATCTTCAGCCATGTAGTTAAATAGGGAATTCTCAATTAGGTTCTACACATATGGGGAAGGTGAGGTGGGGTAGGTTGATTGCTTTAAAAAAATAAAATAATGTAGCAACGAGATGATTACTTTCATAGACCATCATTTATTCATGTGATAGACGTGTCCGTCCTTGGGGAAACCCATCTCTTTTAATGATGTAGCCATTGTCTGTTTCCTCAGTTGTCTCTAATCTTCTCCAGTTCTCATGTCTGCCATCACATCTCTACATTTTCTTAGTGAACTACTTTTCATGCGCCGTTGATCATTTATCATAATCGCAATCTTCAACATATTGCTGGGTGGGTTATTCTGTCATAGTCAAATGTCTTTTTATGCAGTTAATTTTTACGATTTTAGATCGGTATTTGTCGTCGACCACTGGCAAAATAGATGATGGGGCCAGAATCATCTCCCCCTACCTTCCGCTTATATTTCCCCACAAGATCTGGTACCCATTTCCTGAGTCGACATAGGAACCTTTTTTATATAAAAAAGTGTCTATTGAATTTAATTATTACATCTGGAACATCCAACTAGAATTCTTGGACACTGACAACTAAGTCACCGGTGCTTCCATTCCGTCAGACTCTTAGCAAAAACAGAGGATGTGTACAGGACTTGAACACTGGCCTACTGTGTTAGTGTTCAGTATGGTTGATTTAATAGCAATCGAAGGAATTGTAACCGCTTGGGTTAGTTTTTACACCCCCCCCTTGTATGAGGTAATTTCTACGGCCGTAAAGAAGAGATGGTACCGTTTCTTCTAACTCCAGAAATCCAGCAGTTATCAGTTTTGGAGATTTCTCAAACTATTTGATTTGCACGCGCAAAAAAATTATAGAGGGAACGTTGGCGTATGGGAATTAGAAACCGTCATCAAAACTACTTAGTGCATCATCTGGCTCTGACGCCCTCATTTACTGAAATGGAACGAGTACATCTGAAAGTAGATTGAGTATATGCCTATAGTGCGTGCTCATTTTATAACCTCCACCATCCACCAATTGGACACGGAATTCAAATTCATGATTTTGTATCTTCACTCACAAGCTGAGAAGCTTATGAGATTCGTAGAATATTCCATGCACAAACCTATGAACAATTTGGGAAAATGGAGACTCGTAAGATATCTTATGCATAAACCTTTGAACAACCTGAGGGGGGGGGGGGTGGAGACTAAAGGGGAGTAACTTTGCTCATGAAAAAAAAACAATAATCGGTACGCCTAATACTTATTTATGCATCAGTGACCATCGTCAATATAAGACCACCTGTGGATAAATTAGGAATCATTCTTCGGAAATGACGCATTTGACTTTTCTCGTGATTTTCGTTGGCTGTCGTCACAAAGTATACACACAGCATCTAATGCAAACTACAGATAAAGTATAATGCGTCAATTTAGAACAGTGTTCCCCAACCTTTATTTTTAAACCATGCCCCGTCTAAGTCTTTCTAAAATTCTGATGCCGCCACCCTCCCCCCATGTAACATATACATATGTTTTTATATTAAAAATTGAATTATTCCATAGATTTAAGGGAATAATTGCCCCCCCCCTGAACAATCAAATTTCCCACTGTGGAGTGTTGGCCCCACGTTGAGAAACACTGCTTTAGAAGGATGATCTCAGATTCTTCTTCTTCAGTGTTCGTTCTCAAACTCCCGCTGGATTTCTCATGTAGTGCAACAATGGTCCTACTAGATTTCCAGCAGTTTCGCCGTTTAGTTTGCGTCAATAGCCCAACACGTCCGTCTTCGGCGGGAATCTCTGATTTACCAGCAAGACTATATATTTGACGAAAGACATGATTAAACCACCCTACACGGGACAAGAAATTTATTCAGAAAACTAAACCACAGCATTCTATACATTGAAAACAAATATATTATGCAATCTGAAAAAAAGAATTTTTGTAATTTTGTAATTTTGGACATATGTATACACCGATGGCCTACTGGTAATGAATTTTATATAATGGGGAGGTTTAATTAAACTGAAAGACAAGGATCTTTCATTATAAATTGCTACTAGAAAAAATTTCAATAACTTCAAAATAGAAGCAGAAGCTTCTATATATATTGGATATATATATATAAATTGATAACGTTTTCCTCTTCACGTGCTGTTCATTCAACGAAGTAATCTGCTGCATGTCTCAGAGCTTCTGCTTCTATTTTGAAGTTATTGAAATTTTTTGAAATATATATATGCCCTCCCAGTAATAGAGACCCTACGGAATCAGAATAGAATCGGCTTTTGTACACTAGTGGATTCACTTGAACAGCTAGCCCAGTGTTACAATAGATGTACAATCCAGTGGATACCACAATGCAACACCACAAGAGATGACGCAGCAAACAATCTCGTCGACGAATGTCGGTCATTGCAACAGAATGGCATAAGAACCGCCTATGAGGTAGCTAAATCAACAATTCGCACTTTCCAATGAAATTGGGAAATTGACACCCAATTTAATTTTTAAAAATTCCTACTATGAGCTACACAGAAGTGACCAGGTGATAATTATCACAGTAAGCACAAGTCATAACATACTGGGTCATCATCTAATAAGTTTCTCTTTCGCAAGCGAAGATACGCATGTCACTGAAAAAATATCAAATTAGGTTTCATTGTTTGTGAGTCCTTTAGTGACTGAGGTACAACCCGTGCTCTGAATAACATGTTGCAGTGTGAAATTATGAATATGATGCCATGACTTGCGCGATGAGAAATGGATTAAAGTGAGGGAGAATTGCACAATGTTAACCTCACTCTCTCGTTCTTGTCAATTATCTCAGTCGCACGGCAAAGTCAAGATAATTAAGCATGTATCAATGGGCAGTAGATGACCATGATGCCTTTCTGTATTACCGTGCTGACAACTCTCTGTGACGCGTGCTACGACCAATCTGGAGTTGAGAGTAAAAACTCCGCCATCTGGCATACACAAACTACGAAATTGGATATCAAATCTTCAGGGAAAGTAGAGGTGGCAGTCATGATGCTGACCATATCATCCATAGGTATACTGTTGGTAGTCTTCTTCTGCGTTCAGCATCTGTTGTCATGTTATATTGTCAGGCCTGTCGTCAGGGCGAAGTCCACTGTCGTCTCTAGATAAGATTGGCTGCCTCATAGCTTTTGCCTCAAATTTATATCATCTGCTTAGTTCCGTTGTCTCTGTTCTGTGAGTGTTGCATGACCGCATTTATGTAATAGAGCGTACACCCTAATTTATCCCAGTATCTACGCCATCGCTGGCTAATACACTCCGTCTTCAGAATGCTGGGTTATCGTTGGTAGTGCAAAATATGGGCAAACCACGGTATTTTTCTATATGCCCCATTAGGTAAAAAGGTACTTGAAAGGTACTTCACTTTACCTGACATAGAAAATTAGACTGAACAACTTGTACTTACTTTTATTTCTCAATCAGTGCATGTATTATCATGTAAAAACTCGCTATAGATAGCAACAAGAATTGTTTCACATGCTGGTCTTTTGATAAATGTCTTCAGATATTCAAGAGTTTTATGAGACAACCCTACTAGATGAGAGCAAGACTTCCCAGGAGAAAACATTGGAGACTCTCCGTATAGCCAGCAAATGGGAGCGGGAACAACCCTTCACATACAGCCACAGTAAGCCAGAGGTAAGATGCACATCTTATTTATATCCTGCTGTTCGTCTTAACGTTAAGGCATCCAAAAATATTGTTTGTCATCTCAACATCAAAACATTGGAACATCGTGTATGTCCTCCCAATATTGAAACATTGGAACATCGTGTATGTCTTCCCAATATTGAAACATTGGAACATCGTGTATGTCTTCCCAATATTGAAACATTGGAACATCGTGTATGTCTTCCCAATATTGAAACATTGGAACATCGTGTATGTCTTCCCAATATTGAAACATTCAAACATCGTGTATGTCTTCCCAATATTGAAACATCCAAACATCATGTCTATCATCTCAATATGAAAATATTGTAACATCCTTTCTGCCTCCTCAAGAATAAAACATCCAAGCATCATGTCTATTAAATATAGATTGTACTCTGGGGCTATGTCCATAGCAATACTTACAGCTGCGAAAAGGTCAAGCATGCTTGCCTGGTATTATCATGCAGGTTGGTGCACAGTGCACAGTACGGGAACCAGTTCTCTCGTAGTGTTGGCCTACTAACGATATGCTTCAGACGTCCACCGTTCAGTGAAAGTGGTTAAAAACACTGAAAGTATTAGTTACCATGTCGAAGTCGGATGTTCCGGGCTGTAAACTCATATAAAACGACACAGCCCATTTCCGTTCCATAGACTACATAATTATGGACATCTATGTGTACCCTTATTCTTCTGCAATAGAGATTCAGCGGAAGTTTAAGAGCGCCGATAACAAAAATCTTAAAAACATCCTTTCGTTTTACACAAAATCAAAATATGTAAAAATATAAACATCCTGGTTTTTTTTTTTTTTACAAAATCAAATCAGCAAAAAAAAAAACTGTCTTTCTCAACAAATTCAAAGGCATTCAATCATTATATACAGCTATTGATTATAAGCTGGCGTCATTGCACTCCAAGCAAACACATAAGTGCTCAACCCCCTCCCCTACACTCCCTAACACACGTTGAATGGTATTCATGCTTATAGTTCCTGACCTCTGTTTGGTTAAACACACTCAACCCTCTATCATACACTAGCTTAGTCTTACTTTGATCATCTCCAATACGGAATTCCTTAAATTAACGGTAGATGTGGCATCAATCACAGTCCACATCCAACAGGCGATCATTAAGTTCCAACACATGACCTGTTTATCAGCAATTTATGTCCTCGTAAAATGAGAACATCCCGTATTTATTCTCTCACTTATAATCATCTGCCCCTTGAACTGAGCGCATAACTGTCAAAAACATAAACGTGATGTGTTGTTTGTATTGTTCTATTGCAGCAAAACAATGCTGTAGATGAAGAAGAATTGCCTCCACCGCCTCCTGAGATATCGCAGACACGTAGCGCTCCATTATCAGAAGAGAGAACAGCCGTGAAGGCATCACCATCCAGTGATTCCTATGAGAAGAAACTACCCAGAGGAGTAAGTACTGTAGAGTTTGTACATTCTTGTGTTTGTGAGTTGTTCGTCTACCTGTGTGTCTGTCTGTCTATTATGTTACTGTGTTTTTGTTGTTAGGCAACACATGATCAAATTACAAACGGTTTTCAGACTATGGCACTGTTGTCGCTTACAGTAATATTGTGACGTCTCAGAATGTTGGTAACTCAATCCTCCTTCTTCTTGGTCTTCTCCTCCCTTGTGATGTTTAAATTCTCATGATGTATGCTCTTGTCGCTGGCTCATTCTCATTAAGTGGTCGAACCATTTCAGTTTCTGTTTTTCAATATATTTGACCACAGACGTTGTTCCAACAGTTCTTGTAATCTTTTTATTCCTCACATTGTCTCTTTTTGTTTTGTTTGCTACTTCTCTTAGACATCTCATTTCACACGTAATAAGCTTTCTCTCCTATTCTTAGTTAGTGTGGTATTCTTTACTTAGTTAGTTTTGGTAACCATTTGTACATATGTAATAAGTGGATTGATGACAATTTGATTTTATTGCACTGTGTTCTGAATTAAAACATGCTTAAAATCTAGGCTGGGATGTGAAATCGGCGCACGTTATTCTCATGTCAATATCCCATAGTTAACACTAACCTGCACCTTTTAATGTTATTGGTTATATTTCTAATGAAGACACTAAAGCATTTCCTAGAAGTACATTCTTGAAACATTTATAACTGACGATCTCACATCATTCTGCCTCAACGACAAGGATCATACTCGAGTTGTTGAAGTTGCATTCTGAGAGAGGTGTTTTGGCATCCCTAAAGAACTCAACTGTCCAACTATTCAGTCTGTACCTTGCAAGTCATGGATTGCAAAGTTGCCTTATATTTTGGATCAAATAATGTCAGTTCTCTGCGCATCCATACTGAAGTTTTATTGGTATGAATAGTTAGTGAGGAATGTTTAAGCAGCAAGTCACTGAAACCATTGCTGAAGTCGGATGTGTCAGGCCGAAAGGCGCAGATATCGCAGCAGTGTTGTAAAACATGACACAGCGCATTCCGTTCTCCGGACTACATTCTGCTAATCTGCAGGAGTTTGAGAATGAACGAAGAAGAAAAGGAAGAAGACTGAATCCACAAGAGTGCATACTTGTAGATGTGTGCTGGGGAAAGTGTTCAAAAAAGGGTTTAATAGTCCTAGAAGATTGATTTCACTGTACTTGATTTTCTATATGTACTCCGTCCTTATCAACGAAGCGGCACGCAGTCTGCCGAGAGTAACACTCTTAGCACATAACTGCTTAAGTTCAAGCAACACTTGAACACAAGGCGGATAGCTTAATCACTATGCTAGGGAGATCCCCAGATCTGCTGGGGGAAATGAGCACATATGAGCCTTCCAACAGTTAGTTAGTTATTCCTCTAGGGCCAAAGACGGCACATAGGGCGGATGTCATAGATTTCCATGTCTCTCGTTTTATTTCAATTTGTCTTAGGTCATCATTGTTTCTGATACCGAAGGTGAAGCGCTCTCTTGTAATAGTTCTACGTAAAATCTCTCTTGGTCTTCCTCGTTTTCTCTTACCCCGTGTGACCACATCAAAGCTTGACAGGGAAGTCTTTTGGTAACCATCTGCAGCACGTGTCCGATGTAATTCCAGTGACACCTTCTAATATAGGTCTTCCAACAGTGCTACAATCATAATTGTTGTTCTGAATCATATGTGTCAGTTTTCTCAATTCGTATATGTAAGCAGAGGAACCTTATTCATGGAAATGTGTTCTCTATTTTCATCTTGCTGGTGGTTTCTAAACAATTGTATTTTCTTATGATCTCCAATGGTTTTTTTTCTGAATTTTGAAAGCATCTCATGGTAATCATGTCTTTTCTTTTATCATTGGAAGCTAATCCATTGTGTGTACATCACACCACATGACCATCAGAAATAATAGATGTCATAATTCAGATAATGACTCAACACGGTAGATACTATTTCTGTAAGTAGGGGGTTTCAAAAAAATAAAATTTAAGAAAAAGGTCATTCGTCCCATTTTATATGTTATTCCTTCTTTGTGATGGAAGGTGTGTTGCCCTTTTTGTTAAAAAAAGTCGTCCCCCCCCCTCCCTTTGTCCCCAATCTACGGTTTTTGACTCAACATTAATAAGTGAGCTTCATAGAATTCATTTGTAACATTTGTACTTGAAATCCTGTAATTGTCTCTCCATGTCCGCAGTGAGTGTCCAACTCTCACAACCAGAAAGCACCAGTGACTTATAGAGTTTGACTTTCACTCCAACACTGATGTTGCTTCTCCAAATACTGTTAGCCTTGACAAGGACTCTAAAGCCATCTCCAGCCTTATTTTTAATTCTGCTTCACATTTTCCACCCCTGCATATGCTGGATCTGAGGTATTCGAAATTCTTCACCTCCTCAAGCTTATATCTATTCATCATGATGTTGGTCTGTTCTTCTGTGTCTCTGCTGTTAACCAAGATCCTGCTCTTTGCTGTGTTAATTTCAATCCTGTACTTGCTGGTAACTTTTTCCAACTTTGCTGTTAACTCTTGTAATTCTTGTTCAGACCCAGCTATAAGATCAATATCATCAGCATAACGCAAGTTGCAAATAGGCGACCTCCAATCGATATAAACGTGTTATAATCATGTAGTGTCTCCTGTATGATATAATCTATATATATATATTGAAAAGTACTGGAGACATTATGCATCCTTGCCGAACTCCCACATTTGTTTTAAAGAACTCTCCAATTGTATTGTTTGATAATACAGCAATACTTGCATTTCTGTAAAGTTATTCAACAATGTGTATGATTGTGGTGTCAAAATTAAATTTTCTCAGTATGTACCACAGACTATAATGCTAAACACGGTCAAAGGCCTTTGTAAAATCAATGAAATTGTGGTATAGATCAAGTTAGTGCTGAATGTATTTTTCAATTAATGTTTGGGTGTTAAATATTTGTTAAACAGTGCTTCTGTTTGCTCTGAAGCCAGCTTGTTCTTCTGCAATTACTACTTGTGCTTTATTCTGTTCAGTAGTATTTTGAGCATCAATTTACTCTATCTATCTATATGCTGTGGCCCTTGTTTGCCTTGCAACGTCAGGGGTGGAAGATTTCTCTAGAGATATCTTTCTTGTGTGCTGTTTGTAAGCTTGTTCATGTGGCTTCTTTGATTTGTGTGATCCATCTTTTACATGGTTTGCCTCTGGCTTTATAGCCGTGATGTCTATGTGTCATGGCCATTTGTGGCATGCTATCTGTTGGTAGTCTGGAAGCGTGTGAAAACCACTTGATCTGTTGTCTTTTGATGTGTTCCAATACTGGTATTGTTTTGGTTATCTGTCTGATGGTATCGTTTCTAATTCTATCTCTTAATGACACTCCGAGTATTCTTCATAGACATGTCATTTCTGCTGTCACTATTTTTCTTTTGTCTTGTGTGGTCATTGTCCAGGTTTGGCACTGGTAGCATAATGATGGAATAATAATAGTCTTGTATAATGCAACTTTAGTGTTTATGTTTACATTTTTGTTCTTGAAAATTTGTGTCATCTGCCTAAGATCTGGTATGTTTTGTTGCATCTATTTTGCATCTCTTTACTGGTTTTCCATTCACTCGATATAGTTTACTCGTGATGTTAAAAGGCTAATGATTCAGTAATTCTTACACACTTTCAAATTTTCTTTCTTGGGAATGGGTATTAGTGATTGTGTCCATTCAATGGACCATTGTTTCGTGCTCCATATATTCTGTCAGATTTTGGAAATAGCATGTACCATATTAATTGCTCCGTATTTCAAGAGTATTTCCAGTATATGCAGCGATGGTAAATGCAAAGCAGAACTAAAAATAAGGCTGGAGATGGCTTTAGCGTCCTTGTCAAGGCTAACTGTGATTTGGAAAAGCAACATCAGTGTTGGAGTGAAAATCAAACTGTATAGGTCGCTGGTGCTTTCCGTTGTGTTGTATGGTTGTGAGAGTTGGACACTCACTGCGGACATGGAGAGAAGATTACAGGCTTTCGAGTATAAATGCTACAGAAGAATTCTACGAATTTCCAATAGGGAACATAAGACCAATGTGTACGTAAGAAATAAAGTAGAGATGTGTGCAGGTGTCCAGGAGCCATTGCTTTCAATAGTGAAACGACGAAAACTAGCATGGTTCGGACATGTATGCAGGCACGATTCCTTGTCAAAAACAATACTGCAGGGAACTGTCGAGGGTGGAAGAAGCAGAGGAGGCCAAATAAAGACATGGACAGACAACATCAAGGAATGGACAGGGCTAGATATTTCCACACTCATCCGCATCTCTGGAATTCGCTGGAGGACTCTGTGTGCTGAAGCATCCAATGTGGTACCCCTACGACCCTGAAGGGTTATGGGTTTTATTGATTGATTGATTTCAAGAGTTCTGCTGCAATATTGTTTACACCAGGTGACTTCCATCATTTCAATGTTCGTATGGCCTCTTATTTAATCTACTATAATTTCTGCATTTCCTATTTCTCTGTTGCTTAGTTCAGACTTCTCAAATATAGCGTAGTCAAGATTACACCTAAGTTATACTTCTTCCTCTTCTTCAGCATTCATTCTCAAACTCCCGCTGGATCTCCCTTGTAGCAGGGCGATGATGCTACTAGATTTCCAGCAGAATGTAGTCCAGAGAATGGAAATACGTTGTGTCACCGTTTTATTTGCACCACTGACCCGACACATTCGTCTTTGGCGGGTTACAGTTATACAGCTCCTTGCAATACTATGTTTATCTTTTGTTTGATTATCTTTCCATGTTTGTCTTCTAAGTAAACACATATTGTTTAATGAAAAGAATAAATATTTGAGACTACATAGAAGATCTCAACAGTATAGTAGAAATATATGTGCAGGTCATTGCAGCATAAACAGAGCTGACCACACATGCACAGATTTTTTGTTCTTATGAATGTTCTCGCATAGTCATGGGACGTAATCCTGAATTATTGTGTACTGTCAGTTTATATATTTATTATCTCCCATAGCCAAGTTCCGAATATACAATTTTATCGCTCTATCTTTCTTTCTGGGCTGTTCCATTTTTTTTGGTTCTCAAACTCTCATCTGATCTCTTGTAGCAGGATGTTCCCACTATATTTTCAGCATGACGTAGTCCAAAGAACGGAAGTGCGCTGTGCTGTATTTTTTGTTTGCGCCAGTGGTCCATCACATCTGACTTCAATGTTTATCATTTATCTAATTGTGTGAACATTGCCAAAATATATCTATCATACTGTAACAGATGCGAGAATTTGACACTCACAACAGATCTATTAAGAAGGATATACAGGCCTATTAGCAGTCAATATTGCTTCAAATGATAACCTAAGCATTGTGACAGCAATTAAAATAAACAAGACATTGTCTTGTAACCCGTCAATGTTGTTGCCAAGGATGTACTGCACGTCCCATCCTTGTGCAAATAAACAACTTTATATCATAATAGCAATTTAAAGTTGGCTGCCACAATGTTAACACATACCAAAGAGATAGATGGTTGTTTTATCCATTCTTTACCGCCGAAGACGGATGTACCGGGCCATTGGCGCAAATAAAACGGCAACACAACGCATTTCCATTCTATGGACTACATCTTGTTGGAAATCTAGTAGGACTATGGTCCTGCTACAAGGGAGATCCGCAGGCGTTTGAGAATGAACGCTGAAGAAGAAGAAGATCCATTCTTTCATCAGTGAAAGGGTGATGACAAATGATGAAGTAATCCCTTTAGCTGTTAGCATGTAGCTCTTGAGAAGCCCATAGACTTTCTGACAAAAACATATATACTCCTTGGTAACCAAGGCAACACACATTCTTATATAGGATTTGTTAAGGCATGAGTTATTAAGGTTTGGTGAGTGAGTTAAAGACAAATTATCCTAAATCAACATTAGGATAATTTATGGATGCACATACAGTCTGTTTGATCACTGAAGGGATGCATTCTCTTATCACAAGATCTTCACGTTCTGCCAGAAGTGTATCATCTTGCAACTTCCTAACTCCCAACATGCAGTATTGACAGTTTTTAATAATAAAATATACCATGGAGTTGTGGTTCGGTGAACCAGAACATCTATTTTTTTTTTAATGGAAAAAAGCAATTATATAACTTTCTATTTCCTTGTTCTCCAGTCGAAGTCAGACGCTGATATCGATTTCATCAGTTAACTGTATTGTGGTCACCATCTCTGAGGCAGCACCATAGAGGTTGTCCATCAGAGCTGTTCAGATAGCCATATTTTTCTTCTTGTCGTGTCCTGCAGTGAGGAATTCAGTAAAATATGTTCTGTGTTTTCTGGAGATTGTCCATGTCCACAGGGGCACATAATGGTGTCACCTACTTCATACTTCCCTAACAAATGTTGTTTGAGTGTATTGTGTCCTGTTCTCAATCAAAAATATCATTGTTTGTTCTTTTCTTCCAAGCCTGTAGATATCATTGTCTTTCTTGTTGCAAGAGCGAGTTGAGTTCCATTCCATGTTAATGGACCTTGTAATGATGGTCTTCATTTCTGGAAATGTTTCTGAATCTTCTATCTTTTATTGTTGCCAGTTACATCCATTTTCGTTAACTGGTACGCATTCTCATTCACCCTGAATTGTGATTGGTCTGGAATCCACTTGAGAACCACTTCTTTTGCTTGGTTGTTTAGTTGAGATAGTAGTGATTATAAACCATTCATGTGAAATGTGTTTGGGTTCTTGAGAGCCTGAAAAGCAGATTTGGCATTAGTCAGGATCACTATACTTTCTTCCTCCAGGTGAGATTATCTCAGTAGCCAAAGAGTTGCTTCTTTGATTGCTTCACACTTGAAATTTATAGAATGAACACATGTGGCTATTGCTTTTAGTCTTATATAACCAAATTGAAGTAACATATGTTTGCAAGAGCATACCTCATCATTAGAGGTAAATATTTACTTTAATAGTATTAATGTGTTTCTTTTGTTTGAGAACTCCAGGAATTGCAAGCGATTAGCTATTACTTCCTATGTGCGGCGGAGTAGTTTTTCTGAGCTTTCATACATAGGAGACTTCAACTTTCAGCTTAGTGCAATGCCTATTGAGGTAGACTTCTACGCAGAGTTGGTCTATAATTGTGTAGATGACATGCTATAAAGCTTCCATAAGAGAGTCTCAGTATAACGGCTTGTCATCTACTAAGGTTTTCTGTTGCATTGGTGGCTTGTCTCGTGGACCATTGGTGAGATCCACAGACCAAACCTCATCCTTAATGTGTTTCTATTTCGGATGTAAAAGTTAAAATCATTATGTAAACGTCGCAGCTTCTGCTTTACAGCAGCGGTCCTTTTTTTGGACAGCCTCTAAAATCTTCTCTACACTTCTTAACAGAAAGGAAGTAGATAGATAACACTATCCCAACCATCTCAGAGTTATCGACCTACATCATTTACTGCTGCTCGTCTTCATTTATCTTTGTCCAGACACTTGGATATCTAATTAGCGTGATTAGTCCAGTTCTGTCTGCCGATCCATTGTATAATCTTTAGGTGCACCTGTGTTTACTGCCATATCATTACACACCTATTTATATAATAATAATATTAACCATTTATTTACTGACGGTACTTAACAGTCCCCCCTCTACAAATATGCTTATATCTCTGTAAATATATCATGAACCCTGCCGGTACTTCTAAGATGTGTGTCATCTGGTTATGTCAACAGTCCCTAGGTGGCGGGAGAGGACTGAAATTTTTAGACATTTTTTGGAGTTGTAAAATTTTTTCTTACCTCCCGTTTACACTGGGTAACCAATTGTAAGATATTATAGACGTGTAGTTGGTTTGCAAATATTTTGTAGTATATTTTACAGTATATTTATTATAATTATTTTGTATTTATTATATTTAGTATTGTATTGATAAACATTTCCAATAATATTTTTTTTCAAAATATTCTTTTGAAATGTGTTTTCACTAAAATATATGACGGCATTCAAAACTACCACCAGGACATAACGGTTATGTTAACCTTTGAACTTATTTTCATGGTCGGGTTACTATTTGACCTTATATTTTATTATATTATTTTTTATATTTATTATTTATATGTATTTTGCATTTAAAATATATTTATACAGCAATAAATTCAAATGATATTGCAATAACTGGATGAATATTGTCCCCTTACTTCTAATTACTTTGACATTATGCATATATTTAGGAATGGAACAAGGAAAGATGTTGCAGTACTTGCAATTGTTAGAGACTACGATTATTCCATGGGCGGTGTGGACAAGGCAGATATGCTGCGATCAATATATGACCGGGACAGACAGCCTAAAAAATGGTGGCATATATTTTTTTTGCTATGCCGGAAATGGTGTGTGCCAATGTCTTTGTGATTTACATAGAAGCCCGCCATGAGACTTCGGTGCTAAGAGTTTCAAAGAAATTTGGCGATGAGGCTAATCGTTCAGGAAACTAGCTCTGGGAACAATAGAAGCCGTCCATCACTCAACACTATGCAGACAACAAGTAAAGAAAAGTAGGAAGAGCAAACTTTCCGTGCCTTAAGATATTAGGGAACACAACTTGGGTGCTCACTGGCCTACATTTGTTAAACAAAGAGGGAGATGCGAAATGTGCTCGGGTCGTAACGTTCAGTCGAAACGACATTCTTCTTCTTCTTTAGCGTTTATTCTCAAACTCCAGCTGGATCTCTCCTGTAGCAGGACCATGATCCTACTAGATTTTCAGCAGAATGTAGTCTAGAGAATGGAAATGCGTTGTGTCGCCGTTTTATTTGCGCCAATGGCCCTACACATCTGTCTTAGGCCAAGAAACCACATTTAAAATGTTCCCTTTGCATTGTATTATTGTGCTGTAATGACAAGAAGAATTTCTTACAAGAATATCTTATATGTGCAAGGTTACAAATTTATAATTAAAATTAGTATATAAATATTTTTCTCCTTTCTATGTTTATTACACACAAAAAGATACATAATAACACAAAAAACAATAAAAATGTGTAGATAAATTAATTCAGTAAATAAAGGTAAGACCCATAACCCGTCAGGATCGTAGGTGTGCAACATTGATGACAGCAACAATAAAATGCCTCCATACATCTCTGTCTCAACCATTCTTAAAAGTATAGAAAAATCATTCCCGGACCATTCCTTGATGTAAATTCAGAATTTTCTCTCCCACACCTTCACCTTCCACCCTCAACTCTCTTCCCCTCAACTCTGTTTAGAGTGGATGAAGCGAGCCACAGATACAATGGTCTACTGCAGGAGATGTCTTTGGGAAGCTTTTCAGCAACTAAATCCTCTAGTGGTGATGTTGTCATGAACTATATGTCAGTTTGTATATATATTTATTTATATATATCAGTCAGTCTGATATAGGGTTGCCATCCGTCCCGCTTTTTCCGGATTGTCCCACTTTTTCATCAAAAAAATTAATTGTCCCGCCTAAGGGTCTGGGGGACAGCAATTTGTCCCGCTTTTTAATCCAGCCAATTATAAACTTAGCTGCACCGAGTTTTATGACTACGTAATCCAGGGACAAGATCTTCTCACTCAGAGTCTGAAGTCAGACAAATATGAGATGCAGCCGACACCGACTTAAGAAGCTGCAAATCAAGGTAAACATGTTTTTTTATTAATTAAAAAAATTACTGGTACAGGTATTAGAATTATAATGTAATAATAATTAGTCTATGTGTGTGCTATCTCTGACTTTTCCTATGGCTATTAGTATTAGATGCTTTACTTTACATGATGTGTCCCGCTTTCGCGTCTAAAAAAGTACCATTTGTCCCGCTTTCTGCTTCGAAGGTTCTGGCAACCCTAGTCTGATACCTTAGTCTGTCTTGATATGAGTCAATATTTATATTGAGGTTACCTTCTTATAGAAACTTCATGGCACGTCATCTATACAATCCCGTAGTCGTAAACTTCGATAACAGTTACCATGTTGTTCCGATAGGCCGACGTTGTGCTTGAACTAGTTACGGGCACGGCGTGGGTGGGTGGAACAACAAAGAAACCTGTCGCAAGGGCCAGAGTTTTGCCCTGATGTCAGCGTCTGTTTTGGCGGCATTGGATTCGAAACACCATCGAGTCGAATGGCTGCTGGAACAGAGGGCGGAGCTTTTATGGGAATGCCCCACGTGCTGTGAGGCCAGTTTTCTAATCAATAATCAAGATATGAGTCTGTCTTACCTTCATATCCATCCATCTACCTACCTAAAACTACCTATCCATCAATCCAAATATTTATCTTTATAAATGAGGAATATGTATTATTAGGTATTAGGTATGTTGATTATCCTCTTCGCACACCGGACAAGTCCATAGGTGCTCAGATCTCCGCTTCAGTAAATCTCTCTGGGTATAACGACTGATGGTTCCGGTTCTATGTTGGTTCACTTCTCTTTTGGAAATCTTTGTCAGGGGTTCTCTACGGGCCGCACCCATCCTCACTCCCAGTTCGTGCATTCTAAATATTGACTTATGCTCATTCATCTTAAAATCCTCTGATCGTGAGGATTAACGAAGAGCAATGAGTATGTCTGCTTGGTCCATAGGCTGGCCGTCTGTTGTGGTGGCGAAATGAGGAATAGTTATCTACCATTTTGGACCAACACACTCCAAAAACTACAGGAAGAACTGGCTGAAGCATGTAATATGGCAGAGACGCAACCATCCAAACAGAATCACACCACACTACGAAAGACCAAAGCGAAATTCACTAAAGAAAAGATAGAAACGCAGAGAAGAAGCTGGAGGGGAGAAAACCCCACAAATTAAATTTTGAAACGGAAGGGGGAAAATTGTGGAAACTAACCAAGCAACATCAAGGAATGGACAGGGTAAGATATTTCCACACTCATCCGCATCGCTGAGGATATAATTCGCTGGAGGACTCTGTATCCAATGTGGTATCCCTACGACCCTGAATGTTTACGGGTTTATTGATTGAAGCTGATGGGCTTCGAGTGCTACTAGATAAGACAGGAAACGATGGTAGAGGTTCTTACTGCCTCCTATTGATGCCATGGAGTTGAAAGTCTAATTGATGTATATTCTGTATGTAGATAGTCATCTTCTGCGCTAGGGATACTTGAATTGTGAAATTGCTGCTTAATATTGTTTACAGGTCTTGACTAGCATTGTCATTACGTTTTTGACGTTTTTGTCATGCTCTCGTTTAAAGTCCAAGTCTCGCATCCAAATGTTGCCACTGGGAAAACACTTGATCTTAAAAGGGTTACTTTAGTGTCATTATTACTACTTTGCCATAGCCTTCTCATTTGTGTTAATTTGAGTGTTGCAATTGCGAGTCTTCTTATAATCTCGACTGAACAATCTCCGGAACTTTTTTTATATTTGCTCCCAGTGGAATATACACTCGAATAGAGACAATAGATATATAATTTTATAGAGTTAAGTACCATGACCATATACGAAGCGAAGATATCTTGAAATAAATTAGTGCCAAGAGAGAGTTGTTTACTTGCAACAGAAGAAGGCAGTCCATATTCACTGGACAAATCGTGAGAATTGGAAAAATAGACCTTATCGATATAACAACTACGTTGAAGAACAAGAATGGTAAGGGAAGACCAACAGAGAAGATGGTGGGCAACCTGACATATGGCATTTGGGAAACAGCGGTAACGGCAGAAGGTTGTATTCGGACATGATAACCAACATGACACGGCATGAGCTATAAGAAGACAACGAAGGAAAAGATTAAGTGTGTCGGACAAGGCGTAGACAGTGATACATCATCATCAAGTGCCGTCTCCGCAACGATATATAGCAGACAATGATACAAGAAAAGATGGATAGAAAACGTCAGGGACATCCTGTACAGACACGGTCATAGCACAGCCGAGGCCACACATCTGGCGATAGAACACAAGCTCGAGCTCCAATCACCACTACGTTTAACGGCAAGAGTGGATCACAGACCACCTGGGGAAAGACAATAGACAATGATACAAGTGGGAGTTAAAAGATCGAGTTATGGACAACTGATAGCTGCCAGAATGTACCACAAAGACAAGAGACAAAATATTGAAGATCCAACTTTCTTTCAAAAGACGACAACGTATCTGAAACGAGACACCCACATGCACTAAACATCTGCTGTACAACTAACCTTCATTGTAGAGATGACACTTGACCCGATCAGTTTATGACGTCTATCTAATTGCGATGACGTTTGTCTCATATCTCATTGGCAACACACGTTTCTCCTTCGTCACGCTGACGCTGCCGTATCTCTCAGCTATTGACATCTTCAGCTGATTTGAACCATCAGATCTTAAGACCTGCCAACTACAACCAATTTTTCTGTGTTCTTATTAAAAACAGAATAGCTCAGTCATAGAAATAATGATGGAAGCAGCTGCTGCCGTCAGGAGAGGAAACATGAGGACGACTGCACATTTTGTAAATATCATTTTACTTTCACATCGTATTTATTTTACATCGTATGAATGTAAGACAGCAACGCACAACTGAATCCTGTTTAGAGTTAATATGCATGGAAATATAGGTCTAGACTCCATAAATATTTCATTTATATATTTGCACATTTATTTTGTCGATCTTGCAATGTATTGTCTGTCTTTGTAAACCGCTGAAAGTTGGTGTTTAGGGGTGTGAAAGAAAGTTTCTGTCTTTCTTTCGTCAGTCTGTTTGTCTGCAAGTCCCTCTGTCTGACCCCACCTCGTATCTATTTTGTAATTACTTTTCTGTCTTTATTTCGTCAGTCTGTTTGTCTGCAAGTCCCTCTGTCTGACCCCCACCTCGTATCTATTTTGTAATTACTCATACAATTAGTTTTCTGTTTCTATTATCTATACCAGTATTTCTCAACTTATTTCTCTTTGGCTCCCTTTTTTGACAAATTTTGTCCATGTTCCCTGCTGATACCTAAAAAAAAAAGTCACTCCTTTTTTTGCAATTTTTTAACGCTTTATCACTGTGAATATTGTTGTTTATCTTTCAAGTGTCTATCTACGCCCGCTCCCATAAACAGATGTTTGGTGTTCCAAGTTGAAGATTATTCTCCATGGTCCCTTGCAAGTATCCATGGTCCCTGGGGGGGGGGGATATAACCCACGTTTAGAACCACTGATATAGAGTATGTGTGTGCTTTGATGGGGGCAGTGCGCGTCCTTGTGTAGCTTAGCAGGATTGACATCTCTATCATCAACACATCTCTATGCATTTGTTCTAATTGACTTTGCAACAATGCAACTAGTAAGTATAAATTGAAATCCAAGTCAAACATCAATCTCATTTGTATTACCAGTTTAAATTGCTAACTACCAAACTCGCATTCCAAATATCACCATCACCTGCCAACTATCAAACTCACAAATCAAAATATCACCCTCGCATGCCAACTATCAAACTCACAAATCAAAATATCACCCTCGCATGCCAACTACCAGATTCACAAACTAAAACATCACTTTCACCAACCGCCAACCTCAACAGCCGAACACCATTCTCACCTTCTAATTACTAGGTCACAAACCAAAAACAACGCACACTTGTGAACAAATATCACCTGTCAAAAAGCACCCTCACCTACCAACAACCATCACCTGCTAGCAATCAAAACAATCTGTCAACTACAAACATAACATGCCAATCACCAGACATCCGAAAGCCTCGTCTTCTGACAAAAACTGACCAGATTCTGTGCATCATTACTCGCTTTTCCCACTCTTTTCTTCTACATGACATTCATCTTACACCTCCCCCATCCAAAGTCCCCTCGCTCACCCCATCATCTCCATGTATCGATATATCGATCTACGCGTCACAAAGGAAAAGCGATGTCCGTTTGATCTTAGCGACTTCGTGCTAGGGTCATAAGTTGTTGTCGCCGCTGTTCATTCCCTCTCTCTCCTAATATTATCACGATGTGATCTAGCCACAACACGGAGAATCACACGCCTCTCATCAACCTCATCTTCTATAATCATTCTATAAGAACCGTTATTTAACTCGAGGTTTGATCCGTGTATACAATGAACCAACAAGAAAGTATTCTTGTTCCTACGACCCAACCAAAAGTGATGTGTAATTTCCTTGTTGGTTTACATTGGAACAAAAGCGGTGTGATATATTTCAGGAATTACGTATTTGTTCTGTGGGCGCTGGAACTATTGATCTTTTATTGTTCCCTGAGTGAACTTAGTTTATCCTTGTTCCGTGTTTCTGATTGTCAGGAAATCATTTGTGTTGCTAAGCATACATCCTTATCCTGGGCGTTTGACGTTTCTTACTTGATATTTTGTATAGAGTAGGTGTAAATTAATATGATTAGGAAGTATTAAAAAATTGTCGAAGAAATCAGAAGGTAACAGACCAGATTTAAACCAGGTTTGTTCATTTGGATGAACCTGGTTCATTTCTCCTCCGTTATCTATAGAATATGTCATGAGATTTGACTAAACGCTTGTTGTTTTCGAATTATTATAGAATTGTTGTAATACTGAGACAATCACGGCCGTAGGTATGTCTTCGGTAAAAGGAGGGTTAGCTAAAAATAAAATGGCAATTCCCCCCATTTCGTAGGTACTACCTGCGTTTTCATTAGGTTTTTTTAATAACACATTTGGAAAAACTATTAACCTTTTATTACGCCATTATTGTTTTCCATGTTAAAAATATGATTACTGAATATTGCAATAGTATTAAGTTCAGTTATGAAGAATATGTAATACCATTTTCTCTAAAAAATGTGGGGGGTTTTTTTATAAGAGAAAGGGGTATATTTTACAAAAACTGAACAGAAAAAAAACTAAAGTGATATCAATACTTAATATTTCATTGTAGAAAACTAACTAAAGTGAAATTAAATACCGGTAAGAAAATTATACCTTGTAGACATTCAAAAACAAAAATTAATTTACACAATTTGTTGGAAAAGCTTTGACAAGTTTAAGTGCATGCAGAATTTCATACGAATCATGTATTATCTTGAAAATATCAAGCATGCATAAAACATCTGGTTTTCAAGGGAAATAACCGGTAAAATTGTGAACCCAAAACTGACAAAGATATGAGTCGAAACGGTATGTTGTAAAAAAAAAAAAAGAACAATAAGTAGTATAGGGATAAAGCGTTGGAAAAGAGGGGGTGGGGGTCTAGCCCGCTTTCTGTAAGCAGATAGAAGGTTTAATTCCCTTCCCCCCCCTTTTTTTTATCTGCGAGCTTGAGGATATTATATTCAAAATAGTGGATTAATCCAATATTGTTTTGATTGTAGGGACCTGCTTAAGATAAATTTTACTGAAGCATATCTAAAAAGCGGAGTCGCCGCGACAACATGTCTACGATAATTTTTCCTTGAGCTGTACACTTATTTATGAGTGGACATATATAGAATTTGTTTGGAACAGGCCCTGGTCTTATAATAGTGTTTTCACTGGGACGCGGTCTTACAGAGTTTGAGAAACACTGGATTATATGGCATTGTTTGTCATCTATTGTAGGATTCCTGTTTTATATTAAAATGTATCTTTTATGGTCAGGTACGCACTTTTGAACCGCGGACTTAAGCCCAATTGTGTTATATCACAATTTTTTACCAATAATAAAAATAATAAAGCTTGTGCTTCAACGAATCACAACGTTAGATATATATTTTAATATTCTTGAATTTATTTCTAGGGTTTTATACATTTCAATGGCTTTGTAAGAGCGAAGTTAGACGGTACGATCTACGCTGGGCTTTGAACCCTGCCCATTTGGCTTAAGCCTGCACTAATCGTGTGTCATACTAGACAGAACCTACGTAGTCATATTCTAGGCAATATTTATGTAAAGTAAGTTGTTATTGCTTTCAGATGTACAACTGCCTGTATGTTAAACCGAAACATGTATCTTAGCTGCCTATAAAGGTAGGTCCCATGGCAGCAACCTGCCGTCCAGATGGAAGATGACTCAGCTGTTTATTGCTCATATGTACTAAGCCGAAGCAACTATTAGGTGGGGTGGTCAGTTCCCTTCCTTGTTATGTTTACATTCCCTAAATCATGTGCCAGGTACTTATTTACAGGTGGGTCTTTTGGAGGGGTGGTCGGTCGTGTCAGTCGAAAAATCGTGACCCGGACGTTTGTGTGTCTGGACGTGGATTCGAAAATAACACATGTAACCCGGTGATAGTAAGCACATTCATTATCAACTAGGCTGTCGCGCTCCTAAGCTGTTACACGCGCTCACTATCACCTACGCTACCTCGCTACTCGGCTGTTTATACGCGCTCACATTCAACTAGGCTACCGCGCTCACTATCAACTACGCTACCTCGCTACTCGGCTGTTTATACGCGCTCACATTCAACTAGGCTACCACGCTCACTATCAACTACGCTACCTCGCTATCGGCTGTTTATACGCGCTCACATTCAACTAGGCTACCGCGCTCACTATCAACTACGCTACCTCGCTACTCAGCTGTTTATACGCGCTCACTTTGAACTAGGTTACCGCGCTCCTCATCTGTTTATACGCGCTCACTTTCAACTAGGTTACCGCGCTCACTATTAACTACGCTACCTCGTTACTGAGCTGTTTATACGCACTCACTTTCCACTAGGTTACCGCGCTCATTATCAACTTACCTCGCTCATTAACTTACCTCGCTACTGAGCTGTTTATACGCGCTCACTTTGAACTAGGTTACCGCGCTCCTCAGCTGTATATACGCACTCACTTTCAACTAGGCTGTCTCTCCTACGATGTCTATACGTGCTCACTCACAACTAGTCTTCCGCGCTCCTCAGATGTCTGTCTATACGCGCTCACTATCTCCCAGCCGCAGTCGGACTGTTCAAATAAATATATATTTATATTTATAAATAATGATAAATAATTCGTTTATTTTTATATTGTTATTTCTCAAATACTGTATACGACTTTATTTCATAATCATTCGTGGTGATAATGAAGTGGTGATAATGATAGATGTCTGCTTCTGCGTTGATTAGTCAAACTCCTGCTGATTAGCAGGCTGCAGTCTAGAGAACGAAATGTGTTGTTTTATAGTTTATAATTTGCCTGCGATATCAGGCTTTTGGTCTGATTGGCTTTCGGACTGAAATCTGGCTTTCGGTCTGAAATCTGGTTTTTGGTCTGATATCTGACTTTCGGTCTGAAATCTGGCTTTTGGTCTGATATCTGACTTTCGGTCTGATATCTGGCATTTGGTCTGATATCTGACTTTTGGTCTGATATCTGGCTTTCGGTCTGATGTCTGACTTTCGGTCTGTTGTCTGGCTTTTGGTCTGATGTCTGGCTTTCGCATCCGACATAATCATGGATCTTTGATATATGGTCTCTTTGACATATTGTGTTTGACAGCCATCCCACTCTAGATCATTCCTAGTCGTCTCTTGCGACATGTATGCTATTTGTTTTGCTTCCCGGCAATACCCTCGCACATTGAATGTAACTAGAGATGTACTTGATGAAGTGTCACAATAAAATATATAGTGCGGAGTAATGGATGTACAGTGTTTGGTAGTAATGTACCACGGATTACTAGTATTCAAAGATTTGCAACTGGATTTACGACGTCGCGGTAAATTTTGATTCTATACAAAAACATACACAGTATATGCATTTTCTAGATATTCTGCTGAAAATGATCACCAAGTTATTGTAATCAGTTTTCTAAAACATATATAAGAAAACTCTTGACCGTCAACATTATAAGACTTACTGGCTAATGGGAAACCATGCCTTCTTAACGAATCATTTGACTATTATCGGTATCTGTATTAGTTAGTGATTTTAATTTGTGTGACAGACAATAACAATGACGGCAATAGTAAAATGAGTCATTTTATAAGGCTGGATTTTCCATTTGAGAATAGGTCTTATACTGTAGACGTTTATGAAGAAAATAAATAGCAGTAATGTGTCATGTGATGTATTCTCTCCAGAACTCTGTCTTCCCAGTGAACTCCTTGAACTACTCTCTGTCTTAGGCCATGCGGCTTGCATTTTCCAACGACATATTTGTCAGTCCATCGTCTTCTTGGTCTGCCCTTTTTCATCCCCCAGGTGCTCTGCTCTCCATTATTTGTCTTTCTAAACAGTTGTCTCTTTATATGACCGAACAGGTGTAGTGTTCTTTTTGCTATTGTATTTAGTAACCAATACTTTGGAATCTTCAATGTGTTTATAATATCTGAGTTTTTTTTTCTTCCATGATATTCCAAGTATCTTTCCGTAGCATTTCTTCTCAAAGGCTTTGATATTTTTTGCAAACGGAAAAATAAAAGTTTTTAGCATTATCCGTTTCCATTCTATTCTGTTGTTTTACCATATGTCTTTCAAACGTGTCATTTTACATGACATTGCCAATCTCTTCATTATCTCAGCCATGCAGTCTCCTGCACCGTTGATGTTTGCTCCTAAGTATTCGAATTTATCCGCACATTTTATCTCGGTATTGTCTATTCTGATTTATGGTTGTTATGTTGTTATATCTGTTGACATGATTTTTGTTTTTTGCGCGTTTAAATATGATTTGTAATTCTCTGTATTTCTTTGTGTCTTCATTAGTTGTTCTAATCCCTTTACATCATTTTAAAGAAGCACAGTGTTGTCTGCATAGAGTAGTTAGGGATTTCAAAACCACCGATGTTTAAAGCGTGGTAGTCAGCGTTGTGTATGTCTTCTTTCACATTCCTCATTATATTTTCTGCGTAGATGTTGAACAGGTATGGAGAGAGTGTGCATCCCTGCCGTACTCCACTCTGTACCTCAAACCACTCTGAGAGATCACCCCATAACTTCACTGCAGCCTTTTGATCTTGGTAAAGCTCTTCTATTAGATGAGTCAGATGTCTTGGGAAACCCATTGTTGCTCATTATCTCCCATAGATTCTAGTGTTAACGCAATCAAACGCTTTCGAGTAATCTATGAAGCATATGTACAGGTCAGTTGAGAATTCCCTACACTTTTCTATAGTAAGCCTTATGTTCAGGATGTGATCTCTTTGTTCCTCTGCCCGATCTGAAACCGGCACGTGTTTCGTTTATCTAAATCTCTAATTTTAGTTTGATTCTTTGCATTATGATGTTTAACATTATTTTACTTGCTGACTTATAAGAGGTACAGTTTGGTGATTTGAGCACATCTGAAGGTCGCCTTTTTTTGGAGGTGTATATATAATGATTTTTTCCATACCTCCGATCATGGTCCTCTTTCCCATATTTTGCAGGAGAGTTTGTGGTAAATCTTGATTACTGCCTCGCACCCTACGTTTATCATTTCTGTTGTTGGACCATCGCTACCTGGAGCCTTTCCTTTCTTTAAACTTTCTAATTCGTAAATTACTTCTTCCATTGTAGTTCTTTTCAGTTGCCCCATTGCTAGATTTTGGAATCTTTCCTTCATTGGATGACTTGGCATACATTTAAACTTTTCTGCTTGAAATAGTACTTCTGTGTCTCTGCGTTTGCCAATTTTTGCATTCTTCCCATTTTCTGCATCTCTGCTACGGGTGTTGATTCCATTACTCCAATACTATCCTAAGTGCCTGATTTTTCACTTTATCTAGATCTTGTAATGTGGTGTTATATGCAGGACACCACGCAGCTGTACCATATTCCAGGTGTGGTCTTATGCCTTGCTGGTAAACTTTACGGAGTATTTTCCCACTGGCTCCCCATGTGGTTTCCCTTAGTTTTCTCAGGATAGCTAACTTCCTCCTGGCTTTTGTTGTTGCTTTGTTTATGTGCTGCTTCCATGTCAGATTATCATCAAAAGTAACTCCGAGGTATGTGGGTTAATTGTCTTCTTTCAAGAGCTCTCCATCTATCTTGATATGACCAGCTTTTTGTTTTGGTGAGAGAGTAAAGAGTGTAGTGCTGCACTTATCTGTGTTAATGCTGACGCACCATCTATTTACTCATAAGGTTAGGGCATCGATAGCTCTTTGTAATTGTTTAGTGGCCACTGTCGCATGTTCTTCCTTGCACCAGATCACCAGGTCGTCAGCATACATTGCCACTTTGATCCCATGTGGTAGTTCATCAACTACGTCATTGATGTAAACCAAGAGAAGTGTAGGTGACAGGACTCCTCCCTGGGGAACTCCATGACGAAGCAGGACTTTCTTGCTCTTACGACCATTAATTGTACCCTGGCTCTTCTGTCATGCAGGTATGCTTTTACCCATTTGTACATTCTTGAGCTAGCCCTGCAATTTCGCAATTTCTTTAAGAGCCCTTCTTTCCAGACCTTCTTTCCAAATGCTTTCCTGAGGTCTATGCATGCTGCTAGTACCAGTTTCTTATCTTGGAAGGCACCCTCAATCTCTTGGGAGAGGTAGGTTACCTGATCTTCAGTAGAGTAGCAATGTCTGAAGCCTGCTTTCTGTGATACCAGAAGGTTTTCACCTTGAGGTACCACTGCATCCTAAGATTGATAATGAGTTCCATTGTTTTGCATAGACAGCTTGTGAGGCTGATGGTCCTGTAATTGGAGTCTGTGTTGCCATCTTTTCCTGATTTGAGGAGTGGTATCATTATTGCATCTCTCCACGGCTGTGGGACATTACCTGTGGACCAGCTTGTGTTAATTTCTGCAGTAGCTTTGCTCTTGCTGCAGTTCCCAGGTTTTTAATCATTTCGTTGGACACTCCATCAGCTCCTGGAATTTTTTCATTTTCAATTTGTATATTGCATGCTCCAGTTCTTTCATTGTGATTGATGCGTCCATGACTTCAGGTATAGGTTCTCTTTGTCCAATGTTTTGCTGGTTCTCTCGAACCTCCTGTTGTTTGTCTATGCTAACTTTGATGTTATTATCTTCTGCAAAGGAATCTGCAAAGTAATCAGCTGCATGTTTACGTGTTAAAATGTTTCTTTCTTTTGATCCAGGTATTTATCCATGTATCTTCGTTATTTAGTTGTTTTACAAGTTTCCATAATTTCGTAGTATCTCTTTCTAGGTCAGCGACTCTGTTTTTTCTTTCCAGCTGCTCCGTCTGACTTGTAACTTGGCTCTTTGAAATTTAGCCTTTGTTTGCTGATATATGTTGTGATGTTCTTGGCTAGGTCTGTTCTCAGCCTGCTGTTTAGATGTTTCAATCTCATTTTGCAGCTTTTCCAGTTCATCATTCCAGTAGGGTTATTCCAGTAGGGTTTGTAGTTTCTGGTAGCTTTTCGAATACTTCGTTAACTTCTTGGGTATATTTTTTTCGCACATGTTTAGTTCTTCCAATTTCTGTATATCTAGTTGTCCTTTGTGCTTTGTGCTTTTCTTGTGCATGTTTATTTTTAATTCAGTTTGTTTTGATTATTATTATTATTACTGCCTTATGATCAGTATTTGCACATATGTTAGGTATTACTAATGCGTCTGTTATTTTTCGACTATTGTTTCTTTTTGTGAGAATGAAGTCTATCTGACTCTTGCATTCTAAGCTGTTCCATTTATACCATGTGTACACTTGTGATTGTCTATGTTTAAAGTAGGTGTTCGTTATAAAGAGGTTATGTTGGATGCATGAATCTAGTAGATTGTAGCCGTTGTCGTTAACCTTGTACCTTGTGTCTCCGAAAGGTCCTTTATATTCTTCTTTTATTTCTTTTCTATTTGCGCCCAGGTGCGCATTAAATCTTCCATTATATATATATATATATATATATATATATATATATATATATATATATATATATATATATATATATATATATATATATATATATAATGGAAGATTATAATATATATATATATATATATATATATATATATCATCTTCCTTGTTGCTGTTATTAATTAGTCTGCTTATATCTTCAAAAAATTATTCTCTTTCGCTTTTGTTGTTTGGTGTGTTACATGGTGCGTAAACCCTGTATAAATGTTATGTTTACTCCGTCTATTGTTATTGTTGACTGCTATTGAACGTTTGTTCTAGTATGTGACGCTGACAATGCCCTTTGCTAGTGTTGGATCTATTAAAAACCCAACGCCTAATTTAGTTTTTCAAACTGAGTCAACCCCACTATATATAAATGTGTAATCTTAATATGCTCTCTTGAATCTTGTGTGTTTAATTCTAGTGTCCGAAATTTCTAGTAATTTAATGCCTCTATTTTTCATCTCGTCTATCATATCTTGTTTTCTATTTCTTAGCCCTCATATATTAATTGTAGCATATTTAATATGATGTTTTCGTGTTCGTTGTTTATCATTTGAGTTTGTCTCCGGGAAACTCTCCATTTTCTACGAGCGACTGAAGTTCTCACTGTCAGATTGCTAATCCTGTCGCAGTGTTGTATCCAGAAAACCTCAACCTGGCTACGCTGTGATCTCTAATTAATACATACATTAATGAGTCCACCTATTCCAGATGAAGAATCCCGAAACACCGAACTACACTTCCATTTGTGACGAGTGAGAATAAACACAGCTGTCGTCTCGCGCCAGTTTACCTGAAATCCTAAGGCACATGAAATAAAAGGTCACGTACATGTAGTATGTGTAGTAACAGTAAAATAAACATTATTTTTATCGACTATTGATGCCAATTATATCTTGTTTAGACTAGAGGAAATTGCATATACTGTACCATTGTACAGACAGTTTGACACGTCTGCTCTGATAGTTGGAAAAGTATGTCCAGATATTTTGACAAGTCTGTACTGATAGTTTGATAAGTATTTCCAGATAGTTGGACAAGTCTGCTCTTATAGTTTTCATAAATATTTCCAGATAGTTTGACAACTCTGCTCCGATAGTTTGACAAGTCTGTACTGATAACTCCATAAGCATGCCCAGATAATTTGATATGTCTCATCTGATATTTTAGCAAGTATGTCCAGAAAGTTAAGATTGTTCCGTTAATTGGATGGCAAGTTTGTCCAAATAGTTGGATGGCAAGTCAAGCCTGTGCCGATAGTTAGATAAGTCTTTCCAAATAGGTTGATGACAAATCTCTCTCGATAGTTCGATGACAGACAAGTCTGTTCCCGTAGCTAGAAAAGTCTGTCTCCATAGTTAGATGACAAGTCTTGTCTCCATAGTTAAGTCGGTCTTCATAGCTAGATAAGTCTGTCTCCATAGTTAGATAATTCTGTTTCCATAGTTAGATAAGTCTGTCTCCATAGTTAGATAAGTCTTCTCTCCATAGCTAGATAAGTCTGTCTCCTAGTTAGATAAGTCTTTCTCCATAGCTAAATAAGTATGTCTCCACAGTTAGATAAGTTTGTCTCCATAGTCAGATAAGTATGTATCCATAGTTAGATAAGTCGAGTCTCCATAGTTAGATAAGTCTTGTCTCCATAGCTAGATAAGTCTGTCTCCTAGTTAGATAAGTCTTTCTCCATAGCTAAATAAGTATGTCTCCACAGTTAGATAAGTTTGTCTCCATAGTCAGATAAGTATGTATCCAGAGTTAGATAAGTCGAGTCTCCATAGTTAGATAAGTTTGTCTCCATAGTTAGATAAGTCGGTCTCTATAGATAGATAAGTCTGTCTCCATAGTTAGATAAGTCTGTCGCCATAGTTAGATAAGTCTGTCTCCATAGCTAGGTAAGTCTGTCTCCATAGTCAGATAAGTATGCATCCATAGTTAGATAAGTCGAGTCTCCATAGTTAGATAAGTCTGTCTCCATAGTTAAATAAGTTTGTCTCCATGGTTAGATAAGTCTGTCTCCATAGTTAGATAAGTCTGTCTCCATAGTTAGATAAATCTTTCTCCATAATTAGGCTACAAATCTATCCCTATAGTTAGATGACAAGTCTTTTCCAATTATGCACGACTGCTACAATAGTTAGGCCATAAATTGTCTGGACGTAGCATATTGAGTTGAAAGTACTAAAACTAGTTTTTACATATTTTGCTAGCAGTATACGCGAGACATGTACAGCTGTTTTTACATAACTTGCTAGCATTATATTCAAGACATCTACAGCTGTTTTCCCAGCGGGTATTGATAACTCCCTAACAGATTAAATATTAATTCACTCACATTGATTCTTAATTCAGGAGATGCATTTCTGCGTCTAGGTCTGTCCACTGGGAAGTAGTTTATTTTTAGTATGTACCAAATATTCGTGTTCAATTCAAGATATATGAATAAAGGAGGGTGGGGGGTGTGGTGTTGAGATCGCCCTTGAACATAGATTCTTAAATTATATTGTTTGATTTTTTAAGAGTGGTTATTAAATTATGATCCGCCTGTTCTTGAAAAGGCGTTCTGTCATTGGTAAGTGGATAATGTATCAGATATCACCATGTCTGTGAGACACTCCCACTTATCTGACCAACCTGTGGTAATGAGTTTCTCCTGTAATGTGTTAGACTTGCGTAAAACACAGTTTTATATATATCGCTTCAATGAGACACGGCAGACTATAACTAAAACTAGTAGGTAATGATGCGCACACAAGAAATCATACAAATTAAATTACACAAATCATATTCAACGTTTCATCCAAAAGGTCTTTATCAAGACACAAACAAAACATCAAAAGACGACGAAGGGAAAAATTATCACAACAAACAAAAGTATCCAACGTATCTGTAATGTGTTATTAAAGTTAGGAATCTGACATAGTTTCTCCCACCTGTATGACACACCTAACGTAATATTTCCACGTTGGGGGTAGTCCACATATAATATTTTCACGTGACACAACTAGAGTAACATTTCAACGTGATACACTTAGTGTAATATTTCCACATGACACATCTGATTTGATATTTTCACGTGACACAACTAGAGTAACATTTCAACGTGACACACTTAGTGTAATATTTCCACATGACACATCTGATTTGATATTTTCACGTGACACAACTAGAGTAACATTTCAACGTGATACACTTAGTGTAATATTTCCACATGACACATCTGATTTGATATTTTCACGTGACACAACTAGAGTAACATTTCAACGTGATACACTTAGTGTAATATTTCCACATGACACATCTGATTTGATATTTTCACGTGACACAACTAGAGTAACATTTCAACGTGATACACTTAGTGTAATATTTCCACATGACACATCTGATTTGATATTTTCACGTGACACAACTAGAGTAACATTTCAACGTGACACACTTAGTGTAATATTTCCACATGACACATCTGATTTGATATTTTCACGTGACACAACTAGAGTAACATTTTAACGTGACACACTTAGTGTAATATTTCCACATGACATATCTGATGTGATATTTTCACGTGGCAAACTTAATGTAATATTTCCACATAATACACCTTTTCTTAATGTGTTTCTGAGTGTTCATATTTGAATGTGTGTCGAGAACTCCAGCTCGTTACTGTTTTTTCTCTGATATTTCATATGCTTCACTGCTTTGAATGATTTCCTCAATTTGTAACGGTTATGATGACTTTATTTCAAATTCGTGTAAAATTATTGTTCATATTTTTATTTTTTCTTTGACTTTCTTATTTGATGTGTTTGGCAACACTACAGCCCTCATTTGTGGCCTCTTACAACATAAATGACAAGTTATTGGTTTTATTCAAGACCTGGATACGTTTTCAGAAGGGTTTTACGGAAAAAAATAGTTCATTCCCTCTATCTGTATATAATTCCTTCTTTTTGGTGTGAAATTTGATGACCTTTTTGTGAAAAAATATATAGGGATTGGTTTTACTGAAATTTTGTCTTTTGGCTAAATTCCTAGTACTAAAAGTCATGTTCTTATTTAATAAAGGGAACAGGGGGGGGGGGTGGAGTTGAGAACCCAAATCTCCCTTATCTACGAGCTTAGTTTTATTATTTATAGTCACCATTTTTATCACAAGTAAAACAAGAACAGACAATTATATATTTCAATGAGGAAAAATGAACATTTTCTCAGCTACTTCGTTGGGCAGGAAGATACGTCGGAAATATATATGTTAAAGCCATAACAAGGTGTATTTAGAGAGGACAAGATGGACTTATAGTAAAGCTGCAAAGAAACGGAATCAGGGGTAACATGAGAAAGTCGATAAATCCTTCCAACACAATCGGAAAGCAAGTCACTATGGAAGGCCACAGCAGCAAAAAACGATCTCCTAAATCACTGAGTTCCTCAATGCTCAGTACTGTCTCCAACTCTGTTTCTAGTGTTCATAAACAATCTAATCTGCAAACTATCACGAGGTACGAACATCTAAAGACCGCCAACAAGAAAATACAAAAAGCAGCAGACACATAGCAGCATGGGCAGTACAAAATATGTGGATCAATGCTGAAAAATCTTAACACTCTTCACGCTCTCAAATAAGGACAAAACAGGAGAGAACAAACTTTGAAATGCCCGTATCCAAGGAGAAGGAAAGCCGATCTACCCAGGCACCACACTAGATAAGAGTTTGACTTGTAACAAAATATCGGCATCACTCCTTTGCCACACAGGCGAGACACTAATACCATAATCCATACAGAAAAGTACAAGAGCATGCCAGCACACCCAATGAAGACCAGATTCTGTGACCTAGCTGGGAGGCTGAAGAGAAGCAGTTTTATTCACCAATAAAAAAAAAATTTGAGAGAGAATACAAGAATAAACTACAAAAATAAAAGAAATAACACCAAATTTGTCCCAGTTTCGTGGGAGCAATATCAAAATCTTACTATCAGAACTACCATAAACAACAGCTACACTTTGAGAAAACTGAATATTCTCCAAAGGAAAATAATAGTATGCAATGTGATTGAAGATATGTACCCCAGAGAAGCGTGGATACAAATATATACTGATGGATACAGCAACGGTGCAGTGAAGTACAGAGGTGCTGGAGTGTACATAAATACAAAGAAAATTAATCCACATGTTCACCAACTGGAGTCTTCTGCTCCAACTATTCTGCAGA
Source organism: Meghimatium bilineatum (assembly GCA_034231615.1). Classification (NCBI taxonomy): domain Eukaryota; kingdom Metazoa; phylum Mollusca; class Gastropoda; order Stylommatophora; family Philomycidae; genus Meghimatium; species Meghimatium bilineatum. Next base: position 56,129,755 of record CM067299.1, read on the forward strand.
AGTACAGGCTCTAAACATTTCTGCACAAATAATTGAAAACATAATGCAGCCAATATTAAGAGGTGGTATTTCTTGCTGGTGGAATATCTGTCCTACAAAACCTTGACAACGATAAACTGTCAGACATGAGGGAATCTATACGAGAAACTGGCATCCAAAGAAAAGTAGTACTAATGTGGATACAATCCCACTGTTGCATACTAGAAAATGAGGCAGATATTCTGGCAAAAGATAAAGCAACACAGGAACAAAAAGACTAAGAAATCACCTACCAGGATGGGGGGGGGGGATGGCCCTTTTTTTAGGAAAGTCGAAACCCAAAAGACAACTATCACAATTTCGACAGAGCTGTGCAAGTTATTATCGTTCGCATGAGGACAGGGCACAACAGACTAAGCAGTCACTTAAATAGACAAGATTGGTTCCATCACCTCTGTATCCATATGGGAGGCAACACATGTCGTAATGCTGCATTGCACTAAACCAGTTAAGAGAGGAGCACTTGCCCACAGATACAGATATCCACAGACAGTTATATGGGAGCGGGGGTGCAAAGGGAACGCATTGCTCTAGGCGGACCCAGGGTTAGCAGATAACCAAGATACCAGATGTACCTCCTCGCGGTGCACCCTGGAAACAGAAATACAGCACCTCGAGCTGATTCTGGCCAAATCATTTGGGGATCGTGTCCGAGAATGTGGAGGTAGCAGATGGAATGAGATTTGACTGCATAAGAGACAGACAATATCTCCGACACCACCAGCATCACCACATATAGCGACACTGTCGACATACAGTGAAGCTAGTCAGTCCAGTCCGAACATTGGAGGGGTGGCCTATGTAAAATGCACGTAAAGGTAGATGCATGGCGAGAGACAAATAGATTTCATACTGAGTACAATGAAACAATGAAAGGGCAGAACAGCGCTAGAGGGCAGCGCGTACTGCAAATAGAAAGTGAAAAGTTCCTAGGAAAGGGGAACTACAAGCTCCGTCAGCTCGAGACGAGCTTCTAGTTACCTGTGCTCCTTACAGACAGAGACCCAGACCCAATCATTGGCGTTCGGAAAAGCAAGAAGTTATAACCCAACTCTTATGTCGAGCCTTCCTAAACCGGAAATATGCTCGCTAAGAGAAAGGGTCCCGTACTCGATGGGCTTAGGCATGAAAGGGACAACGATGGCAGTCCTGGCCCAACTCTACTGTCAAGTTTTCCTATACCGGAAATACACTTGCAGAGAGAAAGGGTTCCGTACCCGATGGGCTCAGACACAACTGAGACAACTATTTTAGCCCTGGCCCAACTCTAATGTCAGGTTTTCCTATACCGGAAATACACTTGCAGAGAGAAAGGGTTCAGTACCTGATGGGCTCAGGCGCTATTGGGACAAGGTCGCTCAGCTCAAGAACGCCTTGCTCTCAAACGCGTGGTGTGAGACTCGAACTTGGACAAGGGGTACACGATGTCGGTGAATGACACTTCGGCTAAGAGGGCGAAAGAGCCAGGGTCCAACTCTTCCGATGAGTTCTTCCCCTTAAGGAACCAGGCTCACGGACGAGAAACGGTTCAGTACCCAATGGGCACAGGCACAGTACGTCCAATTACACGAGGCAAGTTCATAGACAGTGGAACACCTCGTGCAAGACAGACGCTAGCAAAAATTGTCTGGGCGAAGAGTCACCACATACAGGCCTGCCTGGAGACAGATATTGAGGCTGTCACAGGCTAGGGTAGCCCACCCGAATTGTCAAGGCATGCCGAAATCGGATGTGCTAGGCCTACAAGGCGCATAACAGTGGCACAACGTAATCACGCTCCCGGCGGAAATCGCACGGATATCCGTGCTGGTTACAATGGAGCGAACGCAAAACAAACAAACAATATGGGAGCACTGGGAGGTTTTTACATATATCAGTATTTATCAAGAAAACCGGACTTGCTGTATAAACATGTTAAACTGCGAACGAGATGAATAAATCTATATGTTCCTGTGTAGTAATAGTTTCTGATGCGGGTGCAGAATTATTATAACAACATCTCTTCATTCTTGATTATCAACAATCATATTAACACAGAACTCATTACCAGAAGTGATCCGTTCTCCATCCAGAGTCCTCATACTCAAAAGTTCCATTAAAATCTTAAGTGCTCGACTAACGGATTTTTTCCAATGAAAACATACCTTCTCTCTTCACCCCTTGTTACTTCCATTGTTATAGCGGTCTGTACATGTATGTATATATATATATATATATATGTGTGTGTGTGTGTGTGTGCGTGCGCGCGCGCACGCGGGGGGGGGGGCGCGGGCGCGGTCGCGGCTGGTGATGTGATTGATGTTATGTTATGCACCCATCCTCCTGTATACCAGTGATGTGATTGCACCCATCTTCCTGTATACCAGTGATGGATTGCACTCATCCTCCTGTATACTAGTAATTATCAACGTCAACTGAGCTAGTGCCACCTCTTAGGAACACTTTGTAATCATCGCCCTCCCCCCCCCCCTCTCTCTCTCTCTCTCTCTTTTTACAATGTTCATATTCCTAATAGTTATAACTTATAATATTGTTTGCAATCAAAGTTCGATAATTAAATATATTGATAAACCAGATTGTAATAAAGGTATCCCTTTACTGTGCTCCTTTGGGTTCTTATGGATCTTAAGATAATTCTGTAAATCTGCCTCGTCCAAAACAGATGTCTTCCGAAACACCTATTTGGTAGCCAACACTGCACATTCCACTTCCGAGAACAAAGAAAACAATAGAAGTATTAATTCATTGCTGAAATAGATCTATAAAATCATTGATGGAAAATAATAAACAGTGTGGGCTTGACAGAGATCACAGTAGAAATATTTTTATTTATTTATCAAGAGATGATATCGCTTTTTGCCAGTATGTGTGAGGATTAATAACGATGATGATGCTTTAGGGAATCGAGAGTGTGTCTGCTTTTTTTTAAAAAAAAACAGATGATATTACTAGATTAAATATTCTAATGGCGATTGAATTTAGCAAAAAATAAACAACTTGATTGAAGTGGGGCATCAGATAAAAATCTCTATCTTGTGTTCATATGGTTAGATCTATACTGTAGTCATATGTTAAAATCTATACCGTGTTAATATGGTTAGATCTATACTGTAGTCATATGGTTAGATATATACTATGTTAATATGGTTAGATATTTCACTGTGGTTGTGTGGTCAGATCTATACTGTGTTCCTGAGATCTGTATTTTGTTTCTGTGATTATATCTGTTCTGTGTAGTTGTGGTGAGATCTCAATTAATGGACGTATATCTTTTTGACCGGGTTCATTTATGATCTAGATTTCTCAATAATGTGTAGAACGTGTTGTTTTATGGTCCATATTGATTTATAATAAGTTGAGAAACTTGGTTTGTTACTTTGCGTATGTACTGTCCGGATTGAACTAGGATGAGTTGTATTGTTGGTTTATTGCACCCTGTATGGTGCAGATTGTAATCTGGTCTATGTGTGGTCCAGATTATAACCTGGTCTATGCATGGTCCAGATTATAACTTGGTCTATGCATGGTCCAGATTGTAACCTGGTCTATGCATGATCCAGATTGTAACCTTGTCTATGCGTGATCCAGATTGTAACCTGGTATATGCATGGTCCAGAATGTAACATGGTATATGCGTGATCCAGATTGTAACCTGGTCTATGCATGGTCCAGATTGTAACCTGGTATATGCGTGGTCCAGATTGTAACCTGGTCTATGCGTGGTCCAGATTGTAACCTGGTCTATGCGTGGCCCAGATTGTAACCTGGTCTATGCGGGGTTCAGATGTATCAATAATGAATCGAAGGACTTGTATGTATGTGACTTTGTTCATATTTATCACAATAATATGTTGAAGGCCTTGTTTGCTTGTGATCCAGTCCATAGTCCAGAATTTTCAGTTGATGTTGCTTCTTTTCGGTTTTATTCGGTGCTTGAATACATCTTTTTATTTGTATACAAAGCTATGATCTTACAATGTTACTCTAAAAGAAAAAGACCTAATTGCATTTTCATATCTATTTACGTGGAAGCTATCTGTAAAACAAAAACATGTTTTCCGCTATTCATACAATATTTACGTTTCCGTATTGATATTTCGCGCCTGATGTTTATATATCGCCCGAACGTCGCATTCCTATATCATAAAGATCAAATTATTCATTCACAAATGTATGAATGTTCTAGATCCAATTTGTCCGACACGCGATAACTAATTATGCATGAAATCTTCTGGTTTGTTAAACGTATTCAAACGCGATATCTAGAAAAGCTACGTTTCATATGAATTATATTCCTTGGTTCATGGCCCAGTGACGTATCTGTGATGTCCAATCACAACTTTTGCCTGTCACGAGTCCAACATTTGAACGAATTGATTGGTTGGTATAGGAAAGTAAATGGCAGCAGGATTTTGGTGTTGCTTTATTCACGTCTAGTCTGACAAGAGGCTTTGCTCGGAAGTACAGCTTATCCCTTGAAGACCTTCAATGAGACAGCTGGGTGACGTTCTTTTACATTTTTTTTACCATAAGCAGCATAAGTTTACATAAGCAACCGTTTTTATGGTTACAAACATAGACACCCATTTTGTCAACCGAGTAAGCTGCAAAGAAAATACAGTTTAGTTTGATCAGATGTGTTAGTTAGTTAGTTAGTTAGTTAGTTAGTTAGTTAGTTATTCCTCTAGGGAGAAAAACGGCACATAGGGCGGATGTCATAGATTTCCATGTCTCTCGTTTCATTGCAATTTGCTTTAGATCTTCATTGTTTCTGATACCGATGGTGAAACGTTCCCTTGTAATAGTTCTACGTAAAGTTTCTTTTGGTCTTCCTCAATCAGATATGAAAAAAAATCGCTAAATAAAAATACATGGAGAGATACTGCAAAAAAGTAATAGTATGCATCTTTCCATTCTTATTGACGATATCATTATTTTTAAGTCATAAAAAAGATTCATGGCAATGTTGGATTTGACTCCCAGACCAATCTGAGCCACAAAGTCTGCCACAGTGTGTACAAGTAATCAGAGTTCCACTTGTACCACAGTGTTATGTTGTGTGTCTTCTTAGACGTGTTCAATTAACTGTTATCACTTTTTTCTTTTTCTTTATACCAATCCTGATATTTTCCCTCCATGCAACACGATCCATGACATCCTGTTTCCGTGATTCCGTATCAATGCCTGTATCATACATATCACGTTTGCACACATATTTATACTGAGGTAAAGTTCGACTGTTCGAAAGTTCGGAGGGGATGATAGAAGGCAACAGGGGCAAAGGCCGACCAAGACGCCGTTGGACAAAAGACGCTCAAGAACGCCTGCGCATGTCACTGAAAGATGCAGGACAACTTGCTCAAGACCGCGGAGAATTCAAGAGATACATAGGAAAGACTACGTTCTGGAAAGAATATGTCAATTGATGATGATGAAAGCTCGACCCTGAGATCACTTCCCAGACATTACAGGTAGACCAGTACCAAAGGAGACATAATTAAAATGATGGCAGATGTGAATCAGAGAAAAGCACAGTAGGAATAGCTAGCTAAAGGTGGGCGTGTTAAAATAAAACACATCCAGTTATATTTATTTAGGTAGAAGTGTTACTAAAATAAGACATAAAACAACATAACAACAAGATACAGACGACGTTTCGACGAAAAAGCCTTCATCATGACAAACCAAAAACCACAGTACAATTAACCTTACATGGAGACAAAACATGGTTATGCTAGAGAAGAAAGAAAAGGAGATATAGCGAATAGATAGCGGAGGAAGCAAAGATGGAGCAGCATGCCAGGGAAGAAGGTGGTATAGGGAGAAGATAGTGGTAAGTGAGGAGGGGAAAGTGGACAGAAGAAAGTGAGAAGTGAAAATAGATCAGATGTAATTGCAAGTAAAATAAGATAAATTAAAATACTTACCTCAAAAGTGGCAACCAGCAATTAGTATTACCGATATACCGTCGTAATGTAAGGGAAGAGCAAAAGAAGATGGTACGAGAGATCAGATGAGAGAGCGAGGGACAGAGAGGGAGAGAAAGATGCCAATGCGGCAAGGACAGAGGAGAGAGAAGAAGAGATCACAGAGCACATATGACCAAACAGCGGGAGGAAAATATAGAGCAGAGGAGAGAGACGAGAAATAGGAGCAGGCAATGGTGGAAAGAAAATGCAGTAATGACATATGTAGGTAAGATAGTGAAATATTAGCAGTAAAAAGTAATTTAGTAAAATAAGGGTAACTTAAGTTACTTTTTAATGAATTATACTTCCAGAAGTGACGTTCGTTGATGGCGGGTGTCAAGTCAGAGTCATTCCGTAGATCGTTGGATTAATCAACTAATATCGTAAAGTCCAGACCGATTTTGTGTAATAAACACTCAGAAGAACAATACTTAGAGAAAGTAAAACAATCAATATATATACTATTCAAGAAATACACAGAATAACTTTGAACAGACAGAATTGGAAATGCGCTAACTTCAGCGCTAGAGGAAAGTGAATGAATTAAGAATCTACTGTGAAAGTTGCAGCCATATAACTTTAACCGTTTTTTTAAAATACGATTTTTTGTTGTAACCCTACCGTCTCCTAGGTATACCTCGCCCCTTAAAGGAAAGAAAAAGTCAAATAAATAAATTATAAAACATATATTTTATGGCTATAACACGTTTCATTGGTTTTCTTCTCAAACGAATGTAATTATATGATTAACCGTCTTACGTAGTAATGTCATTTCTACATATGATGTTATACTTGGTTACACTCAATGAATATACACTTTATATTTGTACATCATGTCCCGTTTTTATAAACGAATAGAATCCTTTGATTGTTGTCGGCATACTAATTATTGTGTATTAGGAAAAGAAATGTTACCACTTCAGACACAGATTCTGTGAGTTGATTAGGCGTAGGCGTGTCTACTATTACAATAATGTATCCACCATGTTTGCATATGAATACCCATTGAAGTTGATTTCTTAAATGATCTGTATGCGAGATACCAGTGACATTGTTTGAACATTGTGTTTTATGACTTATTTTGATAATACACCTATTTTAGTTAATCTTGATATTTACCTTCATTGATCTAATTATTTCTATAATTGTCACCACTTTGCGGTTCATAAATATCATAATGGAACGTTGCTCCTCAAATGTGCTTGTCAATAATGGTAGAGTCATCTTTAAAGAAATTAAACTTCATCCGAATAATAATCAGATTTCTTTGAGAAATTAATAACCAATCTCGGCTGAATGAAAGACAAACCATCATTCTTCCAATATTTCTCTTGTTCTTTTAACACATGGTTCTCATATTTCTTCCAATTAATGGAGTACATGATCCACAATTCAATCTGAAAATATCTTGTCATTCATCTCTATATGATAATCCCTATTATCTGTGGATTGTGAAACAAATATGAGTTCAATATTATTTAGAAGATCATGAAGCTTGGTCTCTTTTTGTTGTACCATTAGATTAATTATTGCCATTGTCGTTCATTACTATGGTGCGCTTTGATCCAAGTTTCATCTAAATACACTATATCATAATCTCCTCTCATTTCTTTAACCTCGTCTAAATATTTGCTTCTCATTCCATCTATATAAGGTTTCTCACAAATAAGGTTTCTAACACCAACACATTTTCTAAAAGAGAATCCTAAACTCCTAATGTGTCGTAGATTACTCCATGTCGTAGATTTGGAAATGTCAATGTCATTATTATTTCTTAACCAACTTTTCTATTTTCCTAAATTCACTGCCTAATTATTGTGAAACATATTGCAAATGTCTCTTCGAACCAATTCTCTGTCAAAATTATCTACCAATCTTGCCGAATTTTGGCGTGTTAGCCAATTGAATTAGAAATTTCAAATGTCCCTATCCGACAGTGCAATGATCGTTTACTTATCCCAAATGCATAAATAGTCCTCTTCGGGGTTTGAAATAGAGTGATATAGTTTTCATCGAGTAACGTCATTGCAGAAATACTTTAAAATCTTATTTGTGATCTGCTTTAATGTTGAAAACTTTTCTCGCAGTCCTGTTTTTCCTACTAGAGTGCACACTAGTATAGAGAGTAATGTGAGGTTACACTTGATAAAACCTTAAAGGTCTTACTTGTGTAGAATCGTATAAAATAGTGCAATTTCACGCCTAAATCATGCATTTTGTATGATAAACCATCTGTAAATTAGATCTTATAATTGACTATAATCATCTTCAAAATTTGTGTGAGATATTTGTTTTCAAGTAGACTTTTGATATATATCCAAATTAGTTAAAATTGAAACTAATAGCTGCAGTTACAGTTAAAAAAAATTTCATACAAGTGTCCATGTTCCACAGGAGGCAATTTGATTTTTCAGGAGGTCAATTCAGGGGCAATTATTTCCTAAATGTTAGGAAATAGTTCAATTTTTTAATATAAAAAATATGTATATGTACGACATTGGGGGGGGGGGGGGAGAGATCCGAATTTTAGAAAGACTTTGGTGATGGATGGTAAAAAGAAAGATTGCGAACTGGTCTATACCATTTCAAATTCAGGCACAAATTTGTAATTATATGCGTTATATATTGACTGAGATACATCATTTTGAAGTTGGGCAATGCTTGTGAAACGTGCTATATTGAGGTTTCAATGGCTAGATTTGTAAGACGTGACCAACAAACTGAATCTGCTCATAGATTGATATTTCAAAGCATGCGGTGAAAAATTCTCCCTTCAGAACTTGGTACAGTATCAGATCTTTAAGATATAACCGTTACTTCTAGACTTCGATGTCTGGCACAATTTGTGCAAAAGTCATCACCGGGAAATCCCCACGGCGAAATAGTCGTTCGTCTTGTGTTTACTAAGCTGCGGGTTCGAAATCGGAGGTAGTATTTTTTCTGTTAGAGATCCTTCGTAAAAACATAGAGAGAGGGCTGATTGGTTAACCCTATATGTATCCATCCCTCTCAACGAAGCGACGCATCGCATGCCGAGAGTACCATTCATATCACGTAACTCCGTAGCTTCAAGTGATAATCCCTAGAAATCATTTTAAAAAAAATCATTTTGTAAACATGATGTAGTGAACTGGATACGAACCCCCGGCCTCTTGAGCACAAAAGTAATGCAGTAACTGCTACACCAGTGGGAGCACGCCAGTGAATTTTGATTATCGCTTGAGACACGAAATTACTAACTCTTGCACGACGACAACGTGCTACTCTATTAAAAGTTACCAAGTCCTTCGACACTACAGTCCTGTGTGATCTTCGGAATCATCCTTCTAACGTAGAGGAATTTCACTTTCCCTGTGTTTTCATTGGTCACTGTGTATAATTTGTCAACAGTTAATGATGCCCACAGAAAAGTCAAAAGTGTCAATTAAGAACGATGATATCTGATAAGTTCACAGGATTTAATTGTTGTGGGACTCGGTTGCGAAAGATATGATCAATTGTGTACACCTATTGAGACATGTTGTTTTTTTAATCAATAAGCATACTTCAGACTCACAAATAAACAAATATTATTATTGTTATGTACGTTTTATAAATGTTTAATTTTTTAAAGTCTTCATAAAAAAAGGAGTTGAATAGAAAAGATGAAGGCTAGGAAGAGTTCAGATGGATATAAATTGAACTCTAATGAATCATCAAACACATGCGATAGCTTGACCTTTTCAAATGCCAAACGGCAACAGACCCGCTGGAATCTTCTTCGATCGAAAACCGGATTTTTGATAGACCTGCAAAGCCGTGTACTAGGAATAGGCCAGATTGGTAATAAGTAAGAGGAAATTGGACTTGGAAATAAGGTGTCTCAGAATCTGGCTTCTAGTCTTTAATTTGTTTCTAATTGTGTCTCGGCCATCACATCTCGAAGGGTGAACTTTGTTATATTAACAACAGATTGTGAGACATCACCTTTCACGAATGTTTGACTTTATAATAACAATTGAAGAGAGCCAACTTTATCGTGGCTACTGACGGTACTACAGGCCTTCTACCTCATTTAATTTAGACCCTTTTCGTTACGTTTTTGTTGTTTTTTGTATTTTGATTGGTTGCTATTTACATATTTGGAGTCGCATGCCAAAAATAGCTAAGGTCAACCAATAGATGTCCGCAAATCGGAAACTAGTTCATGTTTACGTTTTAGTTGACAGGTCTCATATAAATCGTTGGTTGGTTGTTTGCTGATCCAGCGGTCCATGGACTCATGCCCTTTGACATAATGCTATTAAATGGCATTATATTGCTGGAAAGTCTGTGGATTTTCGGCCATAGATTATGGCCTCGGCTTACTAACACTGTCACACACACAAGTCGATAGGTTGGAAAAAGTCCGCAATGAGAGCTGTACTGGGGGTGTATTTGGGATACACACATCAATGTGATTTCTACTTGATCTCCCCAGTATCAGAGTGCGACATCAGGTAGCATAGATTGGGTCGTACCTTAACGCAACAGAATACAACCACCACCCATTATACCAACGTCTAGATGAGTTAAAGGGAAAAAGAATCAAGCCATTTCTGAACTTCCCCAGCTACACTCGAAGCCACAAGACATAATTATATACACAGATAGCTTTCAGTTAACAGAAATATAAATAAAAACGGTTGGACTTTTGTTGCCTACATGAATGGCGTGAAGTTGGTTGAGAAATCTTCAGCATACCCCACTGTCAAATCGACCACAATGGAGACAGAGGGAGTTACAGCAGCACGTGTTTGGTTGATAACTTGCACATCAACACACTCGGTAATACTCAGAGACTCTCAAAGCATGCTGCGCAAAAGAAAAAGTGTATGCTTAGAAAAGAATGGTGAGACTTATTGAATAACTCAGTTGTCCAGAGTATTACATGGTTATACTGCCCTGGTCATGTGAGGTCCGAAGAAACGAGAGAGCCGATTTATTGGAAGGCAACGCGGCGATAGACGGCACATTGCTGAGAAGAGATAAAGTAGATTTGATCAAGACAGTAATAAATTCATTTCAAGATGAAGATGATGTCAATGAGGCTGAGAACATACACATACAGAGAATGTCAGAAATGGAGTATCTCGAGGGGAAGGAAAGAAAATTAATATTTTTTGGAAAGCCCCGAAGATTACGCAATTAACACATGACCTGGACCATGAGTCTACATACACTGGCTTGGCTGCTGGAACGGACGGCGGAACACTTATGGGGGTGCCCCATGTGCTGCGATGCTAGTTTTTAATAAAGAATCAAGAATGTATCAACATCGGTTGATTACGCCAAGTTGCGTATAATGGGTCGTGTATGTTTTATGATGTCTGGGGCATATGATAAAAAATATTCGATATGTGCTAAATATTGTTCCTGATTCCGGACAAACCAGTAATTAAACAGGGGACATTTCCAGAGTTTAGGATCAGTGTTTAACTTAACACGCATTTGCCTTCGAAAGTCATGTTTTAAAAATCATTATATATATATATATATATATATACGAGTGTATATATATATATATATATATATATATATATATATATATATATATATATATATATATATATATATATATATATATATATATATATATATATATATATATATATATATATATATATTTGTATATATATGCAATTTTGTTTAAATTATATCTTAAGTTAAAGTTGGGGGGGGGGGCTCCTATTAAAACATTATTCACCTTATGGTTTGGTCATCAGGAAAAAATGCTGTGTGATTCATCAGCTTATATAGCATATATGAAGAGAGGAGAAGCAGAAAGAAGAGCCAGGAGTAGACCTAGAGTACGCTGGATCGACAACATCAAAGAGACATTACACGAACACCAATAACATTATCTGAAGCTGCCAGAAAAGCGAGAACAAGAATATTTTATCTTTCTCGAAACCCGTAAAGGGTAAAAGAGGAAGGAAAGATTCACCTTATTTTGGACCATCTTTTTTCTGGTGGAAAGAAAGAGTGCCTTTTTTAAAAAAATGTTTTATTAAAGCTGTTATTTTAGACTTGCAAGACGTTCTTTGCGTAAAACCACTAACGATGTTTTTTCGCAGTGGGAGGGGTGCCATCCTGTTTGTATTTTGTAATATTAGTTTATGATCCATATTCCTTGTGAAAGGGGAGTGTTTAACTTATACACTTATCATCCCCGTATCTGTCCTAGTCAGAGGGATGTTTAACTTATACACTTTGTATCCCCGTATCTGTCCTAGGCAGAGGGATGTTTCACTTATACACTTTGTATCCCCGTATCTGTCCTTTGCAGATGGATGTTTAACTTATACACTTATCATCCCCGTATCTGTCCTAGGCAGAGGGATGTTTAACTTATATACTTAGCATGCCCGTATCTGTCCTATGTCGTGGAATGTTTAATATATACTTAGCATCCGTGTATTTATCCCAGGGAGAGGGGTGTTTAACTAATACACATATCATCCTCGTATATATCCTAGAGAGAGGGATTGTTTAACTTATACACTTACCATCCCCTTCTCTATGAACTCGGTTTGTTGCATAATCCTATTCCAGACGAAGCAAACAAATCCTAATTTTTTTGGTTGCAGTAATGTTGTAGTAATACTAAAGAAGTATTTTAATTGGGTAAGTTGTCATTGCTCGATTCGTAAGATACAATCATTGGCGCATTAAGCTGCCTATAAATTGAATCGTGTCTCTATCAATATTATAGTAAGATTCCTACATATTTTTTCGTGTCTCTATCAATAGAGTGGTACACTGTCTACTTATTGTATCGTGTCTATGTAAGTTTAGAAGCAAGCTGCCTACATATTGTAGTGTTTTATGAATAGAGCAGCAAGCTGCCTACATATTGTAGTGTTTTATGAATAGAGCAGTACGCTGCCTAAATATTGAATAGTGTCTGTAAATAGAGCATTTCGATGCCTACATATTGTATCGTGTCTATATCAATAGAACAGCAAGCTACGTACATATTGTATCGTGTCTATATCAATAGAGCATCAAGCTACGTACACAGTGCATCGTGTCTATATCAATAGAGCATCAAGCTACGTACACAGTGCATCGTGTCTATATCAATAGAGCATCAAGCTACGGACATATTGCATCGTGTCTATATCAATAGAACAGCAAACTACGTACATATTGTACCGTCTGTATATCAATAGAGCATCAAGCTACGTACACAGTGCATCGTGTCTATATCAATAGAGCATCAAGCTACGTACACAGTACATCGTGTCTATATCAATAGAGCATCAAGCTACGTACACAGTACATCGTGTCTATATCAATAGAACATCAAGCTACGTACATATTGTATCGTGTCTATATCAATAGAGCATCAAGCTACGTACACAGTGCATCGTGTCTATATCAATAGAGCATCAAGCTACGTACACAGTACATCGTGTCTATATCAATAGAGCATCAAGCTACGTACACAGTGCATCGTGTCTATATCAATAGAGCATCAAGCTACGTACACAGTGCATCGTCTCTATATCAATAGAGCATCAAGCTACGTACACAGTGCATCATGTCTATATCAATAGAGCATCAAGCTACGTACATATTATATCGTCTCTATATCAATAGAGCATCAAGCTACGTACACAGTGCATCGTGTCTATATCAATAGAGCATCAAGCTACGTACACAGTGCATCGTGTCTATATCAATAGAGCATCAAGCTACGTACACAGTACATCGTGTCTATATCAATAGAACATCAAGCTACGTACATATTGTATCGTGTCTATATCAATAGAGCATCAAGCTACGTACATATTGTATCGTGTCTATATCAATAGAGCATCAATCTACGTACACAGAGTATCGTGTATATATCAATAGAGCAACAAGTTGCCTGCAGATTGTACCACTCAGATCACTAACTCTAGCTCAAACGATAATCTAGAGATCTTAAAATATCCTTGTCAATAAGACATCAGGATTTGATTTTGAATCCACAACCTTGAACTAAAGGCAAATTGTTTGACCACATCACCACAGAGACCATGTTCTGCACGTTTGCAGCTGTTTATCTGTCTTCATAGTAAGTCATGAATGTTGACAAATGTTCCGGTAGTTGATTGTTATTCAAGACCCCCATGCAGTTTTCTATGGAAATATATCTCCGTAGGCCAGAACTCTGTTCACAACTGGTTTAGCTTATTACATCCTTGCAGGATATTTTCCGATGTCTGTCCCACGCCGGCACATGGGTGATGGAATCAGTTTCACTTTTATGTAAGTGACTGTTCAGCCAGTTTTGGGTTTTTTTACCGATACTTCAGCATCATCGATTTAATTAGATTTCTGTATTGTTTTTAATGCGAATATATTTAAACCGATATAAAATAGCAATTTAATAGCAATTTTGTGAGGAGGAGAAAATACAGGGAATCAACGTTTCGACCCAAATGTCTTATCAAGAATGTGATAAACAGAATGGAAAAAATACAGTGACTGGAAACTACATACAGTTATGTGATGTAAACTGACAAATCTGGGAATTTAAAAAAAACATAGTGGAATGAGCGATTGAATTCATAGATGCATGTATCATAATTATATTTTTAGTTGCATTTCATTGAATTCAATCTCGTTTTAGTATGTATTTGGTAGTTTTTGTGTGAAATTTGGAATTTGACCATGTTTTATCCAACTGTTGGCTATAAGCAATGCTAACTATTTGGCAATAGTTTTACTAGTCACTAAATTGGATGCTTCGTTTTCATTATGATAGCAATGCGTACGGATCATGATTTTCGTTACAATAGGAATTTTGCAGCCTCGCAGCGTTAGGACACTCCGACTGTTGTCATGATTTTCATCAGTTATTTATTTATACTTTTTTTCGTCATCCAATGAAAAACACAGCAATAGTCAGATTGATTTTGCTTGATCCACTAGTTGGGTCAATCGATCAAGAAATTTGCTTAGTGCTGACAATATTAAGAGTTCGGAAATGACAACTTCGTCTAGAGCACAGATTATCTTTCCGGAGGCTTTATGGGAATTATTGTTTAAAACACTAAGTTAGTGCATTATACGATTCTCTCGACATGCAGCTTGCGTCTGTGTTAAGTGGAACTAAGATTGTTTCGACATCCAGGAATAATGGACGATGAAGATTTGTTTCCTTTGTGAAATCTTGCAGATTTGGGGGGGGGGGGGGGGGGTGGGATGGGATGGGCTGTGAGGAGTGTGTTTCTGCAAAGCTTGCTTTCATGCCCAAACGTCTTCAATTCTCAGCGGTGTGCAGTGCTCATAGAAGTCTCTAGCTCAGAGGGAGTATTAGTTATTAGTTTGTGTTCCTTTCGTGCCATAGGCGGCACAGAGCAGAGATTTTGATTCTCCATGCGTTGCGGTCCGATGCCTGTACTTTTAGTTTTTGTATGGACTAGCAACCTAGTATTTCTCCTTTAAGAATGGTGCTTTTTGGGGGGTAATTTTGAGTCTTTCTCTTTTTCTTTTCCCCTCAGGTGTCCACATAAGGGCTTGCTGGTACAGTCTGTTTTCATCTAGTCTAAGAACGTGTCCCAGGTATTTCCATCTGCGTTTTCTTATAATATTCGAAACATATTCTTGGTGTGTTTTATTTCTTATGTCGCTATTTGAGACGAAATCGCTCCGTTTTATGTTCAAAATTATCGGAGACATTTGTTTTCAAAGTTGTTTAATTTTTGATCCATTCTTGCGTTGATTTCCAGCTTTCACTACCATAAGTCAATGATGGAATAACTCAGGAGTTGAATAGTTTTAACTTGGTGTTTCTTCCTGTCTTTGGATTTCCAGACGCTCGTTAGTTTAGTGAATGTGCTTGCAAGCATGTATTTATTTCTTTCATTGAGTCCCAGTCTGCAGACATTCTGCTACCCAAGAAAGTAAAGATGGATGCTTTTTCCAGTATTTGGTTGTTTACTGAGATGTTATTTGATGAGTTAGGGAGTTCCATGATTTTTTATTTGGATGTGTTGATCTGAAGCCCAAACTGGTATTAAGTAATAGACATGTCCATAGGTGCTCAGATCTCTGATTCAGTAAATCTCTCAGGGTATAATAGTTGATGGTTCCAGTTCTGTATTGGTTCACTGCCTTTTTGAAATCTTTGTTAGGTGTTTTCTCTACGGACCACGCCTGTTCTCACTCCCAGTTCGTGCATTCTCGATATTGACTTATGCTCATTCATCTGAAAATCCTATGATCGCACAGACTCACGAAGAGTAATGAGCATGTCTACTCGGTCCATAGCTGACAATCTGTTATGATGGCGAGACTAGCTAATTGGTCGCCCCGTTGGTTTCCCTCCACGCCCACGTGTCAGGGGACAAAGATAAGCTGAGTTTTTATAGTGATACCCCATCTTAGCACTCACTAATGACTCCACCCATTCGCTACGTTCATCACCTGTTTTGACTTTCTGAATCATATTCATTGAGTCAGTATGCACGCATGGGAATAAACTTGCGATTCCAGCCAGTTAAGTGCTTGCGTTAAGGAAAATACTTCCATTGATATACTGCTTGTTATTTCAGTAAAGATACCACTGGCATCTTGTACTGTTCTTCCTTATGATCTAGCAGTAAAGGCCCGTGCACATCGGTGGTGAGAGATGATCGACCCGTCCATGTAAATCTGTGTCGTCGGCATGTTCGTAGATGAGTGCCTTGACCTCAGCATCCATGCTCACCGTGCTTTGTTCCCTGTACTCTCTATTTGGTGTAATGACGGTCTTGACTGCCTGTTGAAAGACCATAAGAACAGGTATCCATTCCTCGCCAGGAGTTATGCCTTCTGGGACGCAAATCTGTTTAACGGTATCCTCGGAACGACCCATCCACTATTTGTCTCTCTTGAGCCTGCTTTCCTTCACACGAGGGAACTCACTGTATGGTGGATGGTCTATGTGAGAACTCACTCTGAGGCATGCATGGACTTACCACGTCTCACTTCTGTGAGATATGCTCGAAAAATCAAGGAGAAAGTTATAACAACACAGGGTGCGGCCCTTGTGCAACCGAGGATGATCCGCATCTCTTCATTTTAAATTCTCTCAATCTGTGTGTAACTGGCGGTAATAGTGGCGCCTGCATATTCAATGACAGGGACGACAAGAGCCTCATACAGAACTACGAGCTGTGATTGATTATTATCAGCCGCTGCCATCACTCAGAGCTGAAAGTCCTTTGTTGTCCTTTGCGATAGCATGATCAACATGCACTCCGAGGGAGTACACACATACTTTATATGTGTGTATGTAGTAGGCGTTATAACATGAGTAACCCATTCTACGTAACTGTGTATATCCATTCTGACTTGCTGTGCTTTTCATTGGCCAGCGAAACAGCGTATAATTATATTACCAATGAAATTCGTAAGTGTAGTGTAGTGTCCTGTCGCAGTGACCATTCATTCAAGTCTGTTATAACAAAGATGATGTTAGAGTTCAAGTTCCGTCAATTTGTATGCAGATATCCAATCATGTGAAAGCTGCAACCATATGCTGATATCGTTCATTGTTGGTAACTTTTGACCACGCCTTAAATATGGCTGCCTGAATTCAATACGACCAAAGTGCATATTGGAAAATGTGTATAGAATTAAATTCAGTCATCATAGACTTTCGAGCTCTTGTTGTATCTATTTATCCAACAGATTCCTAATTCAGCCAGTACTACCTCCTCTCCTATATGTAATACACGGGTGGTCCTGTAGTCTAATTTACTCTCCAGGACTCCCAATTTGTTGTGTTACAATTGTGCTAATGTTGTGTATGTACGCGAGATACTTGTTTCGATCACCTGGAAATACAAGTAATAGAGCTCTGGTATCGTACACACGAGTGTATTTCTCCGGGGCTTTAATTGATTTCATACCGAGATATCTCAAACTGTCAGCGGTGTACAATGTTTTGACAAGCAACCCGACACTCAAAGGGAGTAAAAATATAACGATAAATATTACTTCATCAGGTAAATATGAAGTCAGCCTGTAAGAACAAATCACCAGTGTTGTGTTAATTGCGAGACAGTATTGACTTAGAATATTATACTACATTTTATATCTAATGGTAAGATCTACTTTATATTCCTCATATATTTGTAAAGGTTTACTATTTATGTTCCATCTGTTGGTAATGTTTAGCATAAATACCCAACATATTATCGATGTTCATTGTATTGGTAAGGGTTAGTAAAGACGTACCACATATTGGTAAGGTTTGTTGAAGAGTGTTCTATATCGTATCCAAGCGTCAATATAAGACCTGTTGGGTCTTTGGAAAGCAGCCTTCTAAAGTGACTCATTATACTTTTCTCATGCTTTTGATTGGAATACTTTGTGTCGTCCGTCAGTGAGAATACGGCAAAAGTCCATGAGTCACTTTGGACGACTAATTTTTCAATGAGTCACAATGAATATTATATTGTCGATTTGTGGCTTCATGGGTAGAGTATGAAAGCCTCTTTTCAGCGAGACACGGACGAAGTTAAACCTTATGATATCAGAGAGTATGTATATTGAAATTTGATCATGTGCACTTTCAGATGAGCGTTGCACGGTTAACTAAATATGACACATCTATTTCTAATGTTTTCCAAAGGTAACATGTCAATTTTTAAAGATAACGTATGTATTTCAAAATTTTGCAAAAGATCACGTATATTTGTTATAACGTTTTCAAAGAATAACATTATCAGAATAATCTCTAAATTTTCTAAAGAAAACCTATCTTTTTCTAAAGTTTTCAAAAGATAACATTATTTTTAAAGTTTTTTAATGCAACATATCTCTAAAGCTTACTAAACATGACATATCTATGTCTAAAATTTACTAAACAACATATCTTTTTCTAAAATTTACTGAAGATGACATATCTATTTGTTAAGTTTGCTAAAGATAGCATATATTTCTCTAAAGCTTGCTGAAGATGACATCTATTTGTAATATTTTCTACAGATGGCGATATCTATTTTTTACGATTTTCTAAAGATTAGTTATTTCATGTGTAAGTGTTTCTAAAGATAACATGTCCATTTGTAAGATTTTCTAAAGATACATATTTGCGATAAACTTTGCCTAGTATCTGAGCTACATTTGCTCAAAGGTATGTGCAGTTGCTACTTAGTACTTTTGTGCTGGTTCACTTTTCAAGTTGAAATAAAAAATAAAAAGGATTATAAAACAACCAATTGTCTATGTCGATTCAGGCTGAAATCAGTGCCAGTACTTTCTGGGAATTTCATCCCAAAGTATGTCGTTCTCATTAAAAAAATATGGGCCTGACACTCTATTCCCCAACACAGCTCAATCAAAGTCCTTGTACAGAATAGACCTTTGCGCGATACCAAACACCGCCACTTATCTTGGCTTATCTGACTTTGCCCGTGCTATTCTTTGGTCGGCGACACAAAGTATATGCAAAATGACGAATGATCAGTTTCATCACCCAAGATAAATTAGATCTGCGCGAAAGACTATTCTGGAGAAGGGCTTGCCTCAATTATGTGAAAAAGTACAACTGTACTAATTTTAAAATCTATTCTTTCTTTTTTTTTTTTATATTGTAAAATATATTGGGGGAAAATAGATCTGACTGCTTATTCTCTTTCAATGTGTGGAATAATTTTACAGACATTCCGCACTGCCAGTTTCGGTTAAGTGCCTTTGTTCTCAGATGACTCTCGGCGTATCTGATGTTGGTTGTTTTAATCAAATAAATTTTGGTTAAAACAGAAATTATGAAGTGCCTGAGACGTGTTAATCTCATTTGTAATGTTTAACACTTTCTGTGCAAGCTTGATTGGTTAGGAGTATGCTGGGAATACGAGATGGGGGATAATGAAAATGTTAGCTGAACAACGTTGGGAATAAGAAATGAGTAACCCAAGAAATAAAAAATAAACAACTCAGGAAATAAGAAATAATCGACTCAGGAAATAAGAAATATTCAACACAGGAAATCAACATTGGACTCAGGAAATAGGAAGTGAAATAAACGGACTTAGGAAATAAATGAACAACAGCAAACAAAATGAATAACACAGGAAATAAAAAAAATAATCGACTCATGGAATAAGAAATGATCGACTCATGAAATAAATGAACAACAGCAAATACATGAAAACTCAGAAAATAAATAAACAATTCAGAAAGTAAATAAACAACTCCTGAAATAAATAAACACCATCATCATTAAGAGCCGTCTCCGCAACTAAGGTTGGCTGCAACGTATCTCCAACATCTCCTGTCTCTTGTCTTGGTGGTGCACACTGCTAGACTGTAACCTGTCCATCGTGTGATGTTACTCTCCCGCTTGTATCTCTGCCTACCTGTTACTCGATTTCCTTCGATTTTACCTCAAGGTCTTCAATAAGGTGTCATGTCTCATAATGTGTTCAAAGTATTTTATTTGCCTGATCTTTATTTCTCTTAGTAGTTCTTTCTTCATATTAAGTGTTTTTAGTATCACTTTATTTGTTTTCTTCTCTTTCCGTGATATTTTCCCTATTCGTCTTTATACCCACATCTCAAAGGCATCAATTCTGTCTTCTAATTGTTTATTTAGTATCCATGTTTCTGAGCCATACATTAATATAGAATAGATGTATCATTTTATAATTCTCATTTTTAGCTTGTTTGTAATTTGTTTAGAAATTAATAATTTCCTCATGTCATTGAAAGTACTTTTAGCCATTCCTATTCTCCTTTTAACTTCTGTTTCACAGCTGCCATCATTTTTGACTATGTGTCCAAGATATTGATGTTTTACTTGTTGTAGTTTCTCTCCATGTATTTTTATGTTTACCTCCTTTTCTTCTGTGTCTTTGCTGATTATCATAGTTTTTGTTTTTTGGATATTTATATCCAGTCCATATTCATTACTGATTTATTGACTCGATCTATTAGTCTTTGTAGTTCATGTTAACTTTCCGCCAAAAGAACAGTGTCATCTGCATATCTAAGGTTATTATTTTCCCACTGATCTTGAGTCCTAGCATTTCTTATATATTTTTAAAGATATTCTCTGTGTAGATATTAAATAGACTTGGTGATAAAATGCATCATTGTCTTACCCCTCTTCTTATTTCTATGTATGGTGAGTAGATGTTTTCACACCTTATTCATGCAATTTGCTCCCAATATATATATTTCTAATCAGTCTGATGTCTTTTCCATCTATGCCTATTTCTTGAAGACATTTTATTCATTTTCCATGTTGGACTCTGTCAAAGGCCTTGCTGCAGTCTATGAAGCAAATATAGATAATTTTTTGGACTTCTATATATTTATCTATCACTAGCCGGATACTCAGTATAGCTTCTCTGGTTCCTTTGTTTTTCCTAAAACCGAATTGTTCTTCACCGACCTCCGTGTCTATCTTTTTCTTAATTCGTTCATGCTATATCTTGAGGAGTATTTTAGTTAGATGACTCATTAGACTTATTGCCCTATATTCTGTACAGTCCATAGCCTTGGGCTTCTTAGGTAGTGGTATGAATATTGATGATGTTAGGTCTTTAGGTATATGGCCTGTTTCGTATATGTCATTGCAAAGTTCTGTGATAGTATCTATACCAAACTCATTTAGAGTTTTTATTATGTCTGCTGTTATGTTTGTCGGAGCCTGCAGCCTTTCCACATTTTATGAATTTTATTGCATGTTCTACTTATGCTTTCAGTATTGCTGGTCCATCATTTTTGTGTATTGTTGGTTTTTGTTCGTTGGCTGTCAAACAGTTCTGTCACATAATCTGCCCATCTTGTAAGTACTTCTGTTTTATCAAATATTATTTTTCCATTTTTATCTTTAATGCTGCCCCCCCCCCATTTATAGGACTATTCTTATTTGTGATCAGCCTTATCTCCTTATGAATTAATTTTGTCTTCTGTTGTATAGACATCTCTATTTTACTGCATTTTGTTTCTAGCCATTGTTTTTTCGCTGTTCTCCATATGTTACGTATCTCCTTGTCTATAAATGAGTATTATGGGGTATTTTTAGCTTTCTTTCTTTCTGACATTTTCTCTAATATTTCATCTGTCATCCATGCTTGTTTGTTCTTGGTTTTTCTTATTGGTAAATTTTCATTTGATCTTTGAATACTTTTCCTTAGACTGTCCCATTTATTGTCTATTTTCTCTTCTGGATTTTCCCTTCTGTATTGTTCCATGCATTCTATCATTAGATGTTCATATCTATTCCTTACATCTACAAGGTATTTTTGTTGTATATCTGGTTGTGTTAGTGCTGATGCGTCTATCTGTGGTTCTTGATCTCTTCTATATGCTATCTTTTTAAGTTTGACATTTAAACAAATAAAGAACGTGGGATTAAATCAACAACTCGAAAAATAATTGAACTACTCAGAAAATTTAAAAAAATGAACAACTCGGGAAATAAATGAACTACTCAGGAAATAAATGAACAACTCATGAAATGAGAAATGAATAAGTAAATTAAAAAATGAATAACTCGTAAGTCAGAAATGAGCACTCTTGAAATGAAAAATTAGTAAATCATGTAGTTTTAAAAAAAAAGAGAGAAATGAACAAAGAAGCGAATGAGAAGTGGACGACGATGAGAAATGAGTGGTAAGTATTAAAAATGAAGAACGACGATAAAGAGACACAGTGTGGCAGACACTTTGTCTGGAATTAGTTTTTCTGTTGTGTTCCCTGCAACTTGTATATTCTCTCGATAACTTCTCCCCTTCCCATGCAGGATGCTGCACAAGCAATCGTATAGAAAATGAAGATGACGGCAGGCGGGGGATATGATTTTTTGAATAGGCCAAATTTGTCGGGAACCTTTAAAGATTGTTAGGTTTTGTTTCAACTAATAGAAGGATGAGGAGTGGCTGGATTGAGCTTGACGTGTGGTAATGAACTTTAAAGATGTTTCTCAAGTTCTTGGTGGGTCGATATCGGCACGGCATGATGTCTGTCGAAAAATGTGTATAGAAGTTTGCTTGCATGGGCTTTGCTAAGCTGTGAACTTGGGACAGCCCAGGCTTGCCATATTGGCTTTTAAAGGCCAATTGACGCAAATATGGACTTTTCAAGTTTCTCCTCAAAGAATCTGTTTGACTTGTGTAGTCTTTTCATTGCATTTTAGAAATTAGTTGCATAAAATTACTTTTTGACGCCTTTTAAATAGGAACAAAGAATGATCATGTAGACACAGCGCATTTTTGTTACAGAAAGCTACACAGATTGTGCATAACATTGAGCTAATTATCGTGGTAAAAACAGTGGAAAATCACGCTCTAAGGGAAATATGTTTATCAGGAGGCTGACGAAACCCGACTTATCATATACATCGGCTTATTTGGGCGCTAGTAGTAGAAATCATATAACAATGTCATGATCATTTGTATCCTCACATTTTCTGATATATTTGACAAATAGTGTAGCTTAATTTTCAAAGACAACATCATTTTCATGCGAATTATATTCCAACCTCGCCGTACATGCGATTTTACTAAGAATCTGAGAAAGGGGGTGGTGGGGGGGGGGAATACAGTGATGTAAGAAATAGATCACCATTTCTCTTTTATTTATCTCTTTGTTAAAAAAAAAAATTCCCTCGGGGAAGTGGTTTTGCTACCAATTGTACTTGTTTTCTAGTATTAAATGTCATGTTTTATTTCCCTTTGTTGTGATAGAGGTTAAATCCTTCCAAAGCCACACCCCTTTATATATATATATATATAAAGTAAATGTAAATGGTAATGCAAAAGTAAATGGACAAAGTATTTTTTTTAAACTCGCATTCTGGGCGAGTTTTTTAAAAATACTTTGTCCATTTACTTTTGCATCTCTGAGGATCTCAGTATTAGTTTTCCTATCAGCATTGCTCTTCTAACACACCACCTTTAATAACCCCCAATTCACATTCAGCTGTTTTGTCTCCAGTTCATCTGTAGATATAAATTGATTTGATATGATAAAACAGCTAGAACTCCAATTCGCATACGTTGTGATAGTGCTCCTTTGCACTATTATAATTAGGGAATTCTAACATGGAAAATGCAAAAATAAACACAGGAAAAGAACTCCCTAAAAATACAAATTAAAATAATGTGACAGTGTGTCCTGTGCTTAATAGTTATCAGTTAAAAGCAGAAAAAGCCTGAAATTGTTGTAAAGGTGTGCTGGGAATAAGAAAAATGTTCAATTGTGTTACTTATTTCTCTATATACGATTTGTTTACTGTTGTCTTTTGATTGTCCTGGTAAAGGTTTTTTAGTCGAAACATCGTCTGTCACTGTGTCTCGTTGTTAGGTTGTTTTATCTACTTATGTTAGTAACACTGATACTATTTTTGTTTATATTGACATTTACCTTTACCTTCTTGCCTCAGTCACAGCATTCCTGTATCTTAATATGGCTACCAGTCATATCGTCTTGGAGGCAGTCAGCGATACGATCACACTGCGGATATTACTTATTTTCTTTCCAGCCTTAGAGTCAGAGCGTTAGTGCTCTTGTTTCTTTTGTGCAACTTGAGAGTGTTTTCAACTCTTAACGAATTGCAATACTTTGAGAAGATGCCTCCCTACCAGCGCCGAATTTAGACTTGATAAGACCTTAAACTATTCTGAGATATGGCGCCCTTTATAAGTCCAGATATTATATGTCAGTGCCAAATATAATTTTTTTAGGACCCCCAAGAAAGTGGGGGCCCTAAGCTATAGCTTGTTTAGCGTATACGTAAACCCTGTACTACTCCCTACTCGCAGTTGCTGTAACATAACGACGTATCTAGCAACTCTGGATTTGTAAACAGATGTGTGGTATTCCGTCTCCATTGTTAGTTAGAAAGGAGATCGAACATTAACCGCAGCCCCAGGACGGGTAACCAACAAAGGGTTTCCTAATAACTAAGACACATGGCCACAGTCATTAAAAAAACATGAACATCGATCTTCGTTGACCTTTTCTGTTACATGTATTACGCTCAGGAGACATTAATATAGCAAGAATAAATTGATACTGTATCAAAGGATAAGCACCGAGATTTGTACCTTTTTTATATTAAATGCATTGAGTTGAGAAGGATTTTGTTTAGAATGTGTATGTAATATTAACAGAGATCTGCAAGATGAAAATATTTTTTTTTGAGAGTTGCCTTGGTTTTTAGACGTGTTTCTGTATTTGTTTGACCGACCTGTTGATTCACATATGATTCCAGTTTCTCCCAATCACCTAATGTTTTTTTTTAAAATTACATACACACATATGTTTTTTATATTTGTGTGTCTATATATATATATATATATATATATATATATATATATATATATATATATATATATATATATATATATATATATATATATGCGTGTGTGTGTCGTGTTTGTATGTATATATCCTCACGGCCGTTCGAAACAATCAATTGCCTTTCTTGAGACAATCTTTCTGAGGGGGAGGGGTGGAGGGGGTGCGTGCGTGCGTAGATAATAATATAACAGTATAAGATAAGTAAGATAAAAATTGTAATTGTAAGCATTCGCCGGGTGGGGTATGATCTCTTTCTTAGATCTCAGCAATAGTGAACTAATATGTAGCACCAACGGAGGTCTGCTGTTTTTGTGTCTTCTACTTTAGCTCTAAAACTTCTGCCAGTTAGCAGGATGTAGTTCGGAAAACGGAATGTATTGTCATTGTTTACAACTTGGCTACAATATATAACATATCTAACTTCAGCACGACAATCAATATAAGGCAACCGTGAAACATAACAATTGTACTTACGTAAGTCACAGGTTTTATAAATACTCCATTCAGACACGACGGACTATAACTAAAACTAGTGGGTAATGATGTGCACACAGGAAAACATAAAAATTGCAATACACAAAACATATTCAACGTTTCAACCAAAAGGTCTTTCTAAAGAAATGCACAAAACATCAAAAGACAACGAATGGAATTTATTACAAGACATAAACGTATACAACGGAAATATGGAAATGAGATGCCCGAAGGCCAGGAAAAACGTAAATATATGTGGAAACGAAACGAACAAAAACATAACGTAAATGACGGAACAAAATGAATGAAGAGCAAGACCGCACCAACCCAGTACTAGACAAAAGAGTGGTCGGAATTGAGTGCAAAAGGCTAAAGGGTTGTACTAGAATTATACTAGTATAATTCAAAAATAAGACAATTTTCTAGAACTTACCTCAATCTATCATCGGTGGTGCAGGATCTGATGGCAGTGACGTGAATATCAAGATTACCATGATGACCATCTCCGTTGAAGTGTGTGGCCACAGGAGTGTATAATCAGCAAGGCTTTTGAGTAATTTTGTTTTATGGGATGAGACAGTCAGCTCCACTCCCAAACCTCATTAGTCGCATCTTACGTCATACATAGCATGTCACAGAATTGCTATTTTATTTTTGTTTTCTCCACGTTCGGGACATGTAACACAAGGGCGATGTCTGTCCATCACGTTCTTGTCGATATCCAATGTATGTTGGTTCTTTTAGCTTGTGCAACTAATCTATGGGGCCTCCAACTTTGTTCTCCATGTTCCATAGGACTATGTAATTCGCAGTATCCAAGTTTCTGTCATGGGTAATTTTTAAATTGTGTAAGGAATCGCCTCATTAATGAAATATATTGCGTGCAAGATGGACAATAGTACATATGTTGAAACTCGAATACAATATAGTCACTCCTCTGCCATTTTTGTACCTCTTTTTCCATCTGGCATGCGCTTCATAATAGTAATGATGCTGGACTTAAATTAGCTACCACATTTTATGGTCTCTGATATGATCAAGCCTGCTGAAGACGTATGCCTTACTGCTGTGTTGAAATAATTCCTTTTTTTTCTATTGCGAATCTCGAGATTGTAACAAAGTGACAGCAAAGTCCTCTTCGAAGTAGCTCACGGCACAGCTCGCAGCATCATAAAACTGCATTGAGTCAATTAGCTATATGGGACTTGAAAAATCTATTGAACAACTGGCAGCTCGAATAAACGGGTTTTTCCATACTTGACTAACTGCATCTCCAAAAAACGATGCGTTTTTGTCAAGACATTCAAACTGTGTACTCAAGTCGCTGAAAACGGACCAATCGAGACAAGGACTATTACACCAACAACGAACATCCCGTACAAATATTAAAGTATCCTGAGAAACACAAGCATATAACATCAGTATTCGTACAACAAGGGTCAAGTAGTCGTAAGTTAGAACGGACTTGTTCAATTCCCGTTTATCTCAAGAATTTTTAATTTATCTTCTTGCTTCCTACTTAATTTATTAAAAAGAATGCGTGGAGAAAACACGAATCTGAAGCTGAGAGTAAACCTTCACCACCTGGAATAAGGAACAAAAGTTGCATAGCTCCTTCCTCATAATCATCTCCTTTCTTATCTGTATGTGGTGTTGTGAACGTAGGAAACTTGAACTAGTAATATATCGGTATTCTAATGTGTTCGCGAATATACAAGCAGATATTAAGACGGACCTATATAACCTGTTGACCCGGAAAGGAAGGCCGCTGCCATCTTGTTTAAATATATACAACAACAACAAAAAATCGAAACCACCCCAGTAGCATCATTACATTCCTCTTGTGTTTGTCCATCCTACGTGTAAAGTTCTGTATCAATCCTCATTTGAAACATTATGGCATGCTTTCGAATTTATTCGAATTTTTTCCAACCGATTTTTTTCCGCTGAAATGTGTCACAATCATTCTTTAAAATGTGATTTATGACTTAATTTTTAGATAGAAATGAGAGAAATTTATCCTTGGTCAGGATGTCCTCTTTCTGTGGTCTCATCGATATTATTAAATTTCCTTTCATTTTTGTGGTTCTCTTCTGAGCTTTCCTCACGCAATGGAAGGTTGGGGCTCCTCAGAAAGTTAGGTCGTGGGTCAATCTAAATCTGGTTTTCTCGGATATTATTCTACTGATGGAGTGTGCC
This sequence comes from Meghimatium bilineatum, assembly GCA_034231615.1. NCBI lineage: Eukaryota > Metazoa > Mollusca > Gastropoda > Stylommatophora > Philomycidae > Meghimatium > Meghimatium bilineatum. The sequence continues at coordinate 56,157,753 of CM067299.1, forward strand.
GTGAGATTTGAATTTCTGCAAGAAAATTGCATTCTTAATTTCTCATTCATAATCCTTTATCCTGATTTTCATGTACTGAAGAAGATTGAGTGCTTATTAGCGTGATTGAACGAATTGACTGATAAAATGACTAAGCTTACTCAATAGCAAAAGTTCAATATCCGATCACAATATCACTTTCCGAATGAAGATTGCCCACAGTGTGGCTACAATGGATCTCAACATTTAACCCCAAAAATGTTATATATATATATATATATATATATATATATATATTATATACATTATATATATATATATATATAATGTATATAAAAATGTTATATTGGTATATAAATGGTATATAAAAATAAAAATGTTAAATATATATATTTATATATACTGGATATATATATATATATATCCAGTTTTGAGCAATGTTTACTAGTATAATTAGCAAAACGTACTTCTCCAGGAATAATTTTTACTAGTATAATTAGCAAAACGTGTACTTGTCCAGGGATAATTTTTACTAGTATAATTAGCAAAACGTGCACTTCTCCAGGGATAATTTTTACTAGTATAATTAGCAAAACGTGTACTTCTCCAGGGATAATTTTTACTAGTATAATTAGCAAAACGTGTACTTCTCCAGGGATAATTTTTACTAGTATAATTAGAAAACGTGTACTTCTCCAGGGATAATTTTGCTCGCTGATCTCATGCTGCGTCACTTGTATATCCGACTTATACCTTGCTTATTATTGGCTGGCCACATAAAATAGAAGCAAAGCCGCAAATGATCCGTCGCATCATCCAAGATTAATAACGCTATGTGAGGTACGCTCGCGGAACTATTCTGGAGAAGGACTCAGTAAATATTGTATGGGAGATCCATGCTATTTTGTATAACCTTTTGTTGTTTGTTAAATGGAAAATTAAACATTTCGGCCGAGGCACGATCCTTTCAACCTAGACGGGGATCTATGTTAGTTATATCGAGCCCATTTTTATTACTATAACAGCCGACCGTAGTTCGTCCTTTTAATTCCAGCTGCGTGTTGATTATCCCGAAATTATCCCGAAGATGTAATTGTTTATATATATATATATATAAATATATATATATATATATATATATATATATATATATACTAGTAGGAATTGGTTCAAAACAGGAATTCCCGAAGGAAATGCCCCACTAACTGAAGTCCTAATTAATTACGTGCAGATGTCTTCTATACGGCAAATGGTCATGATATAGATGTCAGTGGAATTACACGCGTTTTTTCGGAAATTCTGATAACCTCGAAGTAATCACGAGCTTACCTTGCATCACAAGGTTTTTCGTTTTGGAAATATCCAATGTTGACATCAAATGTTGGATGCTTCAACACTGTTTTCATCTATTAATTAACATGAAAGGATTGCAGTTCATATCATAAGTTTCTCTTCATCATAATTTATCATTTAGTGCTTTTCGCACCAGATATGGTGCTTTTCAAGTCATCTGGTGCCAAAATTGTGTAAATAGTGCGGGGCCACTAGTTTAGTTCTTTATTTAAAAAATAAATTGGCGCTCTTTAGTACTGCTATGTATTTTTTTTGGATGCTTTTTAGTGCTTTTAGCTGTGTCAAATAATTTTGAAACAATTGTATCAACACCTAGATATGAATAACTAGATAACTAGTTGCCATCGTGCGTATTCTTTACCAGCAAAATTTAGCTACATTTTAAGGTCATGCAACGATTACCATAGCCATTTACTTACAATACAGTTAAGCAATAGTGTGTAAATGTTACTGCCATTGTATATACGAACATGGACTTTTTATCAGCATCATCGTTATGACTGCACCACCATTTAATGTAACCAGATACTCTTGTTGCAATTGTATTATGATCACTAATTATTCTCTGTATTTAAGAGCAAATTGACTAAATAATGTGAAATTTTTAAAATGTCTAATTAGTATAGAAGAAACTTACACTAAAGGATTCACAGCGTGGATATTGTAAGATTTAGAAAGGCACGCCAATACAATAAAAAAATTATAAAGTTGAACAAAATTATTCAAGGAACAAATATAAATAAGACTTTAACGCTCAGGAAAGATGTAAAAGCAACACAAGTAGGCGTGTGATTGTTCGTAACATTGTTCCCTAATTTATCGACCATTTAAGTTTCTGTAATGTACAATTTGGTGACGGTAATTCCTGTATGAACCTAAAGCCTAGTGTAGTAAAGTGTAGTGCAAAAATTTCCAAATTGCTTACTCCATATTTAAAAAAAGACTCATTGTATCTCATTTTGGACAAATTTCGATACTATTTAACAAATTCGGTATATGAATTGAAGAGATCAATGACATTTCTGCAACGGAACTATTTGGTATGGCTTTAGGAAAGCCATTATTCCAAGAAAGAAAATAGTTTGATGTTGCTTTTTTTTAAAGACTTATTGAACTGTGTGACTGTAACTCTAAACAACATGCAATACCTTGAAGAATGCTTGAAAAAAAAAGTATTGACTTGGATTGCAAAGAATAGTTACACTAGGCAGTGATAATACATCTGCCGTGGCAGGTTAATAGAATGTACACAAAATGAAAGTCTGAAGTTCCTCTGGTTAGAAAGTGTGTGCTATTATCTTCAATGAGCTGTGCCACAAGCTTGCTGCCGGGTGTTTTCCGAGAAGCCTAGCGTGCTATTAAATATGATATAAAAAAATATCGTGAATTATACGTTGTGAATTGTGATTATACACTACCTAGGGATGTTCTTCAAATAGATTGATCTCAAAATGCTTATGAAACTTTGCTTCAATTATTATCATCATGATACAATCAGAACACCGACAGGAAAATTCTGCAATAATTATGATGCAGAAATCCAGGAAATTAGTGTGGCAGCTAAAAAAAACTGCTGAACTCCAACTCTGGCCTACAGCCTGTGGTATTCCTGACAGATGCAAGGTCAGTGCTTCAAGCTCTCCAGTCTGGAAAACTAACAGACTTGAAAAAACTACTTAGCGAATTTTCGTACCATTATAGGGTAACCATGCAGTGGATACCCTCTCACTGTGGAATACCAGGAAATGAAAAAGCAGACCAACTGGCTAAGGAAGGTGCTGCCGAAGACCAACCAGATATACCAATCACCTACCATCAGAAAAAACAGATGATCAAGTCAATAAGAAAGCCACAAACACCAACACAAGATGACTATCACATTATGAACAGATCAGAACAAGTTATAATTCTACGTCTCAGAACAGGACACAACCGACTCCGCAGTCACATGTATACAAAGTTCAAGATTGGCAACACGGCCATGTGTACATGTGGACAGGCAGCACAGAGTGCCAAACATATACTTCAAGAGTGTTCTGAGCATGAAACGCTGAGGCAGACATATTGGCCAGAGGAAACAATACTGGAATCAAAGCTCTATGGGACACTGCATGAACTACAAAAGACAGTGAGTTTTATTCAGGATACAGAATTACAGATATAGACATGTTCAAGTGAACGAAAGAAGAAGAAGAAGATTAATTATCATCATTTTACAACCTGTACATATAGGTACAACCAGAAAATGCTGCAGAAATTGAGACTTTTCTGACTGGGGTTTTGCAAATTTAAAATCAACCTATTTCTAATATTAACTAATAACAATTCATCACTATTAGTTAAAATTATATATTGGGGCGTCATGTAACATTTATCTGAATATCTTTAGCAACTTTTTTTTACACAAGTTTTTTTTTCATATTTTTCTGTTTGTGCATTTTTGTCACAAGGCAAGTGCCTTTTGATACAAAGGAGTTTCAACGCTAAATACAGCAGCGAGCATCACACAAAATAAGGATATGTTTTCTGGCTGATTTAGCATATCTAGAATAACATTAATTCTAATATTAGCTGATGTTAATAAAGTATAATGGGATATCTTGTAACATTTTAATTAAAAAAATTATTAGCGATTTTATAGTACTTTTAGGGGGTGTAATGCTCTTTGGACACGAGACCATTTTTAATGGGTGTTTGTTGTTGTTTTTTTTGGGGGGGTGGGGGGGGTTATACTTTTGGTTTGTTGAAAAAATGAGTTGGCAACACTGTTTTTTATTACTGCATAGCATGAAATTTTACAGTTTGGATCAAATGACTTGTGATTTTGGGGATCTCCGTTCCGTGGAGTAGTTGCAAAGTGGACTTTTTCGATGACCCTGAGGAGGATTATCACTACAAAGTTATATGCTATAAGTGGTATTCTAGGCAGGCCGCAAGCCGCTTCATTGATCGAAATATAGCAATTATGGGATGGGGATACTGAGTACAATAAAGTCAATCGCCTACACGTTTTCAGTACTTGTGGTTTGATATTTTCTGAGCTCAGTGACCAGTGCAGAGAGTAATTTTAGATCAGCCAGCATTTGTGCGCTGGCCGTATTTTCTTCGTCTCTTATATCTAGAGATCCTTGTTATTGATTAAATACAAGATAAAAATCTATTGTCTCACTAAGCAGCTTTAAGAACTTCCCTTTGTTCATTCAAATTCATTCCGAACAGTTTTATGACTTCTGTAGCCATGACAACATAATACCGTTTCTGGTGTGTTTATCCCAAACAGACAGCAGCTGGTTTTTTTATGTGCCTTTTATTGAACACAATTTTATTCATTAAATTTTTTTAAACGTTATAATTAATGTTGGATCTGTCGAAAATTGAAGTTTGAGCTAGCTTTTTTTCTGAAAAAAAAAATCTCTGCACAAATTAATTAACGTCAGAGCTAGATTTGCACAAGCGCAATAGTGGTGTCGTTGTGACAGAGGTCAACTGCAGCTCTCTGATAACTGCTCTTGCATTGAGTGTTTAGATACGAGGATATGTTATGGAATTTGTGATGTCATGGTAATGATTAGTTGTAGGCACAAACATTGTTGAGGCGACATTTTTGAAAACATGGTAATAATGTTGTGCTAATCACTGGAAACACATATAAACGTACATTTCTACCAAACGACCGTTATCAAGAATGCCTGATCGCACACGATGAACGGACCTTCCAACGATTGCATCACAGAATTAATTGAAAACACTGTATAGGTTACTATATATTTATTATAGATTCTGTTAGCTCTATAAAAAGATTGTTAGACACCTTACACAAATATGACGATGAAGATGATAGTTGATATTTTCCACTAGTTCTGTCATGTGATCGTCGTCAGTGCCGTACTTTAATCGTCTTATGGTATGTGTTTTATTTGATAAAGGTATCTTCTTGTGTGTTTTAGTGATTAACAAAACTTCATTAGCCTGTATTCAAATTTTCATCTGTCGAATTACAGTTTTAACCTAATATGAGAGCACATTTTCATTGGCTGCGTCTATATAAAGTCTACTGACTAATTGCAAATCCGGCTTTTTAAAATGGCTCAATTGACTATATCCTTGATTTTCATTGGCTGCCACGCAAAGTGTAATAATAATAAACCAATGAAGATAAGATAAATAGTCAAATGAGTCATTAAGAAGGCTGGATGTCATATTAGCTAGTAGTTTTATGTTGTAGACGGTCATGCCTTTGCAGTATTGTCTTGTAAATTTTATAGCTGAACTGATGAAAACGTGTTACGTTAGTGATAACGTCCTGGAGATAATTTCACGCGTGTACCAAAAATGTATACATTGTAAGAGAAATGAAAATACGAGCATTTGAAATTAAATGTTATAGAGATATCCTAAGAATGTCATGGACAGAGAGACAATCTAACGCAGACATACACAAAGGAATACTATCAGTGATACGAGTTGGACATTTTTCTATTTCTTCGTGGGACTTGTCCCGGACTTTATTCCAGTCACGGGGCATGATGTATAAGTAGATTGACTCACTTGCACCAGTCCATACATATGTTTTCAGCAGACTACTCGCATAATCATAGTGTGAAGTCATTAGTCACATCTATCTCCTCTTCACCACACACTCTTCAGGTGGCACTCTTACTTTTCTTCGGTTTATCTATATAATATATTTATACAATATTTATCTATATAATATATTTATACATTATTTATCTTTATAATATATTTATACAATATTTATCTATATAATATATATTTTGTAATCTATATTTTGTCCGGCTCTGTGGTCTCGAGGTACAGAGCACGTGTGTAATATGTTCATAATGTATATATTTATTTCTCTACACATACTATGTATATCCCGCTACATCTAAAATATATATTTTCATATATTTTGTTAGTGTTTATGTGCTTGAGATGCTCCAGAACAGTGGTTGGGTTCACGGACCATCAGTGGTCTGCATTTCCTTTTGCATAGAGATTGCCAAATTTAAATGAAACATTCATGAACTTTCACATTTTACAATGAAAAATAAATTGACTGATAACAAACAATAGCACGACAGACTCAAGGACATAAACTGCACACGTTAATTGAGACAACGGTCATACAAATAGATAAATAACAATTATACACTCGTAGATAATTGCTTATAGTAATATAATTCTTAACTTTTTCATATTCTGAAGGCTCGTTGGAGAAAAGTATATTTATTGAGGTCCTTAGTAACTTCAGTGATAAGACAAACTGCTCCAAAGTTATGCTTTTGGCTCACGTAATCTGTACGTTCAGATTCTATCTCTTGCACTCACACTCTCTATCTCCCAATTTTGTTCGTGGAATTCTGATCTTCTGAAATCATCTTAGCCCACAGTATACACAGACGCTAACAGTCAAACACAGACGACCACTCCATCGGCACAAGAGATCTCGAATTATGACGTCCTCATCCTTGGTCTTGAGGAATTCACTCCACGCGTTCAGTGTTAAACCTTTGATCTGTCTGGTTAGATTGCACTATTAAACTGTACTGTTCGGACTCTACAAGAGGTCAATGACGGTCTGCTAACACAATATTATACATGATAAAATAGAACATCTGGAAAAATAAGAATAGATATCAAATTGTGTTTTTTTTAAAATTTAATATATAGAGAGAGATATTGTTTGTACATATTAAAAATTCATATATAAGGTATGGCGTATAATATAACGTTTGTTATGGAAACAGTGAAATAATAATGTCATCTGACAAGCAATGATGATAATGGTGGTGATATAATGCTGATGGATGGTTATAAAAGATGTATGTCACTGAAACATTAATGAGAACAATGCCTTTTGTGACGCCTTCTTAACAAACTCCATTCCAGAAAAAGTTTCAGAGGTTCTCTCTCCTTCTTTTTCTCTCTTTCTACTTGTCTATTTGAATATGTCCTTAAGTTCCTCATTGTTGGACCATCATTGGTGGACCTATCACTTCATTTCACACACCCTTTATAAATATATGTACCGGTATATGTTTTTCTTATTGTCTGTTTTGCTGTTTCCAAGCCCAACAACACAGTTAATGTTTTGGCACTTAACTTTTTGTCTCTTCTGGTAGCAATAATTATTTGATCTCGCATGTGTGTAGGAATACCTTCTTCTTGTTCTTCTTCTGCGTTCATGATTCTTTTAGTCTTGCTAAATCTTCAAATGAGTCGTCAGGACGAAGTTCCAACGCTTCTCCATGTCAGAGCGACTACCCCGAAGTCGAGTCAATTCTGTCTAGTGAGGCCATGTTTGCCTCTCAGTTTTTTGTAATCTGGACAACCTTGAAATATGTTTTCAGATCTGTATTCCTGTTCCACGTGTGCATTCATTTGTGTGGGCCACCCTGATCCGGTAATGGTGGCCCTGTATTCTGCAGTAGTCAGTTCTAAGTCGAAAGATGATGGATCTGTTGTTGCTTATGAAGTTAGTGTATGGGGTCTAGTTTCAGATCCACATCTTTCTTCCACTGTGATGTACTCATATAATGATTGCAGATTGGTGTTTTTGCCTCACTTTACGGCAGAGTTTCATAAATATTGTGTCCCATTTTTACTCTCTCGTTTCCATTGATACCACATTGGGCAGCCATTGAAGAAGGATGTTTGAGCTTATTTTTCTTTTTTAGGTTTTTCAGTTCTAGTCTGTTTTTGTGTGTTCTGATTTCATTTATATTGCTATGGAATGCTTCTAATGAAGAACTGAGGTCTGTGAATATAACTATGTTAGTTGGTGTTTGCTTTTCTGTGCTATCAAGAGCTCTCACTTCCTTCCGGAGTGCTTCGAATTCTGCTCTGAAGTTTAAGCTTGTCTTTCCTGTTTGGAATGCTTTACCGATACTATTTCCAATTCTTATATCTTATAAAGACGCATCACTTTTGAAAGTTCCCTCGGTCAATCCGTCGGTATAAGGAAATAGGATCGTTCACTGCTATTACGCGTATCTTTTCAATATGACAGCAGAGTTATATAGTCTAGCGCGTTCGGGTTAACTCTTGGTTACCATAAACAGCATCGTAGTATTGTAAGTGTAGTGTCTATCAGCGACTGACTCGTTAAATCTAAATTGATAGTTTATGCGAATTCCTAGTAAAATTCATGCAAATTCTATATAATCATTATAGCCTCTCACAGCTGTATAGAACATTGTTAGAGACGTTATCATAAATATGACGGTGATTATGATAGAACACCTTTGAAATACGGTTTTATTGCTCTCGCCCTAAGTGCTGTCCATAAAGTACGCCAGCAATTATAGCTTATTATGCCCTCCCTCCTCCCCTGCTCAATAAATTGTCAAGAATTCAGGGACCCAGTTTAATAATGTACACACAAAAAAAATTAATGTACACCCCCCCCCCAAATAAAATGGGCTAAAAAGGACCAAAAAAACAACACATTTTTTTCTGATTTTTCTGTGACTTTCTTGATATCTGGAGGCTTGCTGAAGATAACTGAATTGATTTCCTCTAAGCAGCCCATTATTGGATCTTTCAGCTGGCTTAAGCACAATGAGGATCATGGAATTAAATAAACAACATCAATCTAACCTTTTTAGTCACACGACTCGTAAATGATAGGTGTCAATGTTAGTATTATGTGCTCCCCTTCCGAGTCCCGGTAACACGCGCGTTTAGACGTGTAATCTATTGGGGGGGGGGGGGAGAGTTAGTAGCATATCTTGTTCCGAAATTGTCAATTAATTTTAAAATATAATTAAAAATATATAATTAAAAATATAAATTGTCAATTATTTTTAAAATATAATTAAAAATATATAATTAAAAATATAAATTGTCAATTAATTTTAAAATATAATTAAAAATATATAATTAAAAATATAAATTGTCAATTAATTTTAAAATATAATTAAAAATATATAATTAAAAATATAAATTGTCAATTAATTTTAAAATATAATTAAAACTATATAATTAAAAATATAAATTGTCAATTAATTTTAAAATATAATTAAAAATATATAATTAAAAATATAAATTGTCAATTATATAGTCCTATGGACTTATCAATAATCATCTTTCACAAGTGACGCTGATTTTTTCGGTAATATTCTTTGACACAGTATATACATAAAGTCAAAACTGTCAATACTGCATTTTTCCCGTTAAGGAGTTGCAGTAAGGGGATTGAATAGATGTATGATAAAGGCCGCATGCTCTTGCTGTCGCCACGTCATGTACAGGGTGATTTTTATTAAATTATCCTCCGACACAAAAAAAACCCAGTCCTTACCGGAGATCGATCTCTAGACCACACTAGTGTGAGACCAACGTTCTAACCTCTCGGCCATGCGCCACACTATATACAAAGTGACCAATGAATATCACGGGGAAAGTCAAATAGCGCCACTTGTAAAGGCTTGCAACCGATTAGTTCACATGATTGTGTAATTGACGAGGGACTCAACCTATACATTTTTTGGGGCTTTAGTTATTGTATAGGTAATAATTTATGTTCAGTAGATTGCCATTGTTTTCTTAAAGGTTCAGATGTTCAGCTATCTGCAACGAAAATTGAACCTGGTACCTTAACCGTCCGAGACACGTCCGGTTACCTCCCCGCGACAGAGCCAGACAGTATATTGCAGATATGTATATTACAGTGATCAGTGCCTGTACATTTCTAAAATTATCTACACGTTGTCGCTATATCTAGTCGTCAATATTGGTGGACTCTCCACTGATTATTCCACTGACTCAAGCACACTCTCAACGAAGTTGTCCATCCCCACAGACCGCTCTAACATGTCTTCCAAGTATTATTCTGGCTCTACAGATCTTGTTTGCCTGCACATAATCAGACAACGATGCCATATTAGTGAACCTCCCGTCCTGACAAGATACCCCGAGGGAAGATGTGCCAGCTTTTGATAGCAAATGGATGCAATGCAAGCATAATTGTGTGTAGGGTCGCTGATTGATTCTGCTTTACTCTATATTGTGTGCGTAACTCGCGTGTGCGCAGTGCTCACTTCTTCAACAAATTGCTCGAATAATATGCACTTTTATTACTATCTTCGTTGAGCGGAGCCGGATAATTTAAATTTATCATATTCCTCTCCCACTTCCCCTTTTTATTTGTGTTCACGCATACGTACATTTTATCACGGATCTATACTTGCCCGATGATTCTCAAACAACGTCACTTATCTTGGCGGATTCTTTTTTCTCCGTGATTTTCATTGGCTAGCGACACATCGTATACGTAAAGGTTACCAATGATCAGTCACATCAGCCAAGATAAGTAAGGCTGTTTTATATCAGCGCGCAGGTTTGTTTTGGAGAAGGGTTTGCCTTATATGAACACAAGTTATTTTCAACTATCCAGGCAATAGAAATTGATCCATGTATTTTCTGTTAGAGAATACCTAGTTGGATTTTGACATTTTTTCTTACGTGATGGAGATGGAAATAGATATATATTTCTTAAAATCTTGCAGGGAATTGGTCGCTATTAACTCATTATATCCGTTTAGCCTATGATCTTTATCTAGACCCACAAGCCGCTCTGATGAGTCAATAAAACCTACAATCTTTATAGAAAGCAATACTGTTACATACCACACATATCGTAGGAGGTGACTAAGGAGGTTTTTAGGTTAGAGTTGGCTGGTCCCATCTCATAGAGGATCAAAAATATCTAGACGCCGTGCTAAGTCGGATGTGTCATGGCGAAAGGCGCGTACATTGCAGGCAGACTGTAAATCATGACAACACATTTCCCTTCTCTGGACTATATCCTGCGAATCTACAGGAGTTTGAGATTTATTGCAGAAGAAGAATGAACAATAAAGAATAAATGTAACGGGATTTTCAAAATGTTATTAAATAAAAAAATTATGTTATAAAAGGATGCGGTTTAGAGGGATTCTACTGTACAAACACTTATAAACTACAATTTGTATTGACTGTCTATATTTGACAGCATTTTACATTGACCTTGTTGTCATAGACAATATAGCGAAGCTGTTAAAGTTAAATAGAAACATGACTATTTTATATGCAAATATTCTTAAAGTAGTTACATTATTTCTGGAACTAACATGCAGAAAGAGTTAATGTAGTACTTCTACTTGCATGAATAATTTCAGAATTTGGTACCATCAGATTATATAAGAGACTGTATATAACTGATCAGATTATCATGTGTTCAGATGCCGTTTCTTACTCTATTTTGGATGCTTAAATTTCAAGATATTTATTGTTTTTTACTCATTTCTTGACAAAACTTGCTCGATTCGTAGAGACATATTTGTGAGAAAAAAATAAGAATTGCAAGTTCTGGAAATACATTTGAGAGAGAACGTTTGTTTTGACTTTAGTAGGAAGTGTTGTTCCAAGGAAACGGAAATATGTACGGCTTGTAAATTCTATAATGTTCTGGGAAATTAAGGAAAAGAGGAAGCCCAGCATTGTGTTGATGATGCTGTCGTGGCTACATTTCCGGTATGTCGGGCGACCTCATCATCGCAGTAGTCGATCTGTCAGCTTCAAGAAATATGTGGATCTAATCACGTATGATCGGGAATATCTTGTTTCTTTTCTTGTAAGTTGTATGTATGTATGTATTGCTTGTCGTGGCATGGCTCATATGTATCGTATAATTGGTAGTGACACGGCTCATATGACATGACATGGCTCATTACATGACATGGCTCATATTTATCGCATATTGGTAGTTAGGCGGTCGTCCTATTTAATTAGAGACATGGCTCATCGTATATTGATATTGACATTGCTAATATGACATGTCGGGCTCATGACATGTGACATGGTTCATGATATGACATTTGACATGGCTTATATGTATCGCATATTGGTAGTTAGGCGGTCGTCCTATTTTAATTAGTTTATTTTTACATGATCTCTAAGTATAGCTTGCACTGAACAATGACGACTTCGTCTGACACACGAACCCAGCAACCATTAGTTACATTATTGTAATAGCAACTACGTCCTACTTCTTAAAACTGAAATATATTTAGCAACAATGTTGCCACCTCGTCTGATTTATCACTTCCAACACGTGGACGATAAATAGCTATAAATTCAGATCTTCGTCTGGTGCCATAAATTACGGACCTCGTAACGTTGATCGCTTAAGTGTGTGTCTTGAATATATTGCGACAGCGAGGCATCAAAAACAGCTGTAGTGATGGCAATCAACATATTGTTTCCTTTAAGTAGATGTTCTTTATGGCATGTTTAGTCTCAGATATTCTTGTACTGTATGTGGAAATTGTGGTGGGAAATGTAGTATTGTATTGTGAATTTTTGTAGGAAAATTAGTACATGTATAGTGTAGCAAGCAATATTAACTTATAAAGTAGTACGTGTATAGTGTAGCAAGCAATAGCAACTTATAAAGTAGTACGTGTATAGTGTAGCAAGCAATAGCAACTTATAAAGTAGTACGTGTATAGTGTAGCAAGCAAAAACAACTTATAAAGTAGTACGTGTATAGTGTAGTAATATCCGCTTATAAAGTGGTACATGTATAGTGTAGTAATATCAGCTTATAAAGTAGTACATGTATAGTGTAGTAATATCAGCTTATAAAGTAGTACATGTATAGTGTAGCAAGCAATAGCAACTATAAAGTGGTACATGTATAGTGTAGCAAGCAATAGCAACTTATAAAGTAGTACGTGTATAGTGTAGTAATATCAGCTTATAAAGTAGTACATGTATAGTGTAGTAATATCAGCTTATAACGTGGTACATGTACAGTGTAGCAAGCAATAGCAACTTATAAAGTAGTACGTGTATAGTGTAGTAATATCAGCTTATAAAGTAGTACATGTATAGTGTAGTAATATCAGCTTATAAAGTAGTACATGTATAGTGTAGCAAGCAATAGCAACTTATAAAGTAGTACATGTATAGTGTAGTAATATCAGCTTATAAAGTAGTACATGTATAGTGTAGCAAGCAATAGCAACTTATAAAGTAGTACATGTATAGTGTAGCAAGTAATATCAACTTATTCTAGGACATTTTCCTTGTGAGGTTAAGCCATTTCTCAAGAGGCCACGAGTTTAATATTATATAATTATATAGAAATATGTGTCAGAATGAGCTAGCATTATGTAGAAAGATGTGTGATGAACAAATAATTTCCTATTTTCTCACTGAAATATGAATCGTCGTGGGATGCATATTTTTGATGACCATGTATCAACATAAGCTGAGAATCACTGTTCTGACTAACGGATAATCATTGTGCCAGTAAAGAGTTCCTCTGAGGAAGTTATGCATGTTTCATGGAGAGAGGAGAGTTGATGACAGGGCAAGGAACTAAATTATTAATGAAATATATGGAGGCTGTCCATAAATTACGTCAACAATTAAGTGAGGGGTTGCCAAAACGTTTAATGTCAATATTACTGTTTTTATATGTCAATTCAGCAGTTATGTTTTTATAGGTCAATTAAATAGTTGTTAGTTTTATACGTCAATTCAATTGTTATTATGTTTTTATACGACAGTTCAATAGTTGTTATGTATTTTAACCGTCAATTAAATAGCTGTTATGTTTTATACATCAATTAAATAGTTATGTTTTATCGGTCAATTAAATAGTTGTTATGTTTTTATCCGTCAATTACATAGTTATGTTTTTATCCGTCAATTAAATAGTTGTTATGTTTTATCGGTCAATTAAATAGTTGAATTTGAAATATTGTTCTACAAATGTGAAACTTTTGCTGCTGAAATATATATGTATATGGGGAGGGAGGGGGAGATTTGACAAAATCAAGAAGGGGGAAGTGACCTCTTAATTCCTGACAGTTGTTAACAAGGGAGAGGGGTGTCCAAAATTGGAAAAAAATATGGTTGTCCTAATTTATGAACAACCCCCTATAGATAAAATATGCTGTAATGTTGATATATAAATTGCGCCTAATTAGGATTGAGTAGACGTAACAAATATACTAAAAGTACTTTCAATGATATGAGGAAAATATTAACATCTAAACAAATTAGAAACAAGCTAAAAATGAGAATTATACAATGTTACATCTATTCTATATTAATGTATGGCACAAAAACATGTAAAATGAATAAAGAACTAGAAGAAATAATTGATGCCTTTGAGATGTGGGTATATAAAAAATATGGAGAATTTCATGGATAGAGAAGACAATAAACAAGCGGTTCTAACAACACATTCTATGAAGAAAGAACTATTAAAGGAAATAAAGATCAAACAAATAAAGTATTTTGGACATATTAAAAGACATGACACCTTTTTGAAGACATTACTTGAGGGTAAAGTTGAGAGGAGGCGAACAAGAGGTAGGAAGAGATACAAGTGGGAGAGTAACATCATGAGATGGAGAGGTTACAGCCCGGCAGAGTGCACCATCAAGGTAAGAGACCAGGATGTTACAGGTCTGTTGCAGCCAACCTTCATTACCGAGACAGCACTGGATGATGAGTTGTAACAATTACACTTTCTGAAACACCTTGATTTTCTTACATAAATCAAAAGCCAGATTACAAATACCATCTTTATACCAAAACCATATAAGTGTTCAAAAATGCGTGCGTAATGTCATATTACAGCACCTATACGAACACATCTACAGTGGTGGAAAATTTGATTGTACCTCTGGATTGGAGAGACGCTAATATCATCAGGTTACATGAAAAAAGAGCGATGATAACTAATAACTAGTCTTGCTTACATGGTTTGTTATGAATCGCATTGTGGAGTTTGCGCTGAACAGTCCATTGTAGACATGATTTGTCACTGAAATAACTGCGCGAAAAGTCTATAAAATAATATGGACCACTTTTCTTTGCTTTCAAAAACTTCAAAAAATTACGTCACTCTGTCAATCAACAGCAATGGTCTTTTCAGAATAATGTTGAAAATGGGTTGTCAACTGAAATTTATTCAATCGTTTCATGACTGTATGAATCGCACATTGCAGCATAATGGTTGGTCAGACATCTGACTTTTTCTAAAGCAGCAGTTATTCATGTTATCTTTAATGCTGTCAGTCCATCGTCTTCTTGGTCTTCAGCGTAGACTACGGTGAAGTAATCCAATTAGCTTTGAGCAAATTCGGCTCTCTGGCGAAGTGGTACAGAGTGCGTCTGTGACGGCCAAGGTACCGAGTTCGATCCCCGCCACAGACAATTGTGTATCCGGACCGTTCAGAAAGCAATAGCAAACTACTGAACGTATTTATATTGCCTAGAAAATCACCACAGTCAACAAATGTTGGGTTGATAGCTAAGTCCTGTAAAGGAAATGCTACCAATTGTTGTTTTTTTTAGCAAGTAACCCATAACTTTTCTGACAAGAGTGTTCCTCTCAATTTTGTAACAGGGACGACACACGGACGCATATAAGATTGTCTTAAAGACATGGCTGTGTAAAAGGGGAAATAGGATTATGCATGCATGTTTAGTTCTCGAAACGAATTATTCCATTACATTGTCTATTACAGTGCACGCTGTCTATTACAGCGGTCGCTGTCTATTACAGTGCTCGCTGTCTATTACAGTGCACGCTGTCTATTACAGTGCTCCATGTCTATTACAGTGCTCGATGTCTATTACAGTGCTCGCTCTCTATTACAGTGGTCAGGGGACCCGTGTAAATTACACCAAAATGGATACGATGAAAATTGAGGAGCGTGGTGATAAAGTGAAAATAATTAATATACTAATTACTACTATTTATATCAATTTCAGTTGAGGCGCAAATATTATTTTATCCTATTTTTTGTGTGCAATATTTCTATTTTTCTGACACGTTTACTTCGAACGGTGCTATGTGGAAGGTGACTTCGAATCGTCATATCTAATCGAAAAATAGATGTCTTCATTTCTTTTTAAATCGAATGGGCAATATCGGTGCAAATATAATTTAGGGTAATAGATGAAAAAGTTCCCCGCCTTATGTCTATTATGTCACCATCCTCCCTTTCCCCGTCATACTCCCACTTACACTCAATAATATGATTTCGGCATTCGCATAGCTTGTACATTCAAGTTAACTTATGTAAGGTCTTGAATATTTGAGAATAGCTGAGTCCCATACTTGCCATGTCTGTGTCATTAGTATATGAATGATGTTCCCATCGGTGTCATTTCCCCTTACTGTGGCATACTCGCCTTGCTTATGCAAGCTCTTCTCCAGAATATAGGCCCTGCAAGCAGTCACTCATCTTGGTTGATGCAACACAATATGAACTACTCTTGAATAAGAAAAGCGGTCTTTTAAAATGACTCATTTGAGTATTTCTTTGATTATCATTTGATGTCAAAGTACAATCATAGTGACCAATTAAGATCACATTAATAGCCAAATGAGTCATTAAGAAGACTGGAATCATTAGGTCTTACATTGCGTACGGTCACGGTTGTTTTGACTGAGATAATAGGTTATTTTGCATATACTTTGTGACGCGAGACAATGAAAGGCTAGGGTAAAGTCGTTTCAGCCAAGTTAAGTGACTGCTTAAGATCAGCCCGCCGGGCATATACTCTGGTGAAGGGCTTGGTTTACGTAACTGTCGTTGTCTCATTTTAATTGTGACTATGTTATAATTGTTTCAGAACTATTCACGTGTTGAGTCTTGCTAATTATTGTGTGTTTTTTTCTTGCAGCCAGACGGGTCCGATGTCGCAGATTCTGAATTTGTAAGTTTTCATTTCAATGTTACATTTTATTATTGCTGTTATGTTGTTGCGAATGTTGCATGCTGTTCTGAAATGTCCATGTTGTTATGACTGTTAATGGTTTTTGTGAATGTTACATGTTGTTAATGATACATGTTGTTGTGAATGTTACATGTTGTGACTGACATGTTATTGCGACTTTCATTTTGTTGTAACTATTACATATTGTTGTGAAATTTGCATGTTGTTATGCATGTTACGTATGAATGTCGCATGTTGTTAACGTTGCATGTTATTAAGGTTACATATTGCAATCAGTGGTGTATGTTGTTACTGTTACATTTCCTTTTCAATGTTACATATTGCTGTTACAGTTAAGCCATATATGTCGTTGTTAATGTTGTATAGTGTGCTGTTGCAACATGTTGATAATGTTATCTTTTTTATTGTTAGTAATTAAGCTATGTCATACTTGACTGGTTGTGTTTTTGTTAGTGTTAAAGTTGTGCTTTAGTTATTATTAAAGTTGTGTTTATTTTAGTGATAAAGTTGTGTCATACGTAATTTATTATATTTTTGTATTACAGTTAAGTCATAGTTGACCGATTATGATTTTGTAATATTAAAGTTGTGTTCATACTTTGTTGATTATCTTTTTTTAGTGTTAACGTTGTTATAATATAATTTGTTGTTGTTTTTGTGTGTGTCAATTTTAAAGTTTTACCTGATTAGTTATGTGTCTTTCAGATCAACGGTGGTGCAGAATGGCAATTTGAAGAGATCTTGTTGGATAGGGTAAGATATGTTTGTTGTTTTCTTTCCTTTTCGTGTCATTATTACCGTGTCTTATTGCTCCCTATGTGTCATTATTACCGTGTCGTATTGTTCCCTGTCTTGTCCTGTTTCGCCTTGTCATGTCACAATCTATAACCTTTTTCGTGCTATATTTGTATTACCATCTATTCATGGTTAAATAACTCCATCGATCCGGCTTAGCCTGGATGTCCTGGCGTCCAGCCTACTAAAAATCTGACTTCAGCTCATTAAGGGAGAGATGATTGATGCCTAGTGACACAAGCAGCGTCTGATAGCATGAAAGTAGTTTATGAGAGATTGGTAATATAAGAAATAGACCGGTGACGGTACGTTCTTGTTTTTTATTGATGATATTTATCTCTCAGAGGTGTAATGTCATTGAATTCTTGATTGTTTTGTTTGATATTTTTAAAGTTTACTCACGGTGTGTTATATGTACGTAATATGTTTGTATGTGCGTGCATGTGCTTGCCTATAGATTGGGGGGAGTCCAAAATCCAATGATTTTAGTGCTAGGAATCTAGTCAATATACAGGTAAACCCACTCCCGCCTTTCGCCTCTTTTTAACGATTGTTCAAACAAAAGGTAACGGAAAATCTCATGAAAACGACGGAATTTCACACGAGAATAAGCTAAGAGCCTTTTTTTTTTTTTTTTTAAAGGTAAACATCAACCCATAACTAAAACGTATTTTTGACAATGTATTTAAATGTACGTACACTGTCTCTCCGAGTGTATCCCTGTGTGATGCGTAGTTACTTCTGTGCGTATCTCTTTGTGCTGTCTTCAAAGTGCAACATTATGCACTGAGAGAGTGTGTTTTTTTAAAAATAAATGTTCAAGAGTACAACATGTTAACATTATTTATATATGAAGCGTGTTCTGATGAAATGTATGCTGCGTCACCTACGACAGCACACTAGGGGCATGAAGCTATCATCACTGATGTTATAAGTACATATCATTCTCTTCATATGCTTAGTGTCATGTGCAGGCAGTCGCCAAATATGCCCCGTGTGAAAACGAACCCGTCAAAATTTTATCATCATCATCATCAAGTGCCGTCTCCGCAATGAAGGTTGGCTGCAACGTCTCTCCAACATCTCCTGTCTCTTGTCTTGGTGTGCACTCTGCTAGACTGTAACCTGTCCATCGTGTAATGTTACTCTCCCACTTGTATCTCTGCCTACCACTTGCTCGCTTCCCTTTGACTTTACGCTCAAGTAAGGTCTTCAATAGGGTGTCATGTCTTTTAATGTGTCCAAAGTATTTTATTTGCCTGATCTTTATTTCTCTTAGTAGTTCTTTCTTCATATTAAGTGTCTTTAGCACCTCTTTATTTGTTTTCTTCTCTTTCCATGATGTTCTCCCTATTCTTCTATATACCCACATCTCAAAGGCATCAATTGTGTCTTCTAATTGTTTATTTAGTGTCCATGTTTCTGAGCCATACATTAGGAATAGATGTATAGATGGAATAGATGTAGCATTTTATAATTCTCATTTTTAACTCTTTATTTTAAAAATTAACTATATATTAAAATTTTATCAACCAGTTATGGTTCAGTTTTTACAGCCGAAATATGTCGACCAACAAACTTTACCAAAGAAAGCAGGCGTTGCATGGTGTAAAATGTGTTTTTGAAGACAGCAGTTAATGATTGGGCAAGGATTTCGGAAGGGAACTAGTAACAAATGATCTTTCTCGGCCGGTTCAGTCACGTGTTGTTTTGACAGAAGATGTTATCACCAAGGTGGATGTAACAATACGTGTTAACCATCGCCAGAGTTTGTGTTTTCTAGCCAACGTATTTTGCGTCATTCGGAACAATTCAAATGATTCTTCGAAAGAAACTTAAGTATTGGAATGTGTGCTCTCGGTACTTTGTTGACTGGATATTATAATGACAAACGAACGAATTGGATTTTCAACATTTACAGCGTTACCATGCAAAGAGTGATGCATTTCGTCGCAAACGGTGACAGGCGACGATTAGGGTGGCATCACTTTGAGCCATGTAACAGAGCAACCAGTACGCAATGGAAACATCCTGGATCACCAAAGAGCAAAAAATTCAAATCGCCAATTTCTGCTGAAACAGTTATGCTTACTGCCTTTTTTTTTTTACTAAGAAGAATTCTTGTTGGTGTACTTTATACATGTCACGAATGATGGGTCTTCTCTCGCAGCAACATGTGCCCGAAAGACCTGGCCATTTGTGCCCTGTCGCCCTCCCCGAAACAATATTGTCCAATCATTCACTTTTGTCCTCGAAACACATTTTCCACCATGCACAGCCTGCATTCTTTTATGATTTTTTTTTTGGCAGACATTCTTCGGTTGTAAGAAATGGAATCAAATTTGGACATATTAGCTATCACACCGACCATGTTTATAGCTGCCTGCAGAGGGCACAAAATATACGATTTGAAAAACCACATGACTGTTTGTTCTTTGATGTGTACGCATTACATCAGTGACATCTTAACGCTTCTCGCGAGCTGACAACATGGACGGGTTTCATGTAAACACGCATCATAAATGGCCATTTTTGTCTTTCAGACTTTATTTAACAGGTTCGTGCGTTTAGTTCACGTTAAGTTTTTTGTAGAATGTGTGTGCGTGCAAGTCCGTCAATGAGGAGGTTTGGGGTTTTTAATTCAATTGAATTTAATAGAGAATTATTTAATAGAACATTATTTAATAGAACTAACTTAAGTTAGTGGAATACGTCGGACGATCAACAGTTAATGAAACATTGTTTACAATTACCTTGGTTGAATGGCCTGGCAACTCTTTGGGATAGAATAATGATTATGAACTGACAGGACTGCACTCAAGGCAAACCCATTGGTGCTCATTCCTCCCAATCAAATATACTCCTCATTCTTCCCTTTAGATACCCAGTACTACTCGTACCACAGTGTGTACCAAATTCTCCAAATCCTATCCTAGATCAGTAGTTCTCAACACATGTTAGACATTGGCCCCTTTTGAGTTTATCTTCGCCCCACCCCCTCCCTCTTTAGGAGCTTTTAACAATAATAATTGCCCAATTTTTAAAGCTTTATTTCTATAACTCTTGTTTATCGTTCACGTAATTACATTCCTGCTACCCTATGTACCGGATATGTGGCTCTTCACTGCCCTAGGTGCATTATCTATAATAGTGACTACATTCACTAGACTCGCCAAGCAACTGTGAAATTTCTCCCAAATCCAACCTGAATTCACTAGCTAGGTGCATTCAGTGATGAGGCGTGCATGTAAGGATTTTACACATTACTTACAAATCCAATTTGATTATATTCATAATTTACCGTTATATTTTTATACACGTATTTTTTGTCAATATTACACGTTCAGCTAGCATGCTTGGGTGTAAAGAAAACAGAAAGCGATTGGTCATGCACAAAAACTCGGACACACCGTGCTTTTGTTTTGATTACTTCTATGTAATATCTTTGAATACCTGGTCTATCCCGTAATCTTACATGCGGTAGGCGATGTACCTTTATCGCACCGTATATGCGTTTTAATGTAAAGCATGTCGTCTGTCTGTTGTCTTGATGAAGGTGGTTTTTTTTTGCCGAAACGTCGTCTGTCACTATGTCTCGTTGTTAATATGTTTTGTTTATAAATGTTGGGTTTCACATATACATATTTCCGATATATTATCGTGATAGCTGTCTTGTGTTACTCCAACGCTCGCATAATAATTTCGATTATGGGGGCTTTCTACAAATTACGACAGCAATGTGTAGAAATAAAATTTCTCCCCATCCTCTGTCAACAATTGTTAATAATTCCGCCTACTTTCTGCTTACCGGTAATTATATCCAAAAAATATTGACACCACATCGCCCTCCCCAAAAAATATTTAGTCGACAAAGTACCACAATATACTTTTTGTTTCAAATTTTTAAAATAATGTATCAAATTCAAACAATTTAATTGGTGCATTAAAAAAATTGTTTAAACAGTTTTGTTGTCCTGAACTTTTGTTAAATGGGAGTGTCCCCTAAGTCAACAGCTGTGATGCGTTTTTCAGACACCCTTTCCTCAACTTGTTGACGTAATTTATGGACAACTCCTATATAGACATATCCGAGACTGATATTTTATCTCTTGTAGACACATTTGGTAGCATATTTTAATAATAAAATTAGTTGTATTTATTTTCAGGGCGTATCCGTCAACCAAGCATTTTTTTTGGCTGTAGTGATTCTAGGAAATATAAATACATTCAGTAGTGTGCCATTGCTTTCTGAAAGGTCCGGATACACAATTAACTTCGACTGAATTCGGGCTTGGTCGGTACCTTAACCATCACAGACGCGCTCTGTACCTCGCCGCCACAGGGGAATTGAAATGATGTGTTATAATAATATTATAATTTTATAATATTATAAAATTATAATAACCATTGTTATTATAACTGAGCATTTAGGATTTTGTTTGGAATGCGTCTCTCCTTGCTTATTTTAGGGATAATTAATCGAAATATTATATCAATAATTAATTTAAATATTAATTTATTATGGTTAGGAGAGTTGTGTTTCACATAACTAACCCTAAATACATTTATATTTAAAGTTATAAATAACTATACATAAACTGATAAATCTAGCCAAGGGAAATAATCAAATAGGTAGACACGCTTACAAACAAAAACCTAAATGCTCAGTTATAATAACAATGGTAAACATCATTATATTCATAGATCGCGTTTGTCAATTGCATTGCAAGGAGACTGATTCTCTGTGCCATTATCAGGCCTGTCTATGACATGAAAATATGTTTTCTAGTGATGCTCTAGCACCGAGGGTATATTACTCGTGTTTCAAATGAACCAGCAATTCATTAGGTTGTCTCTCTTAGACCTTCGTCTCGTATCCGCAATTGATAGAAGATCTATAATGTGGGAGGATATTTTATAGCATTCTCAATCTCTGGCAACGTTAACCCATATCTTAATGTGTTCATCCTCAGCTTAGTCTGACATAAGGCGGTATTTAGGGTCCTTTTGTTTCACGTAAATGTATGTCTTGGTAATTTAAGAGTATTCAAAGGTCGACAGGACTTGTTGTGGTCAAACGGAACGAAAAGGATATTTGTTGCAAATGTAGTACAATGGCTATTATTGAGGTGGACGTTGTACAGTATTGTAGTAGGAAATGTTGACGGAGCATTGTTTTACAGTGGGTATTATTGTAGTGGGAAATGTTGACGGAGCATTGTTTTACAGTGGGTATTATTGTAGTGTGAAATGATGGCGGAGCATTGTTTTACAGTGGGTATTATTGAGTGGATTGTTGTTATGCAGTGAGTAAATGTGAAGAGGCAATAATTATGTACATTGATTAGTGCTGGAAGGAATAGTTGTGGTAACATAGTGGATAATGTTGATGAACGGGATTGTTGTGCACAGTTGATAATATTTAAGAAGATTTTCACAGGGAATAATGATAGGATCTTGTGTTGTCTTGTCCTATCCATGTGTGCCTATGGGCGTAATGGGGAGCCGAAGGTTCATTTCTTTAGGTAACTGTGTCCTTGCCATAGTGCAGCCTTGGTGTTCTAGTATTTCTCTAATATCATCTATCCATTTTCGTCTGGATCTTCCCGTGTTTCTCTTTCCAATCATAGGATGAGTCATTAAATACAGTGTGTAATGATGTAAGAATTCGTAATTGCACACATAATAATGATATGATAATTCGTTATAGCATATAGTAATGATGAGATTATTCGTTACAACGCCAAATGATGTGGGAAATAGTCGTAGAACATATAATAGTGATGTGAGAAGTTGTTATAGCACAAAATAATGATGATGCAATTTGTTATAGCACTTAACAATGATGATGTGAGAAGCCGTTGTAGCATATATAATAAAGATGCTATGAGTCGTTATAGAACACATAATAATGATGTGATAGTCGTTATATCACATGGAATAGTGATGCGATAAGTCATTATATTAATATAATAATTATGTGATAGGGCGTTATACCGCATATAATAATGATGTTGAAAGTCATTGTAGCACATATAATAATGCCAGAAGTCATTATGACATATATAGTAATGATGTGGTAAGTCGTTATAGCACAGTAATTTTGTGTGAAGTCGTTATATCAGATATAATAATTATATGATTAGTCGTTATATCAGATATAATAATTATATGAGTAGTCGTTATATCAGATATAATAATTATATGAGTAGTCGTTATATCAGATATAATAATTATGTGATAAATTGTTATAGCACAGATACTAAAGATGTAAGAAGTTATTTGATTGAACATGTTGGAAGTAAGGGATAAATTGTAAATAAATTATCTTGAAAGGAAGCGAAGAACATAGCCTTACAGTTGTATTTTGGGGGACCAGTACGTAATTGGTACCAGAGACTAGTAACTGGACCTTTACAAGTGGTAGTTCAGGAAACTTGAATTCATCAGCGCGTAAAAGTGGTCTCACAAAACTCTTGAAATTTGTCGGTAGAACTTTTGTATGTTCAGTGTTCTCTAGTTAATGATGGTGAATTTCGCAACTGTTGCTCTTTCTTGTGAATACCAGTTGGGAAGACGGGATGAAGCTGGTATTTGTGTGAGAATTAAACCCAAGAAGTGGTAACAAAGGAGAATGTTGATGTACAGATGTTATCAGCAAATGGTATGTGGACAAGTTACGATGGTCGGTTCAGAGACAAATGAGAATGTTAAAAAAAATGTAAATTAAAAAATATAATTATACGACAATTACATAAACAGACTTGTTTTGTTAATAAATATAGGTAATGATAATGTCAGAAGAAATATATACACCTTGTATACACCTAAATATACTTA
This sequence comes from Meghimatium bilineatum, assembly GCA_034231615.1. Classification (NCBI taxonomy): domain Eukaryota; kingdom Metazoa; phylum Mollusca; class Gastropoda; order Stylommatophora; family Philomycidae; genus Meghimatium; species Meghimatium bilineatum. The sequence goes on from CM067299.1 coordinate 56,182,473, forward strand.
TACATGGTGCCCATTTAGTGACATGGGACTGATTTAAATTGAAGTAAAACGTAACGTCATGGTTCAAACCATTTAACTGTACTTCAGAATATCACTGCTAAATGCAGATGTTTCGGTATTTGATCTTCTAACTAAACCGCAGACGCATGTGGTTGCGTCTGTGGTCTCACCAATTGCCTACTAGACAAACCACCCCTGCAACAGAAAACTTTAGTAGATGACATGCCCTTATATTGAGGCTCTTTTATGGAAGATTTGTAGCATGTGATCTATACAATTATAGACCCCCCATGAGTAAAAGGCCCCTTAAATAGGCATTGAACTAAGCCGAAAGCTAAAGTCTCCTGGGTATGAAAGAAAGCTCAGAAAAAACACCCCACTGCACATAGGAAGTAAAATATAATTGCTCCCAATTCATGGGGTTCTCAAACAAACAACAACAACTAAGCCGTTGCGAATATTTCCAACACCTTTTGTGAATAGAGCTGTAATATGAAAAAAATCATGGGATAAACGTTCCAGTGTAAGGTAGCAACCTAAACAGGAAGTAAGTGGCTGGAGTAACACAGGGCAAATATTAAAATAAACAAAAATAGGTAGATATGTTACCAAAATAAAACATATAACAACCTACCAACGAGATGCAGCTCGTTGGTAAGTTGTTATATGTTTTATTTTGGTAACACATCTACCTATTTTTGTTTATTTTGATATTTGTAGTGAAAAACTACCCAAAATAAGGCACACAATAGCAGTATATGTTGCATGCGGAGAATACACAAAGTTTGAACAGCAATATTTTCACAACAACGTAGTTATTAATTTTTTGACACTCTGTAATAATGTAATACGTATCCATAACCCGTCCGGGTAGCAGCGGTACTACATTGGAAGCATTGGACACACAGCCTCCTCCAGCGATTTATATCCTTAACGATGCAAAGTAATAATATTGATCTGTCCAGTCATTGATATTGTCTACCCATGCTTTTCCTTAGCTCTTCTACTTCTTACACCCACATCTGTACTCATGAATATTTTTTGACAGGGAATCATCTGGCGTACATGTCCAAATCATGAAAATGTTTATTTTTTACTATTGAAAGTGTTGGTTCTTGTGAACCTGCGAGATCCTCTAAAAGTTATATAGACAATGAGAAGTTTGGGGTTGCCACAACCATTAGTTTTTCCACACGAAATAACAATTGCGTGTTGTCTAGTTTCGTGTAATTTTTTATTACCCTAAAACTAAATTTTAATCTGTTTTTGTTTTCTTCAGCATGAATTTCAGTCTGGCTAGTGGTGCACCTAACAGCAAATCTCTAATATATGACATGTTTATATAGTGCGTTTGTCTTTTAGGGAGAGAATCTGTATCTTCTCCATCCTCACTCCTGATCTTATGAAGGATCTCTGACTTTACAATGTCATTAATCGTTCTGTACTACTCCATAGGGCAATGGAGGACTTGGATTCAGCATCGCTGGGGGCAGTGATAACCCACACATGGGTGAAGACCCTAGCATCTTCATTACTAAGCTCATTCAAGGCGGCGCTGCAGCTGATGATGGCAGACTCAAGTAAGTGTGTGCGTGTTCCCATTCCAATTCTGTCTGTAGCACCATATAGCTCTTTTCTCTTTCCTTCCTTTTTGTCTGCCACTTTATCTCTTTCTCTTCTCTCTGTCTGTCTGCGGCACTATGTCGCTCTCTTTATTCTCACTTTCTGTCCATGTGCTAGACTCTTGTTTATTCTAAGGTGCGTGATTTTGCACACAGCCAAACGTTTGTTGATATTCGTCGCGACATAGTGTCGGCTTGAAGTACGTTGGCAACAATATATTTGTTTCGCTAATGACATTAGCTATAATTACATTGTGTCTATTCCCTTCTCTGACTGTCAGCACTGTTGCATTTTGTATCTGGCTACTTCTCACTAGCTTGGCAGTAAGGGTTCTCACTAGCTTGGCAGTAAGGGTTCTCACTAGCTTGGCAGTGAAGGTTCTCACTAACTTGGCAGTAAGGGTTCTCACTTTTTTTCTAGTGTCTCTAACTGCATGCGGAGGCTCTCATGTCATTGTGACGTCTCCACTCTTTCTCCCTTCATTACCTCTTAAAGGTGATTTCAATGGTCTGATAACCTCTTTAGATGTGATTTCAGTAGTTTGAGGACCTCTTTAGAGACGATTTCAATAGTTTGATAACGTATTTAGATGTGATTTCAATGGTTTTGCTAATCTCTTTACTCCTTAGAGGTGATTTCTGTAGTTTGATTACCCCTTTAGATGTGATTTCAATAGTTGTGATAATCTCTTTAGATGTGATTTCAATAGTTTGAAGAGTGTTATGTCTAGAACTAGCTGTAATGATGTGGTAGTGACTTCTGACATAAGAAGTATATCCTTGAGCGAAATTGCAGACTGAAAAAGGAATATGTTTCTGTGGTGTCTAAGAATGAAATGGTAGATGTACTGATATATTTATTGTGCTGCGTTATGGTGGATTGTTGAGAAGTATATTTTTGTGGTGTGCTAGATGTTACTCAGAGAAAGTATATTTTGGTGTGTTCCAGTGTGAGTTCTTGAAGTATAATATTTTGTATGTGTAAGGATGGACTATGAGAAAGTATATTTTGGGGTGTGCCCAAGTGAATTGTTGAGAAGCATATGTCTGTGTTGTATTCAGTTGTGATAATCAAATGGTTACTTAAAAATAGCATCACTCTTTGAGTGGGTATGCACACAGAAGGTAACGCAGGTCTGCATCGTGAGTGACTATGAGTATGATTAGGAAGGTACAATTGGGTCTCGTTCGCGAACAGTGGATTGAGGCCTTGAGAAATGCGAGGCTGAAAGTGATTGTAATTTGTTTTCGTGCCGGTGCATGTGGGTGTTAGAGGCAATGAAAGAGCAGATCTACTGGCGTCATGTGCGATTGTGGCACAAGGCAATTGATCGAGATGACGTTTTGAACTCCTTAAGAGTTATATCACGCGAAAGGGAGACTAGTGTGTATGATGATTCCTTTTCAATGCCAGGATTAAAGATCAGGGTTTGGAATGCGGTGTTGCTAGAAGTGAACATTTTGGAGTGCGCAGAAGATCGAATAATGGTCAACCAGCATAGAACCGGTACTGTCAGTAGAAGTGTAAGGGCGGATACAGTCAGGGAGAAATCGGAGCAACTATGGACGTGTCCAGTTTGCAATGATGATGATCCGACTACTAATTAACTAAGCATCACTCTTAGAAATATTATACCCACTTAATAAACATGTGATAATTATCTCGATCTTTCTTCTTCCTTTCTGCCTGCAGAACTATAACGATTTCTTCTCTCTTTCTGTCACACAATATCGATCTCTTTGTTACCTCTTTCTGTCTGCAGCAAAATGTCGATGTATTTCTTCCCATTCACTATGCAGCACTATATAACTCTTCTCTCTTTCCTCCCTTTCTGTCTGTCACATTATCTCGTTCTCGTCTCTCTTTCTGTCTACCACATTATCTCGTTCTCGTCTCTCTTTCTGTCTGACGCACTATTTCACATTCGTTCTTCTCTCTTTATTTCTTCTGTGCTATTACGCTGTCATTCTTCTCTCTTTCTGTCTGCTGCATTATATCGCTTTCATTCTTCTTCCGTTCTGTCTGCCGCACTGTGTCCTTTCTTCTCTTTTTCTGTCTACTAATATTATATCACACTCGTCTCTCTTTCTATCTGCCGTACTATATCGCTCTTTATTCAACTACTCTTAGTTATAAAATTGATTTTGTAAACATGTTAGAATGAGTACAAAGCAGTATGAAACTTGTAACAGTAAAAATGAAAATATCCCGTTGTTCAGAATGCTATTACGGTTGACAGACCCGTATTATTCTGCATCATAATAGAGTAATATCCAAGGCCATATATAGATACGGGAGAGAGGAGAGGGTTGGGTTAAGTTGAAGAATGCATTCTGTGTAATAGAGAATATTTATGACACCTAATGCCTCAAGTCGGGTGATGTCGAAAGGCGCAGGTATCGTAGCCACGCTGTAAATGCGTTTTTTTTTTTACATTCTGTTCATTAGGAGGAGTTTGACGAAATCAGAAGAAGAATTTATGACACTTTATTTTACCATTTATTCGTATTATTGCTAGTGCGATTCAGTGAATGCTGTTTGCCTCCCTCTAACCTTAATCATAGTTTGTATCCCTCGGCCAATAGAACTATATCTTCTTCTGAAACAACTGACCTACACAATAGTAACAGAACGTAAAAACAATAGATTCAATTTAAACTACAAAAAGACGAAAGTAATGGTCATTTCTAGAAACAAATCACCCCAGACATAAAGCACCAAATTGAACAGCTCAACATTAAAGTCGCCCGTGTGTTGCCGGGGCCCGAAAGGGGAGCAAATAATAGCAACACTGTTTACCTTCCAGGCATGTCATAAAAGGCGACTAAGGAAGATATGGAATGGAGTTGTTGGCTGTCCCATTCCATATAGGGTCAGTGACCCAAAGCCATGATGAAGTCGGATGTGTCAGGCCGAAAGGCGCAGATATCGCAGCAATGATGTAAACCATGATACAACGCATTCCTTTCTCCGAACTACATCTTGCTAATCTGCAGGATTTTGAGAACGAACGCAGAAGAAGAAGAAAGAACATTAAAGTAGTTACAACAATTTACATTAAGAATATAATATATAAGCGCTAAGGATTTATTATTATAGAAAAAGAATCATAAGACAGTAAATGGGGTTTGAATTACGTCCGTTCAGCCGTCACCTATTTGTGAATTTAGTCAAGACTTCCAATGTGAATATTTTCAAGCTACCATGCATATGAACCGCTCAATCAACACACAGATAAAAAAAAAACAACACACACACACACACACTGTACATGTACGTAAATTACTTAATCATCAATATTTCTTAATTATATTTTGAGAATATTATTCATTTGAGAATGTTACATCGGAGACAATCTTGTTTATGTCCTATTATGTTTACAAGTAGGCCTAACTGGTCCTTGTAGTACAGAGTGGCACGTATAAATGTTAAATGTTTGTGATTTTCTGCTAATCTACATACGTGTGCGTTGCGTGTGTTGTTGTTTATTGACCAATCCATATTCATAGTAGCTTGAGAATATACGCATTGGTAGTCTTTACTAAAATTTCATCTCTTTCTGGGATTGCGAATAGGTCGAATACGGAAGACGCGTTGACGCTAGTTGCGAGGCGAATAGATCCCGCCGAACGAATCTTGTTCAAATTTCGTTTTCTGCCTTATTATTTTTTCACCAATTTAAATACCTGGAAACACTGATTTCATAAAATTAAAAGCATCATGTGCAACAGATTTTTATCCATTTCGGTGCTGTGACGATTCGCTGAATAACCGTTTCGAATATCATATCATTTATCTTATGCATGTACGCAAAAGTAATATAAATGTTACTAGATATTTTGATAATTATAGAACAAACAACGTGAATATGATACGTAATATCATAAAAGATTGTGCCAGTGTGATATCTGTTCTATCTATAACATCTCTATTATCACCTCATGTTTACCCTTGCAACAGCATTTTTCTCTTAACGCCTGCTTTATTACTGTGATGCAACTAATCAATTATCCAGTACTGTTCTAGTGAACATTAAAGGAATTGTCTATCCTTGCTGCCCCAATCATTATATTGAATACAGTCTAATAATCACCATGACCAAATTTAGATTAAATAAAATATCTGAGCTAGCCCATTACAATGTTACAACTCTTGACTGATTCGATTGAGCTTGTCTTTAATTTGTCAATTTTTTATAGCCATTTTTTATAGTTATTGAAAAAATACGGATAAGTTTGATCAGTTGCGAGTAGTGACTCGGTGATGGGTTTGCGCCAGTGTGTTAATTAATATAAAGTATGTCATGGTAATGATTCAAATTCAGGAAGGTAAACTGAAGTAGTAGATATAGGTTTTGGGTGAAGGTGTGCATCTCATTACGAAACATGAAAATTGCGTTAACTACAAATACATTCGGAATAGCCTAGACAGGTTTCAGTTGAAATAGAAGAACATTAAAGACACTTGGAACTTAAGTTTTATGAATAGCCCGTGACTGCCGTCTCTTTGTCGAGTCATGGAGTGTGTATTAACTATAGAATAACGGTTTAACAGTTACTGTTTTCTTGGACATTAGAGATCATTATTTTCCTGGGCATCAATTTCCGTATGGCTGTGGTAGGCAAGGCGTTGGACTTTGTTTGACTACGTCTATCTCGTATGATGTGTTCCACCATCCGTGAACTGATTTCATGTAAGAAATGTGTGCCTTCGGATACACAAAAATTTAGCATATGAGAGCCTACTCCCGATATTCGATAAATTGATTTCCACCTGAAAGTAATGGCAAACTACAGGAGTAATGTGCCTAGTAATGTATTTTGACTATTTTGGATATTCTGAACACACCTCTCTGGCTGCGGCGGGTCAACTTGCCCAGAATCGCAGAGTGTACAGAGAATCTATCAAGAAGACTACATTCTGAAAAGAATATGTCACATGATTATGATGAGAATTGGACTACGGTTTATTCACTAATGTAGCCAAAATTTTGATCATCAATGTCAGCAACACCTCATCCAAGTGTAAGTTTTATACACAAATTATTTATGGACTGGGGCTATTTTGCTTCCTACCATTTATTTGTTATCATTATGTGCTTCACGAATATGATTGAAAGTTTGTTCTCGACCATCATTAAACTTCGACTGATTATTTGTTCTCGACCATCAATAAACTTCGGCAAGGCTTCAGAATTGTTACATGCGCAAGGCTTTTTCCTCTAGCGTTGTGCGATCTTCACCATAGACATTGTACTCAATATTGTATCTCTTCACCGGAGATTTTTCTCACTGATTTCATAATCTTGACCTATTGAATCTAACAGCTTGGATGTCATTGTCGTTGTACACTGTGTTGCCGCAGTTATTTTAAATTGTGGGGGGCCAAGTGCAACCGATAATATATATTTCTTGTCTATGTTCATTCAAGTCTCATTCCATCTTAGCCTTCACAGAAATGGAGTCGGTTCCTAAAGCATTAACCAGATGCTTCGCACATACTTCCAAACTACCTGTTACCGGGAGAAATCGCGAGAATATACTTTTAAAGTCTTGGTATCTACTAGCCCTGGCAGTCGTACGAGATCAACTTAACACATTTTTCATCTGTGATATTAATATGAACAGTCGATATTAATATGAACTTACGAAATTAATATGAACAGAATACTTATGTAGGAAACAGGAAATGAAGTCTTACTGAACGACGACTAGCACACTATCACTGTCGGGTTCTCGCGTGAAATAATAATGCACACAACACTACACAGGATATAATCATACAAATAACAATACACATGTCGTAATCTACGTTTCGATCAAAAGATCTTTATCAATATAAGCACAAAACATAAAAAGATGAGTAGAAATGACAACGACACACACACGTGTCCGAGCGAAATGTGGATGTGAGATGCCGGAAGGATAGGAACAGGAAGTACATAAAAACGTAAATATATGTGAAAACGAAATGAACAAATCAGATAACGTAAATGACGGAACAAAATGAATAAACACAAAGACCACACCAACCGTGAACTAGACAAAATAGTTGTCGGAATTATCCTAATGGCTTGAGAGTACCCAACTCAAAGGTAAGACGATTTTCTAGAGCGTACCTTGATCTATCATCGGTGGTCATCATCTGATGACAGTGACCTGAATATCATGAACGCCAAGGTGGCAACGGCCGTTGAATTGTGTGGTAACCGGAGTAGGTGTACTGTGCTTGATATTAAAAATGGTTGCAGAAAACGATCGCTCAATCTTAAGACAGTTTCACCAATATACTGCTTGCCGCAGCGTTTACATATGATCACGTAAATGACATTATGGGATTCACATGTAAAGGTATCATCATTTGTGAAAGTGGCATTAGGAAATGAAACAGAGTGCATCTGAACCACATAAGGACATGTGTAGCAACGACCGCCTGAGCAACAATAGTCGCGACAATAGACAACCAGAGGCAAATCCTGGAAAGCGGCACGGGTGTTAGGATCAGACTGGAGAAGGGAATAATATTTAATCCCAGAATGCATCGAACAGTGGAGTTATGAGGATGAAAATGACATGTTTAACTCTTATCAGATGAGAAGCAAGAAACCTGGAAATTAGTCAATGTATCGAGGCGAGATAACTGGCGTACACGGAGCCAAGCCGATGAAAGGATGCTGTCGGGGAACAAGCATCTACGGAAGAATTCAATCATCTCAGAGGATTTGTCGAGAAAGTCGCTACATAAGCGACGAAGGCGAAGAAGCTGGGAGTACGGCAGAGAGTTGCGACAAGCGAGAGGATGAGAAGAAGTGTAGAGCAGAAAGCCATGTGAACAGTAAATTTATAGTAGACGTATGTGCTGAGGTAAAGGGGACGAATAGTGACAATGATGTCAAGGAAGTAGACAGAAGTAGGGAGATGTTGATGTGAATTGAATAGCAGCGTTGAAATTGTTGATAAAGTTGATGAAGCGAGGCAATTCTGTTTCGGGCATGTCAGTAACACCTATACCATCATCAATGCACCTGTGGAAAAGAGATTGGAACGGAACATCATAGGTCGATCAAATTAAATGTTGAAGATGTCCCATGAAAAAATACGCATAGCAACGCCACTAATCTGATCGAAAAAAATATCCATCACATTCAAAAGAGTTGAGTCAGCACCAGTTCAGCAAGGTGGATGAGAGTAGGAGTGGATACAGAGGGATGGGGACTTTTGTCCAGAAAGAACTGCAGAGCCCTGATACCATCAACATGGAGCTATAGAAAGAGAATAAACATTGAGCAAGAACAGACGATAAGTACTGTCAGAAGACAACTGGACATAAAAAAATTGGTCAGGGAATGCTTGGTGTCTTTCAAGAACGAAGGCGGTTGTTCGACTAAGGATTGAAAAATGCTGTCAAGGAAGTCGGAGATGCGCTCAGAGAGACAAGATCAAGCAGAGATAATGGGTCTACCCGGATTCGATTTCTTGTGAATTTTGAGCAGCATATTTATGGCAATGTTTGACCGTTTATGGTTATTAGGATCGTCTGTGGTTTGATGGACATGCTGAAGATAGTATAGGTAATTTTTTTTACATTGATGGACATGGACCATTGGTTTGTCCACATGACCTAATTGTCCATAGTTTCCTGTAACCTTATTTTTGTTGTGCCTACTATACCATATTGTCAGTTCGTCTGTATATATTGCAGCGTTTACTTTACGCGAGAGGATTTGATACGTGTCGTTCATGAATATAAGGAATAAAATGTACACTCCATTCTTTAAGAGTTTCTTCTGCTGTGCTTCATTTCAAGCTTCACTGCTGCCTTTCAGGTAATGTTTTATCCAGCAATACATGCGCCCCGTCACTTTGTTTTGTTGTAATTCAAGGAAGAGTCAAACTTTCTACCCACAATCAAAGGCTTTATCCATGTCTACCCACACCACTGATGTCTGCTTTTTTTTCCTGGAAAGCATCCTCAACTTCTTTAGCAATTAGTATGATCTGATCTTCAGTTGAACTACACTTTTTGAAAACTTCCAGGTTTAGCAGGATTTTTTTTTTAGGAACCACATCATTCTTTTATTCATTTTAATTATTTTTTATATATTTTTTTTTTTTTGGTTTGCCTTTATTATGGATGGGTATCATTATGGCGGTTTTCCACACCTGTGGCCCTAGGCTTCTATCCTAACAGTTGTTGAAAAATTTTATTAGTGTCTTTTTTAGTGGATGTTCTGATGTGCAGTTTATGTATCTGGTCCATGTGATTTCCTAAGTGTTAATTCTGCTAGTTCTTCATTTAGTTTATTCATCGTGAATGTCATATCCATGACATCTTGTTTATCTTTGCTTATCTCTTTTCGATATTCCGTAGTTCTTTTCTTACTTCTCTTCACCTATTTTCGTCGACTTTATGGCAGACAATACTTCGGTAATACTGTATAAAGTTGTTTGCAGCCTTCTTTCCTTGTGAGTACATCTTCTCCATTCTCTATAGCCACTGGTGCTGTTTTATTATCTTCGTTGTTGAACATTTTTCGTATTTTTCATAGTTTTCTTCCCTCTTTGTCGAAGTTAAAATTTTCTTTTTTTTTTTTTTTCATGCCAGCTTTTCCTTGTGTTAGTAATTGTGGTTTTTCCTAGTTTGGCTACAGCATCTTTTAGTGAGATATTTTCTGTGGATGGGATTTTTTCTGCTGTGTATCTGGCCTTTGACACTTCTTTCTCCAACTCATAAAGTTCGTCAGACCAGTATGGCTTGTAATTTTTTCTATCACCTCTTGGTATGGTTTGCTTGGCTGTTTGCAGAAGCCTGCAGTTGTGCAGTTTTGTTCACGTTTTTAATCCTTTTATTTAGGTTTTTTAGGAATTTGTCTGTCATGTAAGCATACTTACTCCAGGTTGCTTTATTGAAGTTCCATCTAGGTGTGGTTGTGGGTCCAGCAGGGATGTGGTTAATGCCAATGGTGAGTTTGATGGGGCGATGGTCACTTCCACCAAACTTCTCCAGCACTTCCCTGTATGTTATTTTAGCTAAAGCGTTTGTTGCAAAGGCTAGGTATGGGGTTGAGGTGGTGTGCCATCTTCTAGAGTAGACAGTTGGATGATCTTCGTGTTCATTAAGTAGTTGTTAGGGTTAGGGTTAGTTTCGCCTCACACTGCCAGTCTTCCACTTCTTCTCCTCTAATATCTAGTTCTGTATATCCCCAACTCTGTGAGTGGCTATTTATGTTACCAATCACAAGGCAGTTATATTTTATGTATCGATATACTCTTGTCTTGTGGACAGTAATATCCATATCCTGTAACCTCTTTAGTTGGAAGAGTTAGCAGATTCCAATTATTTCAGCGTGTCCTTCGATGTTTACTCGGATTTATGAGGCAAGGATTTTTTTTGACCAGCATAAGTACTCCTCCTTTATGTCTCTTTTCTTTATTATTCCAAAATGTTTGGTATCCTCAGATGTTGAATCTGATGTTGTTTGTGATGCGTGTTTCCTGTATGCATGATATATCAATTCCTTCTTTGTGTAATTAGTTTGCAAGTGATGTTCTTTTATTGTATACACCTTCTACATTCCACTGCAATATTTTCAAGTACTCATTCTTGTTTTTGGAGTCTGCATCATGATCTTTATGTGTTTTGTGAACCAGTAGTTGTTTTCCTCTGATCTATTTTCCTGGCTCCACAAATTGAGTCAGAGGCACCACCAGTCGCTGAGGGTGAGCTCCTTCGAGGCTTAGACACCCGGCACTTCATCCGCCTGACGGGATTTCACAGATTAAGCACCAAAACGAATCGTCTGACACCTTTTATTTGACATATGAAGTCATTATGTGGCGCTGTGGTTTTCAGCATTGGCAGTCATGTACTGGCTGGACTATTGTGTACCTTTAGGTTCAGTGTCACCGTCTTCCATCTTATTTTTGAGTCACGATGTGTTTCCCAAGCCCTTACCCATCCAAGAATTTTCCACAGGGCAGTGAAGGTTTCAATTAGAAGTTGTCTTTCTAGACAGCTTGCCTACCATGGTTAACGAACACCATCTGCCCGGGGTTTGAAGTCAGAGTTCCCCTTTCCTATGATAATTTTTTGTTGCCATGGATTCATTATCCTTCCTCTGTAGTTTATTTTGTGTGATCTAAGGTTCCTACCACTCAAGGATGATTATTTAAGAGTATTTCTTTCTGTTGTTCCAATATCCATAATTCTCCCTTGTCCTACCCAAACCTCTAACCCCTATCTAACCTCTAACAGCCTAATGCTGCCAGTAGCTGGGCACATGGGGTATTTCAGTGGATATATCAACGTCACCTGATATCCCGTCCCATCCTGGTAGGCAGCAACACCGGTTTGGTCAGCGACTGCTTATTAGTCCAGAAAAATGTATGGCTTATTTCGCATCTGACCTCTATATATAGAGGTTTTTCCACTATCCTTCACCTGTGGACCCTCCTGGTAGGGATCGTTAGCCCCCTCCCCCCCCCGTTCGATGGCAGACAACCTTAACAGTCACTAAATTATTGTATGGAGCACTAATTCAACAGTCAGAAGACCTACACTGTTTTAAGAATGGCATTGTGCTGACAATAGTATAATTACTCATCAGCATTTGACTTCATTCTTGATTCTTGATTCTTCATTAGAAACTGGCTTCACAACATGTGGGGCATTCCCATAAGTGCTCCTCCCTCCGTTCCAGCAGCCGTTTCAGTGTATGTAGACTCAGAGTCCCAGTCAGGTGGTGGTTGTGCGATCTTCGGGACTTTCCAAAAAACTTACTTTTCCTTCCCTCACCCTTAGATACTCCCATTTCTAATATTCTCTGTATGTGTTCATCTTGAAATGAATTTATTACTGCCTTCATTAAGTCTGTTTTATCTTTTCTCTGCAATGTGCCGTCAATCGCCGCATTGCCTGTCAATAAGTCGGCTCTCTCGTTTCCTCTGACCACAGCATGACCAGAGCAGTATATCCATGTAATGCTCTGGACAATTGGGTTTTTCAACAAGTTCCACCGTTCTTTTCTCAGCATGATCTTTTATTTCTTGCGCAGCATGCTTTGAGAGTTTGTGAGTATTACCGCGTGTGTTGATGTATCATGTATCAGCCAATTGAGAGCTGCTGTAACTCCCTCTATCTGCATCCTCATGCTCAATGTTGAAATTGTTGAAGATTTCTCAACTAACTTCATGCCGTTTCTGTAGACAACAAAACCCCATCCGCTTTTATTTGTGTTTCTGTTAATGGGGCCATCTGTGTATATAATTATGTCGTAGTTTCTAGTGTAGCTGGGCGTTGTTCATGCACTCTAACCTGGGCCCTGACACCCGTCTATTTTCGACACGCTTTATCTAGTTGTATTATTAATTTAGTCATTGATTGTTTCTCAGTGTCTACCTCCATCCATGCACTGCCCTTTCCTATTTCTTCAAATTCACATACTCTTCTTAGTGTGTCTTCAGTATCTGCTATCCATGATCTGCCACGCTTGATTCGTTTTCCCTTTGGCTCATCTAGACGTTGGTGTAATGGGTGGTGGTTGTATTCTGTCACTATAAGGTACGACCTAACTTGTGCTAACCTGATGTCGCACTCTAATACTGAGGAGATCAAGCAGAAATCTCATAGCAGAGATGAGTGTATCTCTAGTACACCCCAGTACCGCTCTCATCGCCTAATTTTGGACTTTTTCCAATGTATCGTCTTGTGTCAGTGACAGTATTAGTATGCCGGGGCCATAGTTATTGACAAATTTCGTCTTTCGTATTTGTCGCCTTCCTCATTAAACTCTTTAGTTCAAGCACAACGTCGGCGTGTCGGAACAACATGGCAACTGTTATCGAAGGTTACTACTACGGGGTCCTCAGAAAAAAAAAAGAAATCGCAAGCGCATCCAAGTATTTGGCTATCAACAGCAGCGACAACAACACCATCGATCGTGTATACGAAAAGGAACAATACGGAATCAAGGGTCCATATGTATATACAGTCAATTAGCGGAATGTAAAACAAACTTATATATATTTCACACAGTAATGACTGCGGGCATTATGTTGACCGCGTCATACATAGGTATGCCGTTAGTCAATGAACAATACATATTGATGACTTTAAAATAGAGGCACTCCTACTGTTTACTTGACTTTAATAGTCGGGCTACCAAAAAGTGAAATGAAAATCACGAAATCAAGCATTTAAAAAAATCAACAATGCATTATTCAGTCACATGGACCATAAAATGGGGAGAAAAATATTAGATATAATAACTAAATTGCTTATGCCAAGTCAGTATTGTCCTCTCTATGTGAGAGCTATTGATTTACCCTTTAAAATGGATACTTATATATAAATTCATATTATTTTCCTGTTAAGATGGCACACACGTTTTGTATTTTTATGTTACAAAATCAAACTTTTTAAAAACCTTTTTGACAACATCGCTTGCCAATATTACGTTATTTTTAATTCACAAACAATAGGTTGCGTGAAAATTATTTTGTTACCATGAATATTATTAACCTTCTGCGAACCGGAAGGAGACGATGTCTTTGCTACAGGATAGATGAATCTAAGGAAGATATATTATGTAAATAAAAATACGTTAGGATTGGTTGAAATGATTGCTTCCACTTGTTCTTATTTTCTTAATTGTTCTCATTTTCTCCGTGGTTACGCTTTATTTCGTTTCACGTTACAATTTGTTCCGTTATATCTGTGCCCGCTCAACAGAAAAGTGCCAAAAAAAAAAATATGTGTATATATACATCATATATATACATATATACACAGCAGGTGAACAATATATTAAAGAAGTCAAATTGATACGGTGTTTAATCCAGACAATGGACATTTCACCAGAAGCACAGCACCCTATGTAATATATCTTTGTCAATTGATATATGGAAGAGAGTTCTGATGGTACATGGAAGAGGATCTTGGACAATCAGCGAATTAATTTAAAACGTAAGTGCAGAGGTATTTGGTTTAATTGGAGAATGTTGAGATCAAAATGAAGATAAAGAAAAAAAAGTATAGCTATGATATCTTCATTGAAATTCATTGAAAATGGGAGCTGCACACTCACATACGATGTCCACATGTCTTGGGACATCATTAGAATGGGGAACATTTTTGCGAAAACGAGCATGTTGAAAAGCAAGAGGGGTAGGGAAAGACCAAAAGAAAAAAATGACGGACAGTTTGGGAATGTTGGACATTATGGGGCATTGATATGAGAAACTATTGACGGCACCCGAGACAAAAGGCTGTGGAGAAACATGATAACCAGCGTCACGCGGCATGAACTATGAGAAGATGCATACAGTGCGTCCATAAATGTATGAGGGTAGGTGTAAACTATGAGAAGATACATACAGTGTGTCCATAAATGTATGAGGGTAGGTGTAAACTATGAGAAGATACATACAGTGTGTCCATAAATGTATGAGGGTAGGTGTAAACTATGAGAAGATACATACAGTGTGTCCATAAATGTATGAGGGTAGGTGTAAACTATGAGAAGATGCTTACAGTGCGTCCATAAATGAATGAGGGTAGGTGTAAACTATGAGAAGATGCTTACAGTGCGTCCATCAATGTATGAGGGTAGGTGTAAACTATGAGAAGATGCTTACAGTGCGTCAATAAATGTAATAGGTTAGGTGTAAACTATGAGAAGATGCATACAGTGCGTCCATCAATGTATGAGGGTAGGTGTAAACTATGAGAAGATGCATACAGTGCGTCAATAAATGTATGAGGGTAGGTGTAAACTATGAGAAGCTGAAGTATATACACCGGATGCAGCTTTATGACTTTCTATCATAGACTAAGTGCATAATTATATTTACAGTCTGCCCTTAAGATTTTACTAAGAAGTTGTTGAACATTGTGGACCTGAACGTTCCCAGCTATGTGACCAACGGCACATCCCGTGACAGAATAATTATTGTACAGTAGATTTTGCATAGATGGATTCAAAAACAGTAATAATTATTCACTTCAGCAAGCTTCCACATATTTATAGTCATAAAATAGTAGACAATATAAATATATCAATGATAACACAGGGAGAGATGTTTGCATGCATATAACCATTCTGAACCTCACGTGCAATATCAACTATCTTACAAGGATGATGATGATTATGACAGAATTTGCATTCTTTTGATTTTCCGTTTTCCAGAGTTTCTTCTTAAGTCGTAACTGTTTTTTTTTAACTCAATGTGGCTTGACTAAACCATGAATTGGCTAGCCTTCTGCGTTGACGAGAAATTCCCTGTGAGTATCTTACAATCGTGAGACATGATACAGATAAAATTATTGATTCTCTCCCAGCATCCCAGGTATGGATCTTCAGCAGGCTTTTTTCACAGTATAAATGAATAGGAGTAGCCCAATGGTTCTCAAAGTTAACCATATAGCCTCCTCCAAGGAGTCACTGAGATGATTTAGGGGTGCCACGAAAAACAACATTGAAGTTGGAGTCACATACACGTCTAGGTAGAGCCACAGAAATGAAATTACTTGAACGAAATTTAATACGGAATATATTTAATTCTCCTTGAAGAAAGTGAATAAGTCTCCAGGATGGCCACAGAAGTTAAATTATTCCGAGAGGGGGCTACGGGCAAATAATGTTGATAACCACTGGAATAGTGAACCCAAGTTTTGTTCTCCTTAGTGACCTCATTTGACGTTCATGACAGGTAACAGAGGTACTATACTTTGTTCCCATTTCTACTCCTGTAATACACATGCTGCAGTACATCATATCATAATTGTTAGACTTTTCCCCATGCATTCTACATCCGTGTGGTCAGAACACAACGCAGCTCGAGAGTGTGCCATGTATGTAAACATAATCATGAAACTGTTGAGCAGCGCTTCCTCTGGTGTCAAATTCCTGGATAGTGTCAGAAAGAGATGTATTTCGACAAAACATTGAGATTAGATACAATGGTTTGGTCATCTGGAAAGAATGCCGTGTGATTCATTTAGTTTATAGCGCATATACGAAGAGAGGAGAAGCAGAAAGAAGAGCCAAGGGTAGACCTAGAGTACGCTGGATCGACAACATCACAGAGACATTACACGAACACCAAATAACATTATCTGAAGCTGCCAGAAAAGCGAGAACAAGAACATTGTATCACCCTCGATACCCGTAAAGAGTAAAAGAGGAAGGAAAGAAGAAGAAGAATGAGAAATGAAAATATGTTGTATGGTACAAAAGCAGCAAATATATGCAGATATCGCTGCGTTATGTTGAATCGTCGCACTAAATCCCAAACCGCATTAAATGTTTACGGATAGAGTATGAGGAAGAAGATAGGAAACAAAATGGGTGCAGCGACTGTATCAACCAACAAAAATACATATAATGCGTGTGAGATCAGAGATTCATAATTTAGATTAGATGTATTTACAGCGCGGAGGGGTATAATAAACACAGGGTTGCGCAACTGTCATATGGAGAGTGCAATCGTATTGAAAGCAGGCATTAAAACCGTATGGTGAGCACTTTCAGCATTGTTGTGGTGAGAGTACTTCATATTGATAGCATTATCTTAGTGAGAGTACATCCGTATTAAAAGCATTGTTGTAGTGAAAGTACATCCGTATTGAGAGTATTATTGTAGTGAAAATACATCCATATTGAGAGCATTGGCATGATTATATTGAGAGAACATCCCTATTGCGAGCATTGGTGTAGTGAAAGTACATCCATATTGAGAGCATTGGTGTAGTGAAAGTACATCCATATTTAGAGCATTGTTGTAGTGAAAGTACATCCATATTGGGAGAATTGATGTAGTGAGAGTACATCTGTACTAAGAGCAGTTTCTTAGTGAGAGTACATCCCTATTAAGAGCATTATCTTATTGAGAGTGCATCCATATTGAGAGTATTGTATTGCGAGTACGTCTGTATTGAGGGCGCTGGTGTAATAAGAGTACATCCGTATTGAGAGCACTGTTGTAATTAGAGCCCTATTGAAGTGAGAATACATCCGTATTAAGAGCATTATCTTAGTAAGAGCACATTCATTTTTAGAGCATTGTTTTAAGGGAGATTATATCCATATTAACAGCTGAGAGTAAATCTGTATTCAGAGCATCGTTGTAGTGAGAGAACATCCATTTTGAGAGCATTGTTGTAGTCCGGGTACATCTATATTAAGAGTATTTTTGTAATGAGAGTACATCCGTATATAGAGCATTGTTGTAGTGAGAGCGTTGTTGAAGTGAGAGTACATCCGTATTAAGAGCCTTATCTTAGTGAGAGAACATCCATATTGAGGTCATTGTCTTAGTGAAAGTATATCCGTATTAAGAGCAGTCTTAATGAGAGTTCATCTGTATTCAGAGCATTGTTGTAGTGGGAGTACATTCGTATTAAGAGCGTTGTTCATGTAATAGTACATCCGTATTGAGAGCACTACGTTAGTGAAAGTACATCCGTATTGAGAGCATTTTTTAAGTGAAATAATGTCCATATTAGGAGCATTAACTTAGTAAGAGTACATCCATATTGTCAGTATTGTTGTACTGAGAGCATTGTTGTAGTGAACGTACATCCATTTTTAAAGCATTGTTGTGGTGAGGTGCATCCATATTGGGAGTATTATTGTAATGAGAGAACATCCATATTACGAGCATTGTTGTAGTGGGAGTACATTTATGTTGAGAGCATTGTTGTAGTGGGAGTACATTTATGTTGAGAGCATTGTTGTAGTGGGAGTACATTCATGTTGAGAGCATTGTTGTAGTGAGAGTACATTTATGTTGATAGCATTGTTGTAGTGGGAGTACATTCATGTTGAGAGCATTGTTGTAGTGGGAGTACATTCATGTTGAGAGCATTGTTGTAGTGGGAGTACATTCATGTTGAGAGCATTGTTGTAGTGGGAGTACATTCATGTTGAGGGCATTGTTGTAGTGGGAGTACATTCATGTTGAGAGCATTGTTGTAGTGGGAGTACATTTATGTTGATAGCATTGTTGTAGTGGGAGTACATTCATGTTGAGAGCATTGTTGTAGTGGGAGTACATTTATGTTGAGAGAATTGTTGTAGTGGGAGTACATTCATGTTGAGAGAATTGTTGTAGTGGGAGTACATTCATGTTGAGAGCATTGTTGTAGTGGGAGTACATTTATGTTGAGAGCATTGTTGTAGTGGGAGTACATTCATGTTGAGAGCATTGTTGTAGTGAGAGTACATTTATGTTGATAGCATTGTTGTAGTGGGAGTACATTCATGTTGAGAGCATTGTTGTAGTGGGAGTACATTTATGTTGAGAGAATTGTTGTAGTGGGAGTACATTCATGTTGAGGGCATTGTTGTAGTGGGAGTACATTCATGTTGATAGCATTGTTGTAGTGGGAGTACATTCATGTTGATAGCATTGTTGCAGAGAAAGTACATCCATGTTGAGAGCATTGTTGTAGTGGGCGTACATTTGTATTAAGAGCATTAGATTAGTGAGAGTACATCCATATTTATAGCGTTGTTTATGTGAGAGTACATCTGTATTGAGCACTATCTTAGTAAGTGTACATCCGTATTGAGAGCGTTATTGGAGTGAGATAATGCCCCTATGAAGAGCATTATTTTAATGAGAGTGCATCCATGTTGAGAGTATTGTGGTATTGAGAGTATATCCGCTTTGAGGGCGCTGTTGTAGTCAGAGTACATCCGTATTGAGAACATTGTTGTACTGAGAGCGTTGTTGAAGTGAGAGCGCTGTTGTAGAGAGAGCACATCCGCATTGAGAGCATTGTTGTAGTAAGAACTTCTCTTCTTTGCACTCTTTAGTTGTAGTAAGATCGTTGTTGAAGTGAAAGTACATCCATATTCAGAGTGATGTTCATGTAAGAGTACATCCGTGTTGAGAATATTGTGATAGTGAAAGTGCATCCATATTGATTGTTATATTGTTGTAATGAGAGTACGGTCATATTGAGAGAATCGTCACAGTGAACGTATGGTCATGTTGAGAGCATTGTTTCAACGAGAGTACATCCATGTGGAGAGCATTGTTGTAATTATAGTAAATTAATGTTGACAACATTGTAGTGAGAATACATCTATAAAATTAATTTAGTGAGAGTGCATTCATTTTGAGAGCATTGTTTCAATGAAAGTACATACATGTGGAGAGCACTATTGAAGTGAGAGTAGATCCATATTGTGAGCATTGTTGTAATGAAATTGCATATTGAAAGCATGTTGTAATAAGAGTACATATTGAGCAGTATTGTAATAATACATACTGAGAGCAGTGTTGTAATGAGGGTACATATTGAGAGCAGTGTTGTAATAAGGGTACATATTGAGAGCAGTGTTGTAATAAGAGTACATATTGAGAGCAGTGTTGTAGTGAAAATACATCCATATTGAGAACATTGTTATAGTGAATGCATAGTCGTTTTAAGAGAAAAATTGATGTTAGAGAACACAGTCGAAGTGATAGGACTGTCATAGTGATAGTGGCGTAATAGGAGGCGCTTTTAAGAATGTAGAAATATTATGGATTGATTGGCCTGCCTGAATAGGTTAAACAAAGATATTGAAAAAAACAAGCCATGTTATAATGAAGTATCGTTGTGTTCGTAAGCGTGTGTGTGTATATATATATATATATATATATATATATATATATATATATATATATATATATATATATATATATATATATATATATAGAGAGAGAGAGAGAGAGAGAGAGAGAGAGAACACGTATTTTAGGTTAATAAAAGCGACATCCTTGACTTAATGAGGGCCAGGCCGCCTGGGAATTTGGCCCTTCTGTGACGAATCTGATTCAAACGTCGACCACTCTGCCAGATCTGTGATCATTGTGTTCCAATGGTTTGAAATTCGGGTCCATCCGCTCGGCTCTTGTCAGAGCTTACAGACAAGCGTTCGACATTGTCGATACGCCGTTGTTGATTGGTTTAAGGGAAGGGTGTCTCCAGACAGGATGATGTATACTAAGTTAGACATTACCCAGGGATAAGGAGGAGTCGGATTCTTGAGTTGTAATTGTGGGGATCTTGTTATAGCTACCATTACACTAAGAATGTTTTAGTGATTTGTCTTCAAGTCGTCACTGCATTTTTTCGATATTGAAAAAAATGTCTCGCTTTAACTTATTAACTTATTGTGTTTGACTATATAAATAAGTAAAATGATGGTTTTTATTTGAAATTGAGTTAATTCTGTTGTTTATCTAGAACTAAGTTAAATTCTTTTGTTTTATCTATAAATTAATTAATTTCTAGTATTTTTTTCTAGACCTGAGTTAATTTCTGGCGCTTTATAAAATGTGAGTTAACTTCTGGTGTTTTATCTAGAAGGAGTTAACTTCTGGTGTTTTATCTAGAAGGAGTTAACTTCTGGTGTTTTATCTAGAAGGAGTTAACTGCTGGTGATTTATCTAGAACGAGTTAGCTTCTGGTGTTTTATCTAGAAGGAGTAAACTTCTGGTGCTTTATCTAGAAGGAGTTAACTTCTGGAGTTTTATCTAGAAGGAGTAAACTTCTGGTGCTTTATCTAGAAGGAGTAAACTTCTGGTGTTTTATCTAGAAGGAGTTAGCTTCTGGTGTTTTATCTAGAACGAGTAAACTTCTGGTGCTTTATCTAGAAGGAGTTAACTTCTGGAGTTTTATCTAGAAGGAATTAACTTCTGGTGTTTTATCTAGAAGGAGTAAACTTCTGGTGTTTTATCTAGAAGGAGTTAACTTCTGGTGTTTTCTCTAGAAGGAGTAAACTTCTGGTGTTTTCTCTAGAAGGAGTTAGCTTCTGGTGTTTTATCTAGAACGAGTTAACTTCAGGTGTTTTATATAGAACTAGGTTAACTTCTAGTGTTTTATCTAGAACGGAGTTAACTTCTGGTGTTTTATCTAGAAGGAGTTAGCTTCTGGTGTTTTATCTAGAACGGAGTTAACTGCTGGTGTTTATATATAGTGCTATATAAGGTCTGATGTTTTACCATATAGAACTGAGTTAACTTCAGGTTTTTATCTAGAATGAGTTAACTTCTGGTGTTTTATATAGAAATTAGTTATATTCTGATGTTAATGTTCATCAATTACATGGATTAGAACTTGTACAATCTGCGCCATTTATAAAGGATTATATAGCTGCCTCATCTATAGAGGATTAAAAAGTGCATAAATTGTGTTACTTATAAAGTTTGAAAACACACCAGTTGTGTCATATATAAGGATTGAAATGCACACCAGCTGCATCGTTTAGTAAAGTTTTCAAGACTTATAATTTATAAAGGATTCGACAGTCCTGTCATTTGTAAAGAATAAGGACAAAACGTGGTAATGTCCCAAGCAAGACTGCCCCCTATATATTACGAAGTTCGTATAACACGGTAATTCTGTGTCTTTATCTGTGTTTAGATTGCATAGTCATGGCCGTGTACAAGGTAAGACACTAACTAATGGGGACTCAGGCCTTCTTAATGACTCATTTCACTATTCCCGTCATTTTCTTTGATCACTTGGCCCTATACTTTGTGTGAAAGCCTATGAAAATCAGGAGAATATTCAAATGAATCATTTAAAAAGACAAGGTCTTATTTACTATATAGGTCATATCATAGCCCGTTCACTCTAAGAATGAAGTGGGTCAGTGCTTCTGATTGGTTGTTGGACGCTGAACGCATTATAATCATTACAATCGATTATTAAGTGCCCAATAATATTGTTTTTAAATTTCGTTTTTAAATGTTTTTTTAATGTTTAAATATTGTTTTTAATTGTTTTTAAATGTTTTAAATAATATTGTTTGTACATGTTTAGCTGTTTAAAAAATCACCTGTTGTCGCGGAGTGATATGGGAGTATGTTTTATCCCACATCATTCTTAAAGTGAACATTCTTATAGTTATGACTTGCAGTGTTTGTTTTATTGCTATTATTATCATGTGGTACTTGACTATGAGTGTGTGTGTTCATTATGTCGTTTTTATTATGTGACTGTGAGATGTGAAAGGACATACGTTTTCAAGATGGCCAAAAGAGGTGCTACAATATGTCGTTAAAGATTTTGCGGAAAGCCTTTAGCTTAAACCATGATACATGGGAAGACACTGCACGAATCAGAGCTACGTAGAATTATACAGTAAAAAATAGGCGCAGCATCTTGAAAAAAAGGAGAAATGCAGCAGCTGAACAGCGGAGATTAGCTAAAAAAAACTGACATATCAAGCACCATCTAAAGTGATCATATTATGTCCGGTCTGTCCACAAGAATTTTTGCGGCCAACTTATGGCTTATTTGCCATCTACGAACAAGGACATAACTCTAAATGAATATCATAATGTGAATGTAAATCACCATCACTAGTGAAGGACGAACGTGATGTAACATTGATTCTGTAGTGTGTACGTATGCTATGATTTTGTATCGTGAGCCATTGATATGTAGTGTGCGCGTGTGTCTGCATGGCCGTACGTAAGTGGGCTGTTAATGTGTTCAAACTTTCTTTAGTAAATTGAATACCATACTTAACTCTGGAGCAGTGGTTTTTAACATTTTATCGTCCGTGATCCCTTTTGGAGAAATTCTTCTTCCGTGGCTCCCAACAGCCTACAAAAGCTTGTTGACTTTTTTTAAGAATTCTGGCTATACGTCACATTAAATATCTTCCTAATAGTTATGGTTGTCATGACATAATATCAACAATTTTTCGCCCCGTCCTCCTTGTTAAAAATTCAGGATCCCTCTACTGCTTAATTCTATCTAACCCTTCACCCCCCCCCCCCCAAAATAAAAAATAAAAACCCACACAAACCTTTAACTAAAAAAATTACAATAACACAATTATGTTATTTTATATTTTCAGAAGAAAACAAATTAATACTCAAATAATTTAATTGGTGTATACGCAAAACTATTAACGTTAACTTTTGTCAACCCCCCCCCCCCCCCAAATTATTGCCAACATATGGTTGTGAGACGTGGGCAATGACATCTGCAATGTAAAGGAAAATATCGACAATTCTAAATGAAATATTACAGAAAAGTCCTAAGAATATCATGGACATAAAGGCGAACCAACGTAGACGTCCACAAAGACCTGGACATAGAGGAAGACTGGCTCCTAAAAATTATCCACACTCAAAAACATAAGCTAACATATCTCGGACGTATAAAGAGACACACTGGTTTAGAAAGCTTGCTCATTGAGGGCCAGTTCCAGGGAGGAGAACAAGAGGCAGACCAAGACTACGATGGACACACGACGTCGAAGACCTTCTGAACATAGCACTGGAAGAATCTGGGTAGCTAACATAACCGAGAGGCTTGCAGAGTGGCAGTGAGGATAACATTTTTTAAAGGACACTTCACATAGATATCTAATGCCCTGCGTGTGCTATGAAGTTTGAATCATAAGGCATTGACATGTGATGTTTGTGTATGGGTGCGTATCGTGCCAGGCGTAGAGGTTAAGCCATTTGCCTTCTTCTCAAGAAAGAGAATGTATTGCATCCCGGGTTGTGACATTTATTCTTCTGCGCTCAGCATTTACGGCCATGTTAGATTAGCATGCATGTCGTCAGGGCTAAGTCCAACGTCTTCTCCCTGACATGGCTTTGCCTCAGACCTGTGTTATCTAGTCAGACCCGCCGTCTCTGCTCTTTGTATGTTGAGCAGTCCTGCAGTATATCTTCTGGGACTTGGATTCCGAATCAACATGAACATGCATCTGTACAAGAATACTTAGTCAGTAAAGG
Source organism: Meghimatium bilineatum (assembly GCA_034231615.1). NCBI lineage: Eukaryota > Metazoa > Mollusca > Gastropoda > Stylommatophora > Philomycidae > Meghimatium > Meghimatium bilineatum. The sequence continues at coordinate 56,206,853 of CM067299.1, forward strand.
TGGCCCAACAAACTACAATGGCCTGTTATAAGACGAAATAGTGTGCCCTGTTGATGTCTTTGGAGGTGATGTATTGCATTGGATTTGTCTTCCACTTCCATTTGTTTCTTCCATTTTGACGTGTACATGTCAAAAAATATGTAGATTATTGTGTGGGTTTTTTTTTTTGCATCTGTGTAAGACAATGGGTGTCTATGTTGTTCCATTTCACTACCTATTTTTGACAGAGAATCCACTTTATCTTTTCCCATGATTCCACAGTGGTAGGGTATCCATTGAAAGGTAATAGCTGATGATTTTTTTATATGTCTGTGACATATTATTAACAGGTGCATTTTTTCGAAGATCCGAGGGGATTATCTCTTGAATGCGAAACTTGGAAACATGTAATGAAGTTTTGCTAATCACGTGTAATATACATAACAACATAGAACTGGAACCATCAGTCGCTATACCCTGAGCTTTACTGAAACGAATATCTGAGCACCTATGGACATGTCTGGTGTTCGAAAGTGATCTAATACACACACAGAAATCGATGTTACGACCAAAAGACCTTTATCAAGAGCACAACTGCCCGTGTGTTGCCGGGGATCGAAAGGGGAGCAAAGAATAGCAACACTGTTTACCTTCCACGCATGTCGTAAAAGGCGACTACGGAGGTTATGGGATGGAGTTGACTGTTCCATCCCATTTAGGGTCAGTGACCCAAAGCCATGATGAAGTCGGATGTGTCAGGCTGAAAGGCGCAGATATCGCAGCAATGCTGTAAAACATGACACAACGCATTCCGTTCTCCGGACTAAATCCTGCTAATCTGCAGGAGTTTGAGAACGAACGCAGAAGAAGAAGAGCACAACTAACACACGATGAGTAAGAAACTGTGCAGCAATGGCAGTTTCATCATTCATACTCTTCCATCCCATCTAGCTATCAACACAATTTTTTAGAAAGACAAATTATGGAGGGCAGATCACTTTGGAGGAGGAGAAAGGGCAGACCAAGAAGAACATAGACTGACGACATTAAAGATAACATGAACACGTCGTTGGAAAATGCAAGCCCCCATGGTCCAAAACAGAGAGAGGTTCAGTGAGCTCATTGGGAAGACACAGTTCTGAAGAAAATACTTCACATGATATGACAGCGATCAATATGTGAACGTGGACAGTGCCATTACATACTCGCCGCGTGTTGTTATTCTCTTGATAAAAGCATTTTGGTCGAAATTCCGACTTATTTGTGTCCTTTTTGTAGTTACCAGTGACAAATAAAACTTCCTTATCCTTTTCCAAGTTTTGCCTGTTGGATTACAGTTTTGCTCAATTTATTACCTATTATCTCTTGAAGCTACGGAGTTACGTGCTATGAAGGGTATTCTTGGCAGATGGCTTGGCGGCTTCGTTGAGATATCGAGTATGATGAAGTCAATCCTGTATGCCCTTTGAACCATTGATGTCATCACTCATTGCTCCTCTATGGAAAAATCAGTCACTTGTTGACAGTGGTACTATCTTAAGGCCGTGGGGGTTGCCATCGTGTATATTTGCGTGCGTGCCTGTGTGTATGTTGGGGGGGGGGGTGTGTGCGCTTGCGTGCGAGAAAGAGAGTGCGTGTTCCTTTAAGTGAAATATATTTTATTTTCCAAATAAGTGATGGGTTCGAGCTCCTCAATCACCGGACAGATTCGGTGTATCTGTACCGTTAGCAATCAGTGTCCCTTACTCTGTAGATGTATTTTGACTTGTTTCTGTTCAGTTGTTGATGGGGTTGTTTTTTTAGCTCACTTCACTGCTGCTGAAAATGGTATTTTTTGTAGTGCCATTTGTATATCTATATAATGGTGTTACTTTATCTGTTTAGATGTATTGTTCCAATATATGCTGGCGATCCAACTTTCCTTGGACAGCGGAGAATGGGTGCGGGGGGGGGGGTAATAAAGAGTCCTTAGTGTGTGGGATTTTGTGTGTGCTTGTTTCTTAGTACTTATTTTGTGTACGTTCTAAAACTCCTGAAGATCATGAAGATGTAGTCCGGAGAACGAAGTTTATTGTGTCATTGTTTACAGCTTAGCTGTGATATCTGTGCCTTTGGGTTTGACTTCAGCATGGTTCTAGGTTAATTTTGCCCAATATGAGATGGGACAGTCTACTCCGCCGTAAAATCTATGTTATGACCTTCAACTCCTACGATATGCTTGGCAGGTTTGTTGTTGTTTGTTAAATGGGAGATTAAAGCCTCTTAGCTGAGGCGCGACCTTTTCAATCTTAGACATAAGTCTATTTTGGTTATATCAGGCCGTATTAGCTTTTATCTAAATGTGTCCTAATGGACTGGGTGTTTGGAAAGCCGTGCGTGCTATTACTAAATATTATCTTTATTGCTAGGTGGAGTTGATGTTTATTTGTGACCAAGATGCCTTTTATCTAAGTGTGAACCCTATGGTCTGGACGAATTGAGAACCGTGCGCGCTATTATTGCAAAAGAATGTTATGTTGCTAGTTGTTGTATTAAGCTGTTTATTTCCGGCGGTATTGCTTTTTATTTAAGAGTAACACTAATGTCTGGGGGAGTTTGAAAACCGTGCGTGCGATTATGCCAAAAATTGTCCATATTGCCAGTTGTATCCTGTGGTGAGCGTTCCTCAGTTGTATTTGTTGAAAGCTGTGGAGAGAGACCTGTAGAAAGACTTTGACGACAAACAATTACTTACTTTGTTTTGACTTGGTTAGATTCTTTTTAAATTAGGGTTTTAGTCCTGGTTATAAATTGTTTAATTAGATTTAGTCTATCTGGTGGTACATCAATGCCCAGAACCTTTTCTAATTTATATGGTGTTTTATTGTTTAGGTAGTAATCTTTTAGGTCTTGCCTATGATGGTTGTATTTATGACAATGGAGTAAGAAATGATCTATTGTATTTTCCTCTTCACATACTTGGCAGGTAGCAGTGCCTATATCATTTATACCTCTCTCGAGCCCCGGAAATGCGGCCGTTTCTTCGTACTGAATATCAGGGTCATGTCCTATTTCTCGAAGGGAAGTTGGAGCCGTGTGTTTTTAATTCACTCAATTTAACTCTACTTGCTTGTTTATATTACACATTAATATAAACTTAATTTCTGATCTAACTCAGGGCCTTTCTTATGCTATATAATGCCTTTTTTAATTGCATATAGAATTAGCAATGAATGAGTCCATGGGCGAACTATAGGACTCACTAACGAAGTGAAATTGTAAGAAATAGGATAAATGAGTGAGTGCTGTCATGCGTGTTTGCTGTTCCTGTCATGATGTTGGTCAGGGAGAAAACACGTTTAGCAAAACTACAGTGAATTTTTGCTTCTGCATGCTAAATTTCTTGTGGAAATGCAGTTAAATGCACAAAAATTACCAGGAACTGGCGGTGTTTCGGTACAACTTTTATCTAATTTAGTTTCCCTTATTATTATTATTTTTATTATTATTATGCATGTGTGCATTTTTATACATTGAAAGAACTACATTATAATTTTTTTGTTGCAATTCTGCGTAATAATTCCTCGTGGTTGCTCATTTCCGTAAATATTCGTTTCCTATTAATTCGTATGCTTCCTGATATCCGTGTAAGAATTTATCATCTAGTAAAAAATTATAAATGTATTCACTTTTGCACCTTGCTCGTTCTTGCTTCACGGTGATATTCATTGACATGTTCACATATTACTCTACAAATCATCCAACATATGCACTTCTGTAGCCACCAATTATTGGCCAGTTCTCCGACCCGGATGATATAGTCTCCTGGTATGCCTTCCACTAGTATGACTAGATACCTAAGCCAGGTGTTTCCCGAACCCTGGACCGCTACATCTAGGACACCCAGCGTGACATCGAATGTATCCACCCGTCTCAGACGTTCCAACATATCCCCGACCGAGTCCCGTGCCATTACACAACTTCGCAGCTGTAATGACATTGTCATCAAGCCGGCTGATAAGAAGGCCGCTGTTGTCATCTGTCGTAAGGACCTCTATCGACAAGAGGGTCAGTGACAGCTGTCCAATTCCTTACTCTACAAGACCAGTACGTGCAAGAATGGTCTTATAGTAGACCACAACGATACAGTCAAATCACCATCTAGCACTTGATAGCTGACAACCTCCTCCCCAATGCGCAGCTGCTCTCAGAGAAGATGTTTGGAAAGCCTGTATTATATATGTTACCTACAATTCACAAATCTTTCAACCCGGAAACCTATTGTCTCTGCTTGTTCCAGCCCTTCGGAACGCATATCGGACTTCCTGGATAGTGTCTTTCAACTATTGGTTGGTTGGTTCGTTGGTTGCTGATACAGCGGTCCATGGGCTCATGCCATTAAATGGCATTATATTGATGGGAAGTCTGTAGATTTTCTGCCCACCCCGGGACAGAGCCAGAGAACAACTATCACACCTCCAGGAAGGTAGGTTTCAACCTATGCACTGCTCCTAGCCACTGTAGCCATAAAGGGTTCACTGTGTTCATTTCCCGCCACCAATTGACTACTGGTTATGCCGACTATTGCTCCAGGCATGCAACTAAATGTTCAAGTCAAAAGGATTGTCACGTCCTGAGTCACTGTGCCTCTATGATGGGTTAAAGCCATAGGAAAAATAAATGCTGTCAGTTTCCTCCTCCCCAGTGCTGCACAGTACATCTCTGGCTCCCTCCCAACCAGAGAGGGTGCATACATATATATGCAGGTGATGTTCCTCCTTCGCAAGTGAAGATGAGCATGGCATGAAAAACATTAAATGCGATGGGGAAAAAATTGGTAATTAACTCATTTGGTTTGTGAGTTCGTAGATGCCCGATGAGTCAGATTCGTGCACGGAAAGTTCTATTGCATGCAGGAGTGCTGAAGGTTCGGGGTAGGAGAATTTACGGATTTGACCTTCCGCTTCTTGCGCTTGTGGATTGCCCGCAGTGTTCTTTCCTTTTCAAATTACGTGATGCCAGCAGTTATCTGGGTGTGTCAGGCTTAGCGATCAAGTGCTGTAGTCTCCCAGGAGCTAGGATCGATGCTGCAGTGCTTGAGAGAGCTTTTTATGTGATCCTTGAAGCGCTTTTTCTGCCTTCCACTTGAACGTTTACCTTCGCACAGCTCTCCATAGAATAATCTCTGTGGAAGGCGCTTGTCTGGCATACGGACGATGTTGCCATTCCAGCGGAGTTGGGACCTAGTCAGCATTGCATGGATGCTTTGCATACGGAACTTCTGAAGAATTTCCGTATCTGGTATACGATCCTGCTAACGTACTCCCATGAGGTTTCGTAGGCACCGAAGATGAAAAGAGTTATGCTGCCGAGCGTGAATAAAGCAGTGTTGGTAGAACGACTGCGCGGTACACGTCCAACTTAGTTGTCAGACTAAGACCACTCCTGATCCAGACGTTGGCACGAAGACTCCCGAATGCTGCACTGGCACGAGCAATACGCAGTACAACATCCTCATCAATTGTCGCAGTTTGTGATTGTGTGCTGCCGAGATATACAAACTTATGGGCAGTATTAAGTTTATGTCCCTTTACTGTGATCACTGGTTCTGTGTAGGGGACACCTGGCGCTGGTTGGTACATTATTAAAGTCTTCGCAGTGCTGATGGTGATACCGAACGTATCACAGGCCAAAGAAAAGAATTCCATGCTGTATTGCATGTCTTTCAGACTGGTAGTATTTAATGCACAATCGTTGGTGAACAAGAGGTTGTGAACAATGTCCGCCTTAGTTTTGATCTTGGCCTTCAATCTATTAAGATTGAATAGTCCTCCGTCAGCTCGATAGCGAAAACAAATTCCTGCACTGTTATTCCGGAAGGCATCATTTAACATGGCAGAGAACACCATGCTGAAGAGCGTCGGAGCCATGACGCAACCCTGTTTGACGCCGTTGGTCACTGGAAAGGGGTTTGAGTGTACGCCGTCATTTTGCACACAGGCTATCATAAGATAATGGAACTGGCGAACCATGTTGGTATCTCCTTTTATCTCGTATAGATGTATGATGGAAGCATCCTTAAAGTCTTGTGGTATCGCTTCCAGGTTCCACATTGCCTGGAAGAGCTCTGTAAGTTTGGCAGACAACACAGGGCCACTACCAGCGTAAACTTCGGCTGGAATGGAGTCTGAGCCTGGCGCTTTTCCTACTGACAAATTTGAGATTGCTTTCTCCACTTCCTCAATGCAAGGGGGATCCGATAATTAGTTATTGATTGGTATTTGCGTAATGCGCGCAATCGCTTCCTCGTTGATGATGGAGGGGCAGTTTAAAATATTCAGGTAAACATAAAACACATTTTAACAACAAAATAAAAGCATAATTGTATAGATGACGTGCCATGAAGTTTCTATAAGACCATAACCTCAATATAACGGCATGTTTTCTGCTGCATGGGTGGTATGTCTAGTGGGCCATTGGTGAGACCCACGGACGCAACCACATGCGTCTTTCAACTATTAGTAGAGCAGTTCCCTACATTCCTGAAAGACACTAACCATGGCATGTCTATCTAGACTTCTGTTTCGTTGTCACACATCACACGTATTTGTCTCTTTCTGCTTGATGTCTTCTCCCTTTACACCTCCATACCGCACACAGAGTTTTATCATGACCTTAAAGTTCTTCCTTGACAAGTATCCTCATCCCACTGTGTCTACCTCTACTCTCATCAGTCTTGCAGAGCTTGTGCTCACTCTCAACTAGGCAACAAATTGGGATTCAAGCTATTTATGGGTCACCTTGAACAACAGGTATGGTGTGGTGTGCCATTCTCATTGGTGTTCATATGTATATCTATGGTGGGATCGGCATCACTGACATGTCTGATCCTGACTTATCAAGCTTCATACACTTATTTCATATCTTTTACTCGGCCATCAAGTTCTCATCTGAGATCTCTTCCCCCCATGTGTACTTCCTGGACATATACATCACTGTCCAACTCTCTTGTCTTAGAACATCGGTACACTATAAACTTACATATGTCCATAGCTTTCTCTTCTACACTACCACTGCCTACCGCAATTCTCTGCTATTCTCTCAGCTTCTCTGCCTGCGGCGTGTGTAATGGTGAGGAGGACTTTCTCGAGAAAGCCCATGAAATGATGGATACCTGCCGCTGTTTCCTATAACCCTACAGTTTTGTCATGTCTGTCGTAATTAGAGTTCGTAGCCTCTCCCACAGGATACCTTCAAGAACAGTCGGATGTCTTCCTATTTGAACAGGATAAAACTTGTTATCACTTTCCAGCCCATAGCTATGCTGTCCGTCATGTCCTACTCCAACACCTTCCTCTTCTCCATTCAGATCCCAAGGCGCATGAATTGTTCATCGACCAACTCTGGTTGCTTACAGGCGTCACCGGAATCTCGGGGATGTATTGGTCCGGAGTGATCTCAAATCTGACGTTCTAATCATTGTTGGCACCAACAGCTGCAGACTTATTAGATGCTACACCTGTACCTATGTCACCCAGACCTGGTCTGTGACGCTCCCTAAGGCCACATTCACCATTGAAGAGAGTTTCACGTGTGTCCATCAACGTTATCTATGCAATCATCTGCAAGCGTTGCATCATTGAAAGTAGGTTCGCAGACCGATTTTGTGAATATCTGTCGGGCTACAAATACAAGACTGATACTCTGTTGCTGACCACTTCAATGGCACGGACCATTGAGCGCCCATTATGTTCAAGTGATGGTCATTAAGTCGTGCTTCACAGATTGATGGACCAGTCATGCGTTTCATAACCGCTATATATTTCAATTTGGCACGATTTAACCTTTAGGATCAAAGTTGTGTTGATGATATCTTGTCGTTGAATCATCTTTCTGTTTGTCTTCTTTCACCGATATTTCTAAATGTTTTGTCTATTTTCTGTTTGTGGGGTATTTAACCTCTGACCTTCTAGTTTTAACTCTTCCAAGTTATTTCCATATTTAGCTAGTCCATGTGAAAGTCAATAGTACCGTTCTTACACGTCGTTTTTTGTTATGAATGTAGTCTTGATAAATGCATTTTGGACAAAACATCTATGTGAATGTGTTATTATGTGTGTTTTTAGAGATTAGCAAAACTGCATTACCTGTTCCAAACTTTGTCTATCCACAAATTAATCCTTCCTAACTTCCGCTCATAGACCCACTTGTTGATTATCCACCATTAACCACTTTATCTACCACATTTTTATCATTATTTCATTCAGAGAGCTAGTTTTTGCACGTGCAGCCACCGTCATCCTTTTTCCTTATCTATGAGATTGCATTGTTTTGTCATTTTATGTTGCAATATATGCATATTTAACATGAATGCACACAACAAGCAGTTATTAACTGTGTCCCTCTGTTGGGCCAATTAGTCGGTACTGTTATTTTCTGGACTATTATTAAGCCGTCTTAAATCTTTGATTTTTTTTCTTCTAAATTGTATCACTTTTATTTTTTGTTGAAACTTTCCTCGCATTACCTGCATTTTTCTTCTTCTGTGAATTAAAAAACATTAACACATTTTCTGACAATGATAATCAATTCTGCACACATTAATGCATAATACAGCACTGTAGGTTTTTTAAATAAATGTAGTAGTAGTAGTAGTAGTAGTATTAGTAGTAGTAGTAGTTGTAGTAGTAGTGGTGGTAGTTGTAGTTATTAGTAACAATAATAATAAGACAAATAACTGTCGGGTTGATTAGTTGCTGATCCAGCATTCCATGGGCTCATGCCCTATGACTCAATGCTATTAAAATGGGATTATATTGCTGAGAAATAATGTCAAGATAGGATAGCGAAAGAAGCAAGAGGCGAACACAACATCGCAGAAAGAACATGAGACATAGGTAACTCAGCAGGATCAACTCCTCGCGGACGATCAAGATCTAATATATGAAACTGAAGATGAACTACAAAGACACGCAAATTCATTGCAGGCAGACTGCAAACAATATAATATGAAATAAAACACATCAAATTGGTGCAACGGCTCTCGCATTGCTCTCGTGCGACCCAGGGTTAGCAGATAACCAAGATCCTAAAAGTACCTCCTTGTGGTGCACCCTAAAAACAGAAATACTGCTGTTCTTGCTGTATTCCTGGATAACACTTTTAGGCTCATGTCCGTATCTGTGGATGCTGTAGATGGAATGAGAATTGCCTGCAGAGAGACAGAGATACGTCCGAAACTTCTACGCCATTACATCAAACATATGCATGTCATCCGTGCATTCCGACTTGGCCGTCTTAAAAAGCAGAAACATTAGAGGGTGACCGATGTCAATGTCCCTAACAAACGGTGATCTTACGAGTACACACCGAATCTGGAAAAGGTAACACACGCTAGAGGGCAGCGTAGTGTATGTGAGTCGATTCAGTGGCAACGGAGCTGCAATGATCCAGCACGAGACCGGCGGGCGTAAGTGCTGTTCATCCTCCAAAACACACAGAAGCCCACATGTCCCACCACAATTGACCACATTCAAAGTAAGAGTCATGACTCAGGTATTTGATACGCCAACTTGATCATGCATTCCTGGAAATGGAAGAAAGCTTTGAATACAGATCCCCATTGCACACAGGACAAGCATCGAACAAATGTCGGGGAGCACATTGTTCAAATGTCTGACCGAAGCAGTATTGAAACTGGGAATCTGGACACTGGTGGCAACGTAGAGGGGGCGCAAGTCTCTAACGACACTGCAAACCTAACCCAACTCTACTGTCGGCCCTTGCCCAACAAGGCTCATACGGAGATAATTGGGTTCAGTATCCAAGGGTCCACTGCACAGCCCCTCGTCCGAGATTCGTATTTTACTTAGCTCTTCGGGTAATATTCGCAGTGGCGAAGAGTCAAAATACACAGACCGCTCCTGGCGATGGATTGGAAGGCCATCTCAAGCGGATGAGGCGAGTGTGCCAGAAATGCACAGGTAAAATCCCATACCCCTGACGTGTTTGGCAAAGCAGCACCTCTTCTGGGAAGGTGTATCAACCCTGAGTCTATTCGACAGTCGCCGGTTCCCAACACGGCTCACACGGAAGAAATTAGGTCTGGGAACTAGAGACACAAAGGGTGGTAATGGAATGGTCTTCCTACACGAGGAACAACTCGCTGGCTGCGAAGCGCCTCGTCGGAGGATAGACAAATAATGGGTGACCCAAGCAAACTATCAGCTCGCCTCGTCTCGTCTCATGTACCCCCCCCCCCTTGAATAGAAGACTCCTCCAATCAGCACTACACCAAGCCGAAAGGCGGAGCCTCCTGGGTATGAAAGAAAGTTCAGAAACCTCCCAATTGCACATAGAAGTGTTAATCACTCGTAATTCCTGGGGTTCTCAAACAAACAACAACAAACAAACACATAAAAAACAGAAACTGAAAATATGCAGAGCAACAGAGCAGCTAAATGTTTGTGTTAGTGGCAAAAAACTAAAACAGACATCATTATTTAAATAATACGGAAGTATTATTACAAAAGGCGGCACAATTAACCACGAAATTGATATGAGCGTTCTATATACGCAAACTCTATAACTACCGTCACAGCTGCTTAAAAACCCAACGATCAACATGGCGACCAAACGACATGTAATAAACATATCTTTATTCCAACGGTATGTTACCAGTGCCAGGCATCGCCCTGAAAAAAACACCCACGAGAAAGATTGCAACATATGTGATGGAATGTCTGAGAAAGTCTATAAACATCACTAGTAGAGACCGGGTGAGAAATGAAGACATCAGAAAGATAGTAAAGACCATATCATACAAACAATATATAAAGAGACAACAGATCAAATGGTTCGGCCACATTATGCGAATGGAACCATCACAACCAGCCATCTAGGCATACAACTTCAGAAAAAAACGGCTACAGAGCAAAAGGAAGACCAATAACAAGATGGGAAGATTCAATCAGTGAGATTGTTGTTGTTTTTTTTTAACACGGCCTAGCCATGACAAGCGCATTAAATATGGCCACACACAGAAAACTTCAACTCCCCACGACGCCTAGCAGCACTTGTGAAAAACACAATAAACTGTCAGGATCGTAGGGGTGACTCTTTGAAGATATCAGCACAAAAAGTGCTCCAAACATCTCTTGTCTACAGTCATTCCGATGAGTGTAGAAAACTCATGTCCTAACCATTCCTTGATGTTGTAAATTCAACATTTTCTATTTCCACCTCTTCTTCCATTTTTAGCTTTACCTTCCAAAATAGTTTTATAACATGAGTCGTGTCTAGTTACATGTATTTTTGTTTTGTTGCTTTAAAAAGAGTGCATCAAAACGTAGATTACATGCGCGTATACACAGAGCTAATCGGTTGGGGTTTTTTTTTTAGTAGTCTATAAAATATACATCTCATTCATTCATTTTCTTTTAGCGCTGAAGTTAGCGCATAGAGCAGAGGTCAGATCAATTCTGTCTGTTCAACGCTATTCTGTGCAGTTCTTGAATAGTATGAATATTGTTTGTTTTAATTTCTCTAAGTATTGTTCTTCTGAGTGTTTCCTTTGGTCTACCCCTGGCTCTTCTGCATGTTGTTAACCATGCAAGAGATTGGTGGTGTATTCTGTTACTGTCTGAGCTTAGGACATGTTCGATGTAGGACCAACAGCATTTTCTAATAATAACATCTGTGATGTAATTTTGATGTATCTCTTCTCTGATTTTTTCGTTCGATTTAAATTCGCCCCAGTGGGTGTTAGTTATCCTACGAAGGGATTTGTTTTCGAAATTCAATAGTACATTTCTGGAGATAAAGAACTTTTCCAGCTCTCACATCCATGTGACAGCACTGGAATGACACATGAATTAAATAACTGCATTTTCGTGGGTGTGCTAATCCAGGTATTCGACAGTTTATTAAAGGCACTTGATGCGAATGCAATGTGAGTTATAATTTTCGCCATGATATCGCCATCGAGTGTTAATTTGCTTCCTAGAAAGGAAAATGTGTGTACCTTTCTTTTCAAGTTGTCCATTTAAATTAATTGCGTTAGGTGAACCGGTAAAGTCCATAATTATTGTTTTTGGTGGATTGGTTTGAAGACCTATCTTCCTACAATGAATTTTAATCTATCAGTTTGTGTTCGTGCACCTTGGTGGTTTTAAAAAAAATATAAGCCGGTACAGAGATCAAATAAGGTTTCGAAGAAAATCGCCTTTTTTTAAAGCTATTATTCTCAGACTCTTACTTGATCTCTCTTGTATCAGGACAATGGTTCTACTAGATCTCTATCAGGATGTAGTCCAGATAATGGACATTGCCTTGTTTCGCCATGCTCATCTCCGCTAACGTCCCAGACTTCCGACTTTGGCGGTAGTTCAATCAGTTAAAATATCTACATTGAGTATTGTTCCACAGCTCTGTTGTGGGTAGGTTGTGGGTCACCTTAGAATGTTATGGTGTCCAAGTTTTGGATACAAAAAATATGAGATCCCTAACTTAATATGCACTCATTCTGTTTATTTCAGACTGAACGATGTCATCGTGCGTGTCAATAATATCGATATCAGCAACAGTACTCATGCAGCAGCAGTCGATGCCCTCAAACAAGCTGGTAGAAAAGTTGTTCTGGTCAGTCTCTCTTCCACTGCTTCAAACAAACATGTTGTGATTTGTTATTTATGTTTGCTAAGCATCTTCGTTATGTGCCCTTCTAACATTTCCATCTAAAACCAAGTCTCATCTATGACCGTCGCCTATAAAGACCTTTCGACAGAATTAATTAGGATCCCATTCGTTACGTTTAAAAAAAAATATTGTTGGGTTTTCAGTTGGTCACTTCTTACATTCTTGGAATCGCATGCCAAAAATATCTAAGGCGACTCCGAGTATATAAATTATGACTAACCGAAAACCCAACAACAATCAAAATATAACGAATATTGTCCTAATTAATTCTGTGGGAAGCTCTTCGATACTGCCTACGGTCTCGAGTCATCCTTACCCGTGCCACCAAATGACATGTTCTGGTGCTTTACTAGTTGACATCTTTACTACATAGACGTGACCGATTTGGGGCGGTTAAGCTTTTATACGAAACACTTCCGTTTTTACATAAACGACTGATCTGACAGAATGGCCCATATCGACACATGTACCAGTCATATATATGTATACACGACGCTATGTCAGTTTAATATAAGTGACCCACATTTCGCTTTACTTAACATCTCTCTGAAAGGTCACGTGCGGGTGTTGAAGAGGAAAACATCCATTCTCTTCATCTTGTTTTCCTTTTTTGACTGTATTGTTTTCAAACTAGTTTGTTCCGCCGAAGACGGATGTGTTAGACCATTTGCGCAAATAAAACGGCAACACAACGCATTTCCATTCTCTGGGCTACATCCAACTGGAAATCTTGTAGGACCATTGTCCTGTTACAAGAGAAATCCAGTCGGAATTTGAGAATGAACGCTGAAGAAGAAGAAGAAGAAACTAGTTTGTTTTAGGATGATACTATATTTAATTTTTTTACAAAATAGACCCTAAGCAATGACAGAAGTGGTAAATAGTAGGATTGCTGGAAACTGTTGTCCAACATTCTTCTTCTTCTTCTGCGTTCATTCTCAAACTTCTGTAGATTAGCAGGATGTAGTCATGAGAACGGAATGCGTTGTGTCATGGTTTACAGCATTGCTGCGATATCTGCTCCTTTCGGCCTGACACATCCGACTTCAGCATGGCTTTGGGTTACTGACCCTATATGGGATGGGACAGCCAACTCCATCCCATAACCTCCTTAGTCGCCTTTTACAACATGCGTGGAAGGTAAACAGTGTTGCTATTATGTGCTCCCCTTTCGGGACCCGGCAACACACGGGCGTGTCCAACATTAAAGATATATAGAGCATGTGACATGGCGGTTCAACAGACCGCTCACAGGTTGTATGCAGCACTCAACGGTTGCATCCTGCAAATCATATGATAGATTGTATAACATATAACGACATTCAGATATACACTTGAGCAAATACCTTGTTTGTGTAACGATAATTCATTGCCAACCGAGCAACAGAACCGGATTTTTAGTCTACTCTTATTCCTGGTTTTCAATTTTAAAACTTATTCCCGTGGTTCACCCTGCGACCAGAAAGGAGAGTACCCCATGCTCATGCCACCACCTTCTTCAATAGAAGAACTCTTAACTGGATCCCCTTCGTGGTGTTTTTTATTATTCTCGTGATTCACGTTGGTCAGTATTTATATACTTGGAGTCGCATGCCAAAAATAGCAAAGCCGACCAATAGATCTCACGATAATCTGAAAGTAGATCAAGTTTAAGTTGACAGGTCTCCTATACGGACAACCAGGTACGCTCATGCTCTGTGACAGTCGAGGAATTACGTTATCACTACTGGGCAAGTGCAAAGATGATGTAGTCAAACTGTTTCTGGTCAACTACTGACTAAACAGCTGAACACTTATGGGAAACCGTGTGAGAGGTGCGATGACGGCCGTTCACAACCCAGCATACCTTTACCTATGTTTGCCAGTAATTATCTCAACAAAAACAAGTATTTTCAAATAAGAAATATATTTTACATTGCAAAGTTTTTCCTCCGTCAAATCTCTGAAGCATGTGATGCTTGTCATAGAAAAATTTCACTGTAACCATACATGAACTTATAAGCAGAAACAGAACTCATACTTTTCCATTTAAGAAAATGATTAAGAAATGTACATTTTGTCTCTTGATTGTAAATGTTTTCTTGTGTTGTTTCTGTTTGATGTGTATATTTTAGGTGACTAACAACTAACATTACTTTTGATTAACTGATGTTGGGTCAAAAGATATGAGCCCCCGGACCGCTGAATCATCAACCATTATCTAATATGACACTCATCGCTGATCTGAAACAGACATATGTGTCAACTAGTACGGATTTCAAGCCCTTCCCCCCAGTGGCGTAGCGAGGGGGGTGCAGAGGTGCGGACCGCCCCGGGCGGCATCATCGGGAGGGCGTCAAATTTATTTTCGTCCAGTCTTTCACAATCACTGACATATTTTTTTTATGTCACAAGGGCGGAAAATTATGATTCCGCCCCGGGCGCCATTGACCAACGCTACGCCACTGCTTCCTCTCCCCCCCCCCCACAAAAAAATTCCCTCAAAAATGTGTAATAAAAAAGATCTTTTGGTGTTACATCTTCAGTAATTATTACTAATGGGGACGTTTTTTTTTATCTCACAGTCACGTGTTGAAAGTATTGATGGACACCCCCCCCCCCCCCCAATAAAAAAAAGAAGGGAAAATAAAAAAGACGTTTTTTTTTATTGAAATGCAAAAACGAAATAAATTGTTATAAAATACAGATTTATGAAATAAGTTGACAACTATGAGCAGGGGAAGAGGGGTACATAAAAAATGGGTATTTCCCTAATTTTCCTAATAGTTTTCCATGATGTGTGTTGGGTGGGGGGGGGTGTAGTTTGAACCACAATTTTTCTTTTATCAATGCTCGTCTTAATTTTTTTATCAATGCTTCTATATTTTTTTATTGATGTTCATATATATCTTTTATCAATGTTCCTATATTTTGTTTATCAATGTTCCTATTTTCTTATATCAATGCTCCTATTCTTCTCCATATTTTTTTTATCAGTACTCCATATTTATTTTATCAATGTTCCTATTTTATTTCTGCTACCAGTGCTCATATATTTCTTTTACCAGTGCTCCTATATTTCTTTTACCAGTGCTCCTATATTTATTTTACCAATGCTCCTATATTTCTTTTACCAGTGCTCCTATATTTATTTTACCAGTGCTCCTATATTTATTTTACCAATGCTCCTATATTTATTTTACCAATGCTCCTATATTTCTTTTACCAATTATCCTATCTGTCTTTTATCAAATTCAATAACTCTATCAATGTTTCTATCTTTCAGTATGTAAAAAGGTTGAAGATTCCTTCTGAAACAATCTTAGAAGTGGAACTGATAAAAGGCAACAAGGGTAAGTTTTGATGTCACAAAATCTCATGTCATTGAGTAAGACTGTTAGATAACTAGGCTAAATTAAGTAAAGTACTGGTAGCTCTTCACAACATCATTAAGGCATGTAGGTGAATGCAGTTTTAGACACCCATTTTTATAGCCTACATACCGGTAGGTGTGGCATGGTCAGTATCAGACCTGATGACTGTATATTTCCAGATTATCTGTTACCCATTTCAGTAGTCTGGATCAACCAACTTAAGCTGTTTCGTTATTCTTATATTCCATGCCATATGACACTTGTTATCATGTCTGTCCACTCAACAGATTTGTCACATGCACTTCCAATACTATTGTTCCACAATGCCGCAAATGTCAATCCATCCAGCATCTTCTCCCATTATATTTTCCAACACCTGCTTTTCAACTTGCTTGTTGTCACAATGTGCTCTTTTTTTTCTCTTCACATGATGTGCTCAAATAATGTGCACAGCTCTCATTTTGAATCCACTTCTTTCAAGATATCTTCATTACTCTTTTTTATTTTTATTTTTTATCTGTGCTTAGTACTTTTAATATTTTTCTATAAAACCACATCTCTACTGCTAGATCATTTCTTACTGAAATTAATATTCTGTTAATTGTCCATGATTCACTTCTATGCATCAGAATTATATCAATATAACTTATATGTACTCTCTCACTTAGTGGACAACAGCAATGTGAAGAGACATTGATGATCTTAAAAATTTTTCCATTTCAGCTTAAAAATTAACCCCTAATCACCTGACTAGGAAACCAGTGCATTAGCCACTGAGCTACACGAAAAGATACCATAGTCAAAATATAACTTAAATAATTGTTTAGAAAGTACAATGACCTAAATCTTCTCTCTTTTAAATAATTGTTTAGAAAGTACAATGGCCTAAATCTTCTCTACTAAAATGTCTATCAGGCATCAGATATAAGAAGCAAATAAAGCTAACAACAATGTCCCTGTAGGAAAGATAATACAGGGGGGGAAAAGCTGAGTAGTGTATATTTTCTCATGGAATATTCCAGAATGTGGGAAAGCTTATTAAATATTTATAGAGTATGGCTGTTCTGTGTTCGATTTTGTGTCTTAAATTTAAAATGGTTATCTCCTCATGTATTTTTTGAGATAGCTGTAAGAGTCATCACAATGTCTATGTTGTGAATGTGGTTTTTTGTCCATATTATGATTTGAGAACTGAAAATCAGCTTCTTTTTTGTTATTTGACAGAGTGGGCTGAATTACTACTATTTTAGTGGTGTTAATTGACAGTAATAACTGATGAAAGTCAGTGTTATCTACTGATAATGTTAACTGAGAGTAATCTCATTGCAAGTAACAGTTTCAGCTGAAGTTTACCTTCTCAGTTTTTATCTATTAACAGCTCGAATTGAAAGTCTACTTCTCAATACTACCTATTACTCTTGACCATGTGAACTGAAAGTCACCATTTCTATACCTATTACTCTTGACCATGTGAACTGAAAGTCACCATTTCTATACCTATTACTTCACAAGCTTGACACAAATGAAAGCTGAAAGTCAACTACTCACTGTTGTTACTTGATAGTATGACCATTTCTCAGTGATTTTAATTCACAATAAGAACTCGTCACCCCTATTGTTTGCTACCTGTTAGTTGACAATGTGAACTGAAAGTCATCTCAGTGCTACCTGTTAGTTGACAATGTGAACTGAAAGTTATCTCAGTGCTACCTGTTAGTTGACAATGTGAACTGAAAGTCATCTCAGTGCTACCTGTTAGTTGACAATGTGAACTGAAAGTCATCTCAGTGCTACCTGTTAGTTGACAATGTGAACTGAAAGTCATCTCAGTGCTACCTGTTAGTTGACAATGTGAACGGAAAGTTATCTCAGTGCTACCTGTTACTTTACAATGAGATCTGAAAGTCACCTAGGTAAGGTAGATCCCATGGCAGCAACCTGCCATCGGGAATGAAGATAACTCTTCATGTGCTAAGCTGCAGCAGCTATTAGGTGGGGTGATCAGTTCCCTTCCTTGCTGTCTTTATCTCCCCTAACTCATGCATCAGATACTCATTTACAGCTGACTCGACTGGACGAGTGGTTTTGTCAAGCGAGAAATCACAGCCCTGATTTTTTTTTCCCAGGAGTTGTTTTGAGTCTGGCACTCTGTAACCTGGTAATAGCAAGCAAGCTCACTATCAACTAGGTTACCGTGCTCCTCACCTAGGTACTACCCGTTAATTGACAATGTGAACTGAAAGTCATCTTCTCAGTGATGTTTCTTGACAATAAGAACTGAATGACTTGTCACTTTCTCAGTAATAACTATAACATTTGACAATGGTCACATATCATATGGTTCAGGTCATTTACTTTGTCATCAGTACATTTTACATTAAATTACAATTTCCATCCTATCTTGAACAGTTCCAGAATGTTGTATAATTTAATGTCATTGTAATATTCTTGCATTTAGGTTTGGGTTTCAGCATTGCAGGCGGGAAGGGAAACCAGCACATTCCAGGGGACAATGGTATCTTTATAACAAAGGTTATTGAAGGTGGTGCTGCTGAACAAGATGGAAGACTTGCAGTGATGGACAGGCTTATTGCTGTAAGAATGTGTATTTCTACTCTTGTTATATGTTTTCATTAACTAATAGTACACCTAGTGATGATTTGGTCATATCACAGGAGTCTTTGCATTACTACTTCCTAATGCAGAGTTTGAGCTAGGGGAAGTTTGTGGTCTAATAATTGTTCTTATTGGACTGAAACATTGAACCTGGACCACTGGATTAACAAATCAGAACACTTCTTCTGTATTTGTTTTCAAACTCCTGCAGATTAGCAGGATGTAGTCCAGATAATGAAATGTGCTGTGTCATGGTTTGGTGCAATATCTGCACCTTTCTACCTGGTACATACAACTTCAGCATGCCTTTTAGGTCCATATGACGATTTCTAATTGAACAAAAATTCAGACACAACAATATTTAACATGCATAGCAGGTAGCAGTGTTGCTATTTTTTCGTCCTCCCTTTCAAACCAGCAACACATGAGAGAGTCATAGCACTAACCACTGAGCTCATGCACAATAGTAGATAGATACTATATTTGTTATCACCCCCTCCCCCCCCCCCCCCCCCAACACACACACAATTTTTTAAATAATAGAAATTAAAAATACTTTGAGGATAAATCCTGAGATCAAATCAGAAAGGCCGATCTTGTGTTGCTGTCAATAGCACTCTTAACATTTGCTGCAACACTCAAGGTTACACCAAGCTGTATCAATCTAGTTATTTGTTTGTCTTTATAGGTTTTATAGAATGGGAAGACCTTTTGCATAGAAGCTGTAATCATCATATCACTGTGCCCAGACATGCACCTTGGAGAGGACACACTAACTTTTATCTCTCAGGTTTGATAAAACAGGAAAGAAGACTGTGTAGCTGACTCTTAACAGAGTAGCGAGGTAGAAAGTAGAAGACCTTCCTTATTAGGGCTACATTTTTCAGAAATTTTCTGGCCAATTACTAATTTTCTACTTTTTCTTCCTTGTCAGGTGAATGACCATAACTTGGAGGATGTCACCCATGAGGAGGCAGTGCAGACACTCAAAAGTACGCAGGAGGTTGTCCGATTAACCATTGCAAAACCTGCATACTTTCCAGAACATGGCAATGCCACAGGTCAGTTTATTGTCATTTGTAAAGCCTTTTTGGCAATGTGCAGGAAATTTTAACATTCTAATTTGTATTTGTCTGGCCACAGGCAATCTCCTTTCATAAATAAAAGTGTATGGAGGGGCAGAAAAATTGTAATGGATTGCTTTTTTCATAAAAATAAGTAGTGTTGACATCTAATAACGAACACAGAAACTTGCTGAGGTTTTAATCACCATATTTACTCTTAACTGTGCTGTTGTGTTTGTTGTTGTTGTCTGTTATTGTACTTCTGCTTTAATGACCTCAACTGATACCAAACCATTGCCT
Source organism: Meghimatium bilineatum (assembly GCA_034231615.1). Classification (NCBI taxonomy): domain Eukaryota; kingdom Metazoa; phylum Mollusca; class Gastropoda; order Stylommatophora; family Philomycidae; genus Meghimatium; species Meghimatium bilineatum. Next base: position 56,226,840 of record CM067299.1, read on the forward strand.
TGATACATTAACCTGGTGAAGTCACTAAAGAGAAGTAACAAGTAAAATTTGTCTTATAGGAGGATTGAAGACACATACCGAATCTTTAACTCAGATATTAAATTTGTATTCCTGTATGCTCAGAAACATTGAGAACAAGAAAACTGTGAACTTTCATAAATGGATGCCTACATAGACTAAAACATTTGAAATGGTATGATAAAACCATTGATAATATGCTACAACTGTGACAAAATTGTAATTTGACAGGGAAAAATTGGAAACACAGGATAATGAAGTCATGTTAATCACTAGAAACACATATGTTTCAAAAGCAGTGCCAACAATTACATCATTCATTGTGTTCTTGATAACAGGGAGTTCTTGTTTAAACCATATGCTCTGAAGGGAGTTGTTTTTAAAAAAAAAGAAATATGCACTGCATGGTGTCTGTTTTTATCTCCATGAGTTGTGCACATTAGAGATTTTTTACCCTTTTGTACAATAGAGAGGTTTTTACAGAGCTCAAACTTTTAGTGGTGTGTAAGAAGAAGCCTCCTACTAAAGCTGAGTAAACTAATAATTGTACAAATGAAGTGTTATGGATCTTAACTTCTAGGAAATCCTTTGTTATATGGGCATGTCATCTACTATGGGCTTACTATTACGTGATGGTTGGTCTAATGGGCCACTGGTGAGACCTCCAGACTTTTGGTTATATGGGCATGCCATCTACTATGGGCTTACTATTACGTGATGGTTGGTCTAATGGGCCACTGGTGAGACCTCCAGACTTTCTGCATGTTGTCAATATATCTATGTTCCTTCAGCTCCGAATACAGTACATAGGGCAGAAACTAGAGCTCTCCAGTTTGAGCAATGTGATGCTGCTGTGTGTAATTCTTGTATCTTGTTGAGATCCATAATCATACCCACTTTGATGGTTGTTCTACACAGAGTCTCTCTTGGTCTTCCTCTCTTTTTTTTGCCATCTGGTACCCATTTTAATGCATGTAGTGGCAGTCTGTTGTCATTCATTCTATGTACATATCCGATATAAGCCCATCATTTATTTCTTATTGTTGTAGAAACATATTGCTGTTTGGTGCCTTCTCTTGCTTGTTTATCTTAAACTCTTCCCAACCAGTATTTAAGAGTTTTCTAAGACGTTTATTTTAAAATGAATTCAATTTCTTCTGCTTTTGTTATTTTCCAGCTTTCTCAACCATATCTTAATACAGATGTCACATTAAATTTGAACAAGTATAGTTTGCTATATTTACTTATTGTTTTTTATTGTTTGGTGGTTGAATACACTTGATGTCAGCACAATTCTGATAGTAATCTTTTGTTGTATCTCCATCTTGTGTCATTTTTCTCCCTAAATAGGAAAATTATCAACTGTTTGAATTATTTCTCTATTAAGGGTGATTTTTAAAGATACAGTTGATACAAGAAAATTAATGATCTTAGTCTTGGAAGTGTTGACTTGAATGCCAATTTGTTCTGAAAGAGAAAAAAGTTGATTCAACATATCTTGTGCTTTAGCATGCGGTTGGACTTAATAATGCCAAGTCATCTGCAAAATCTAGATCACTAAGTGTTTTATCTCCTGTCCATTTTTTGCCAAAATGTTGATTTTGGGTATAATTTTTCATAACCCAGTCTACAGCCAAGCTAAAGAGCACTGGTGACATAATACAGCCTTGTTTTACTCCTTGTTTCTATGTAACAATATTTAATTTTACTCTAATTTGTTCTAACACAGCATTTTGAGTTGTATAAAACCTCAATTACATTTAAATATCATGTTGAGAAGCCATATTTTGCAGGAATTTTTCAGACTGTTGGCAATACATTACATAAATTTTGTCAATACATGATCATTTTGGTCTGAATTCAGCTAGCTCTTCTCTAATCTTTTCATGTACCTGCCCCTTATGCCTCTCTGACAACATACTATATATCTTTCCTAGCACTGACAACAGAGTAGGTTAGGTTAGGTATGTCGATTATCCTCTTCGCACACTTGACATTTCCATAGATCTCCGCTTGAGTAAATCTCTTAGGGTATAACTACTGATGGTTCTGGTTCTATGTTGGTTCGGTGCTATTTTTGAAATCTTTGTTAGGTGTTCTCTATGGGCCACTCCTATCTTCACTCCCGAATCATGTATTCTTGGTATTGATTCATGCTCATGTATCTCAAAATCCTCTGATTGTGTGGACTCATGAAGAGCACTGAGTATGTCTGCTTGGTCCATAGGTCATAGGCTGACGACAGAGTAACTCCTCGCCAATCATTATAATCAGGTATAATCAGGTCACCTTTCTTTGGTAATTTTACTAGAATTCCATGTGGTCTGCTGGAAGTTAAAATGTTAATAGATATATAATGCTAAAAAGAAAACATACATTTGTAAATAACTGTTAAAAATTATCATAAACATGTGGTGACTATGGTTTTGAATACAGATATATGGAGATGAACAAACAAGGCTCTAGTGAACATTCAGATTAAGGAAAGAAAATGAATATGAACTGAATTTGCTCTCAGGAAATCAGCAGACAATATATGAAGATAATCAGTGACATTAAGTTGACATGGCAGGAGGAGACAGGAAGGAAAATGTTCCCACATTGGAAAGATATGCCATGAATAACCAAGTAGGATAGAGCTTATGTGAAGAGATGTATTAGGCCCAAAATGAGAACTAAGGATATTAATACTGTGGTCTCTCATGTCGTAAGAGGTGACTTAAGGAGGGTCATGATGAGGTTGAATGTGTCAAGCTAAAAGTAGATATTACAGTCATGCCATAACCAGGCCACAACACATACCGTTCTCCCGTCTGTATCCTGCTAAAAGGTAAAGGTAGTTGAGTTATGAATCAGCATCATAGTGCATAGTTTTTTTCCATAAATACTTAACCACTATGCCAAAAAGTAAAAGCCTAGGAACTACTTTATCACTTAATCCATCTTCTTCTTCTTCTTCTTTCTGTCCTCATGTACCTTTCGGTGTTGAGGGGAGAGTGAGTGTACAGTCTTTTGCCCTTTTATTTGCCTCTTCTGCTGTTATATTTCCGAGTGTCTCTAATACACTATCTATCCACCTTTTACGAGGGCGTCCAATAGGTCGACTGTTTTCATATCGTTTGTTAAGTGTTTTTGGATAATACTTTGCTCTTTCTGTCTGGTTATGTGGCCGTATCATTTAACTTGTTGTTTCTGGATGTATTATATTGTTGACTTGATCCCTAATTGTTTCCTTAGTGCTTCATTCCTGATTTTGTCTCTCAAGCTAACTCCAATCATACGTCTCACACATTTCATTTCAGTGGTGTTAATCTTATGTATTGTTCTAGAATCCAATGTCCAAGTTTGACACTGATAACACAATGTTGGTAAGAAAATGGTGTTGAAAAGCGCTTTCTTTGTTTCTAGTGTAATATCTTTGTTTCTTAGTAAAGGTGTTACAATGATATTCCACTAGAAACAAAGAAAGCGCTTTTTAACACCACTTAATCCATGGTTATCTAAAAACTTAGACTAATGTCACCTTCTGTGCTTCAGAACTCTAAATATTATATACAACCTCTACAGAACATGGAGCCATCGGCATTCCTCGTTGCACATCTCAGGGTCTGGTATCTTGTAGGCCCCCAACACCAACAGCCACCAAAGTTGAAGAAGAACCACAACGGTAAGTTTTTTTTTTCCTTTAAATTTATTAACCATTCTTATGAATTATATCTGTTCCTTCATGTTGTGATTATGTAATTGTTTTCCTTGTAACATTATTCTTGTATTAGTCCTTTTTGTTGCCTTTATCTGTCATCAGTTTTTCTCAAGTAGTATTTATGTGTATATTTGTATGTAAGGACAAGTAAGTGAGTAGCATCCCTTTTCATACAATTGAGAAGTATACAAAAGTCTTTGATTCATATTATGCAGTGCAGAACAATGCGCTAGACATGATGAGACCAAGATCAAGTCATCCACCTTTACTTTCTCAGGTATGTTTGGTACCCACTGCTCAAGACTGTGTCGACCAAGGATCCATTTTTAGTCTAAAAGATTTCAGCTCAACTGAGAATCATGTTGCAGACCGCAGGTGTATTCATATATGTAATGCATACAGCACAGTTATCGGCATGTGGATACAGTCATTCATTTCTAAAGTGTTCATAAATTAATCATTCATGTACAGAGCAGCTTAACGTATGAGATTAAAGATTTCCATAAATGCCTTTCTGTTAGTACTTTTATAATAATGTAGGTGGTCACCCTGCTATTGTGGTAAAGTTCTGGTTTTTTCCTTCTGTAAGTTCTGACCTTTCATCACTGGTATTCCATTCTTTCTTTTGCTATTTAGTACCCATTTTAATGTGTGTATTAACAGTATATTATAATTCCTTCTAATGTACATATCCGGTATAAGTCCATAGTTTTTCTCTTATTGTGTTGTAGAAACATGTTGTTTGGTGTACTTTTATTTGCTTTTGATGTACTATAAGAGAACATTTATCTACAAAATGATATCCATGTCCTGCACCATTAGACATAAAATTAATTCAACCAGTGTTTTTTAATTTGGTGTGAATAAGTTAACAGTTGCCACTTTCATTCATCTTGTTCTTTTCCACAAGTGTATGACAGTTATTGCTTCTCTCCACCTCAACCAAATATATAGCCAAAATAATTTATTGTTAAAGAAATAAAATTACAATGAGCCAAGTCATTAGTTGAAATTTATAGATTGAATTGATTGAGATAAAGTCACATATTGAAGAGATTAAATAGAGCACCAAACATAATGATCATCAACTCATAACAATACCTCTGAGTAGACCTACCAGTAATAACAAAATAAAAACATAACATTTGATGAGGTTAATAATCATGTGTCGATATTTATGTACAGTGAGTTGTTATTCAGAGTAGAGCATACAATGACAATAATCATTATCAGCATTAAGTGTCACCAAAGAAACCCTGCAAACCTCTATCTCCAGTATTTGAATCAAGATTGTTGTTGTCATGTGATAGTATTTGACTATCTAATATTTTCTTATTTCTGTCATCCTCTAACGTTCCTTTATCATGCCAGATCTCTATGTTCTTCGTACTTCCATGCCTCATAATGTAGCCAAAAATATACTGTCTATTTCTGATGATAGTGAGTAACCCTGCTTTGTAATTCACACTTTTAACTACTCCCCATTAGTTTTGTTTAGGTAGTAATCTATGGTACATTCTGCATTCTTCTATATCTCCATGACATCTAATCTTTGACTTGTTTATCCATGTTGGAATAGGTGTTATTTAGTACTGAAGAACTCTCTTCGTATGCTTTCATTCTTAAACTCCCGCTATCCTGGTTAACAGGATGTAGTTTGAGGAATGAAATGCATTATTTCATGGTTTACAGCTTAGCTGTGTTATATTTCATTCTGACGCATCCAACTTTAACTGGCTTTTGAGTACCTTGACCTTTTATGGGATGGGACAGCCAACTGCACCCCAAACTTCCTTAGTTGTCTCTTATGATATGTGGGGCATGTTACTGTTGTGTTATTCTTTGCTCCTTTTTAAGTTCCTGGCGGTTCCTTTTTCAGTTCTTTTCATGCGTGCATCCTCACCTCTAATCACAGACACAGTATGTTTTTCATTTTTTGGAATTCTGCATTATCCTATTCTGTTTTTATTTCTTATCACTTTTATATTCTTCCACATATTATCATCACCATGTGACATATTTTTTCCCAGAATGTGGACTTCCTTATGGATTCTCTGAATACTCCATGATTCTGGGCAAGTTTACCTGCCACAGCTAGAGACATGTTGAAACAATCTGATATATCACTGCACCATTGTCGTCTTGGACGCCCTCTTTCCCTGTTGCCATTTTAACTGTGCCTTCAGATATTAATCTTTTGATGCTGTTATGTCTCTTTATATGACCAAAAACTCTGGTTTCTTATTATGATGATACTAAGGAGTCAGCCCACAATTGTGTTTATTATCTTAACACTTCTTGATTTGTCTTTTTAGCTGTCTATGGTATACGTAAAATTCTTCTGTTCTGTCTGATTTCAAAAGCAGCAATTCTCTTTGCTACTGTTTTATTTAACGTCAATGCCTCACAACCATATATTGCCAATAGAAATATGCATATTCTGATCATACATAATTTGCTATGCTCCTGGTACCTGTCAAATATTTTGTCAAGTTTCAGTGTCGCCATTGTAATTATTCCCTTGATTTCTACAAGGCAGTCTCCTAAGCTATTTATGTTTGTGCCCAAATACTCGAAATTTGTTACGTCCTCTAGTTCGAAATTGTCAGTTATTTTCTTTGGGTGCACTTTCACTTTATCCATTGTCATAATTTGTAATTCCTTCATATTTAAGAACAGGTTTTGGGTTTCAATGCATTTTTTTGTTGATAGTAGCATTTGTTTTAGACCATCTTTGTTTGTGGTTAAGAAAATTGTGTCGTCAGAATATCTGATTTCTGGGATCTGTTGACCGCCGATGGTAAGAGGTTGAAAGTCAGCAAATGTCTTTTACATTTCTCATTATGTTTTCAGCGTAGATGTTGACACGCTGATATTATAATTGTTCTTAAATACTTCAATTGGTGGACCTGTTTGAGTTTTGAGTCATTTACTTTGATATTGCATATTGGGAGAATTTATTTCTTACAAATAGCCATCACTTCTGACTTCTTGTTATTTAAAAGAATACCAACCATTATTTTTATTTTCTGTTATCCCAATGTTGATCAGCTCATGCAGATCTTTCTTTTGGCAATCATAACAGTATCATCTGCATATCTCAAGTCATTTGTGTTCTTTCCCTGCTGATATACTGATATACCTGGAGTATTATCAATTACTTACAATAATGAGGGTCTCAGAACAAAATCTTTCTGCATGTACAGCTTAATAATTACATTAACAGAACCCAACCACAATAAATCATGAATGCCATCCATGTAAACACCATCATGAAACTGTTGACCACCAACTCCTTGCAACAACAAAGCCATTCAGTTGCCATAAAATGGCATTGACTAAAGGACAGACGTTGATATAATTATATAATAATTCATCATTGAAGAGGACAATATTGATTAATAATAAGTGCATGAAAGTGTGTGAAAAGTTACAAAGAGAACTGACAGTTCACTTTCAGATGCCAAGGTTAAGTACTGTGAAGTTTCTAAAGCTTCACACTACTGAGACATTTCATGCAATATGATTACATTTTTATACTGCATTTATTTTCTTGTGCTACGAGCATAAATGATATAGTGTCTCAATACTGGTGATAGTATTAATGTTAGTAATAGTGTCAGTGATTGCCCAAAATGAAGCTAGGGACGACGGTCAGTGATAGTGATGGACCTAATGATGCCTGTGATAGAGTCACTATTGATGATAGCTAGTGATAGTGTCAGTATTGGTGATATATAGTGATAGTATCAGTGTTGTGTAGTTTCTATAAAGCATTTGTTCTAAAATTCTCACTGAAACTCCCTTGCAGCAGATAAATGGCCCTGCTAGATTTCCAGCCAGTTGATGATAGTGATAGTGTCAGTATTTATAATAGTGTCAGTGTTGATGATAGTGTCAATGTTTATGATAGTGTCAGTGTTGATGATAGTGTCAGTGCTGATACTAGTGGTTATCAAGATTTTTGTCTTCAAGGGACGCTGTTAAGGTATATGACATCGAGCCACCTATCGAATCCTAAAAAGGGATTACAAAACACCGTAAGTGCCCAATTTTATTTTTACAGTGATCAAAAATTAACATCGTTTCTCTGCCTTCACTTAGTTGAAGTTTTTAACATTACTACCACGTTTACATCTATTTTATTGTTAAAATTTTTGCTGGACGTTATATTGTTATCTTATAACCTTAAAGAGAAATGCTGGTGTTGCACCTAATGTGTGTGTGTTTGTGTGTATATATATATAGAAGTAGTTTTTGTAAGGTGCTTTGATCATACTTTTTGTCTGTGGGTTGTTACTTAAGACTGACTGTACATTATTTTCTTTAAAAAATACTTGTCCTTTTTTGGGGATTTCCAAGTACTATTTTGCTATTTTCTGGTTTACATATAAATTTGCTGGCTTTTTATTTTATGAATACTTTATTTTGTTTTTGATATTTAACTGATTTTTTCTGCAGCAAAAAGTGCTTGCTACTATTTTTACCATTCATTGTTAGTGCTTGGATATTTTTTATATTACCAGTACTTGCTACACTTTTCAGGGTTACTCTTAACTTTCTAGCTGTTTGTGTACCCCTGCTTCAGTAGCTAATATGTGAGGGCTGTTCAAAAAGTTCCTGGACTGATTTTGTTTATCACAACTGTTATATATATAGTATTATGTTTACCATGTTCATATGATGACTATTTGTCAATGTGTGTATGAAACAGGAAAGTATGTATGAAACAGTAAAGTCCATATGAAACAGAAAAGTATGTATCAAACAGGAATTATAAAAGTTGTGCTATGGTGGGATCCTATAAGTGAAGATGACATAGAGGTTCTGCTTTCAGCTTGGCACATTTTTGGAATACTGCAGTCAGCTTTCTAAGAGTCTTGTCTAAGCAGATCTGCAACATTTAGTAATATTTTCAATTGAAATGTGGACACAGATCCTGTGACGTTGACCCTGTCAAGGCACGACAGGTTAAGTCAAATTTCAAAACAATTTTGATTGTATTCTTTGATATTGATGGGCTGGTTCATCATGAATACGTCCCTATTGGACAGTATATCAATGCAGAATTCTAAAAAACAGTTCTGCAACATCTCTGCGACACTATGTACAGATATCACCCTGAGAAATGACACAATTGGGTTGTGCATCATGACAATCGCACAATGCCACTGCATACAGGTCTGTCAACATGAATGAATGTTTGACGAAACACAAATATTCCATTGTGTCCACAACCTTCGTAATCACTTTCTCTGTATGACCTTTTCTTGTTTCTACAACTTAAGAGAACAATGGAAAGTTGTCGACTCGATGACATTGAGAAAATTCAAGACAACAGAATGAGAAAAATGGAAGGCTATTCCAAGAAGTGCTAACCAGAAGTTCTTTCAGTGGCAGAAGTGCTGGAATAACTGTATAAAATCACAAGGAAATTACTTTGAAAGAAATAGAACCAACTAGTCTATAAATGTAACAGTTCTCTGGGGAAAAAATGAAATGTAGGAACTTATTGAACAGCCCTCATATTGTTTTACCGCTCAAATAACACATACTAACTATTGAACAAATCAAATAACACATACTAACTATTTAATAAATAAAATAACACATCATCATCAGGTGCCATGCCTGCTGGAGTTGGTGATCATGGCCCAAATAATACATACTACCTATTGAACAAGTCAAATCATTGTTTTTGTCTTTTTAAATGCATTTATGCTTGTTCACTGGAAATATAATGTCTTAAATGACTTATGATGATGTTCACCCGTCGTAATCGTAGATGACCAAAACTCAACCAACATAATAATAAGTAATAAAAGATAATAAAGTTAATAGTGCATTTTTAAATGACTAACAAGTCTGATGCGAGTACAAAAAGTTCTTTCCACATAATTGACATCTGTAGAGTGTGTCTATGGGACGGTGAAACATTTTGTCTTTTCTACTTGCCCGTTTCTGTCTTGCAGTATATTGCCTGGTCTCTTTCGCCGCTAGTGATCCAGTTATGAGACTGTAACGCCATGATGTTCTATCCTGAACGAGGCTCTCCCAAGAGCCCACGTCATTTTTAAAATGTTTCAGTGAGGACTTCGGTGTGTCTTTGAAACGCTTTTTCTGTCCACCAGCTTTTCAAAGTCCTGTCTTGAGTACTCCATAATATATTTGTTTTGGCAAACACGATACCTCCATATGCACAAGATGACCTGCCCAGCGTGCTTGCGCTTTCACAAGTAATGTGTAGATGCTTATTGAGGCTGATTTTTCCAATACCTCGTAGTCTGGTACTTTGTCCCGCCAATGGATGTTTAGTAATTTACGCAGGCAGCTAAGATGGACTTTAAGATAAGGAAAACATTGGGTTTATATATCATGTATAAGACATAGCTTTTCATTTAGTGTTAAATTTTTCGTCTCTACTAATACACCTAGTCATATTGCCAGTACCACGCGGACGATCGGCTTTCGAACAATGAGCAAGTACGGCTGATATGTGTGAGGTTGACCCACTAACCTCTCTACCACCAAGCCAATGCTTGTAAATATATAGCAATGTAATTTATTAATGTCCATCTATATGTGTATCCGTGGATGACATATTGAGGAGCAAAGAATATATGGACACTGCACTTCATGAACACAGCTGAGCCAAGTCCACCCCCACCCCAAATTTTAAAAAATATAATCATCTTCAACGATCTCCCAGGTAACAATATCGTTATTCTGTGCTTTTCTTTCGGGTCCTGGCAATACATGGGCGAGTCTTAAATTATGTTCTCCATAGGAGTCTTCATTCTCCATGTTATTGAGTTATAATTTTGCTCACATTTCGCAATGTGACAAATTATGTAACAAATTAGTGTTACATCTTTCTGATTTGTAATGTAATAAATATTCTTGGCCTTGCAGTCATGCAGGCTATAACTATAAAAGTTATGAGTGCAGCGAAGCACTGTTTTGTATATACATGTAAAACTAAATTCTTACCAAAACCATAAAAGCGCACAAGGTTGACTTCACAGTGCTCGAGCTATTATACGTGCTCTCCCCGTGTCAAGAAAGCAGTACTCTCTGCCAAGAGTATCTTTCATAGCACGTGACTCTGTAGATCGCGCAATATTCTAAAGGGATCTCCAAAAAACGTAGTTCTGGTATACCAGACGACGATATCCGATTGTTAACCCTCTGTCTCATGAACACAATGAAAATGTCTTAACTACTATGCCATGGATATTCCCGTTAACCATCTTCTACCCTCCCCCACCTTTTCATAGCATTTAGGCCTAGAACCATTCTAGCAAGGTTTTTAGTTTAACAAGCAAGTATCTTGTTTGAGGTTCTCTGCAGCAGCTGCACCAACCCATGTGTCAAATTCCTCAGTGAGTCTGGATATATATTGAAGTGTATCAAAGATGTCGATTAAGCTTTTCATATAAAACGCTTCTTTTGCCGTATGTGGTGCAGCAGCAATAGCAATATTTACTATCTCTGTTGTGCATGGTCGAATAGCTAAAACGCCGGTTTCATAACCATAAGATCTCAGATTCAAATCAAACCACGATTGGGACATACTTTTTCTTTTTCCTGTGGCACAATGACAAATTCTTCATGCACACTGTCAACTGCACTTTTTTTGGTAAATGTGTAGAGTGAGAGAGCTTACCTGTCTTTTAGTTAAATTTCCAGTACTAAAAGTCATGTTCAGATTTCCTAAAAGAGTTGGTTGTTCTGTCTTCTTTCAAACGCTCTCCATCTACGTTGAATCGCACCATCTACTTGCTGCAACCAATTATTTATCTAAGATTATACAAATTAGGAATGTCGCGAATGAAAGGGGGTAGATTGAGGGAAACTGTGTCAGTGTGCATATACTTCATCTTCTGCTAGGATTTTGCCCTAAATGTCGATTCGGATAATCACTAATGTGTGACACCGGCCGTGACCTTTTACTAACTATAAGACCTATGTACAGAATTACTTAGGACTTCATTCGATGCGTTTGTTATTATATTCTTGATTTTCGTTAGTCGCTATTTATATACTTGGACCACATTTGGATGGTAGCAAGAGCAAAAAAATAGCGTCATGGAGTCCCCCAGGGAGGAGTCCTGTCACCCACACTTTTCTTGATTTACATCAATGACCTAGTTGCCGAACTACTACATGGGATCAAAGTGACAATGTATTATGACGACCTGGTGCACGGAAGAACATGCAACAGTGGCCACTAAACAAATACAAAGAGCTATTGATAACCCTGTGGGTAAATAGATGGTCTGTAAGCATTAACACAGATACGTGCAGCACTACACTCTTTACCCTTTCACCAAAATAATAAGTAGGTGTTATCAAGATAAATGGAGAACTTTCTACAATTCTGATATTCTCTTCTTCCCCTCATGTAATATAAGGCCTACGTTATTTTTTTATATCATCAAAAATTTAATTATTCCCGAAAGGTTAAGGAATAATTACCCCTCCCCCCACCCGAACAATCAAATTACCCAATGTGGGCCCAACGTGTGGAACTCTGCTCTATACCATAGGTTCCAAAAGTGGGCGGTACCCACCCCCCCCCCCCAGTGGGCGCTGAAGTCTTCTAAAGAGGGGGGACAATAGTGGGTTTAGAAGCAGTTCAGGCGGCCTAGAGGTCATCATCATCATTAAGTACCATCTCCGCAACGAAGGTTGGCTGCAACGTATCTCCAACATCTCCTGTCTCTTGTCTTGGTGGTGCACTCTGCTAGACTGTAACCTGTCCATCGTGTGATTACTCTCCCACTTGTATCTCTGCCTACCTCTTGCTGGCTTCCCTTTGACTTTACCATCAAGTAAGGTCTTCAATAAGGTGCCATGTCTTTTAATGTGTCCAAAGTATTTTATTTGCATGATCTTTATTTCTCTTAGTAGTTCTTTCTTTATATTAAGTGTCTTTAGCACCTCTTTATTTGTTTTCTTCACTTTCCATGATGTTCTCCCTATTCTTCTATATACCCACATCTCAAAGGCATCAATTATGTCTTCTAATTGTTTATTTAGTGTCCATGTTTCTGAGCCATACATTAATATGGAATAGATGTAGCATTTTATAATTCTCATTTTTAACTTGTTTGTAATTTGTTTAGATATTAATATTTTCCTCATGCCATTGAAGGTGCTTTTAGCTATTCATATTCTCCTTTTAACTTCTGTTTCACATCTGCCATTATTTGTGACTGTGTCCAAGATATTGATACTGTTTTACTTATTGTAGTTTCTCTCCCTGTATGTTTACGTTTACCTCCTGTTCTTCTGTATCTTTGCTGATTATCATGGTTTTTGTTTTTTGGATATTTATATGCAGTCCATATTCATTACTTGATTTATTGACTTGATCTATTAGTCTTTGTAGTTCATGTTCACATGCCTAGAGGTCAGTAGCTCCTTATAGAAAAAAAAAATAATATATATATTTTAAATCAATTACTTTCGTAATTTTACAATATATTTTATGATGTTTTAATTATTACAATAAAATATTACTTGTGTAATTATGCAATATCTTAATATTTATACCGATATTTCACGTTTAAACCACTTTATGAAACTACGTATATTGTTATTCGAGCAAACACTTTACAATCTATACATATGGGCTATTTTTCGACAAATCGGTATAGAAATAACTGTGTTCAAGGTGCAGCACATATTTGCCACTACTTTTTCTAGAATTTAACAGCATAAGCAGAATATATCATTAGTTGTTATTTACGTCGAAAATATCAAACGCGGAAAATGATATAATAGGGGGTGGGGGCATTACAGCATTTATGTGAATCAAGTTTGGGAACCTGTGCTCTATACTGTGAGTGGAACGGGGAACTTTACTTAATGTGGATAGCTTCATTGTTGACTGTTGGCTTTTTCGGAAGCAGATAGAAACGTCCTGATTTTATTTATTTTTTGGGGAATTACTTCTATATATACTTTTCTTTTTCTCTGAAATTACTCTATTCAGTTTATAGCATTATATTAAACGCATAAAATTATGTTTTCCAAATGTGCCTTCATTGTCCGTGTTTTTTTTTTTTTAAATCCTCACAATATTCTTCCCAAAAAGCATCTTTCTGATTTGATCTAGCAGACATTGTCGACGTTACATCAGACATTGTCGGCGTCACATATGTCTTCAATAACGTACGATAATTTTCATAATAATGGTTTTTTAAAGAAATAAAACAAGAAGAAAAATGAGCACATATGGACAATTAGATGCACCTACAAATATTTGTAGTAGTAGCATAAAAAAAAAATACAAACCAGCGTAACGAAACCAGTGCACATTTAATGAATAATGTAATAAACTTTATGGAAATCATACTATTGAATGTGTTTATAGAATAATCTGAACTCTAAAACTTATGTGTAATCTTGTTTTATATAAATTGACAATAAAATGCATATTCGGTTTCGTTCGTACTTTCTGAATTTGAGTGGGGCAAACTTTTTACCGTTTTCGGTGTACAAAAATGTAAACGTACATCCCAGTGGATGACCCAATGATTAGTTCCGCCCTATTCGACCAATGAGACTACGCGACATTGCGGTCTTTGTAAGATGTTAAGATTCAAGATGGCATCCGTCTATTCATTTTAAAGGAAATGTGAAGTGTTCAAGGACTTTTAGCCGTTTCTATTTCCAACTGTTATGTATAATGGGTAATTAAACTTTTGTGCTGATAATTCGAAGTAGGATGCATCGACCAGAAGGACGTAAAGAGCCATACTTCTATGATTCTAGAGTTAGAAGGTCAGTAAAGTGTACATTTTTGTATTCGACGCGAAAATTCCCATCAAAAAATTATATAATAAATATACAAATAAACTTCCTAATGATTGACTAGAATTAAAGTGCCATCCTCGATTTGTCCCCATTATGGTGTCATGCAATATATTAGATAAGAATAGGATCATGATGAATTAAGGGGTTAGATTATCGAGGCTTGTAAACTGAGATTTCTTTTAATTGGGCCAGTTTATGTTCTGTGAGATGTGTGAGTTAATTTTTTAAACTAAAGAAGTCACTTCTGAAGTGTATTGTCAATTGATTGAGTGGCCCCCTTTTTGTAGATAATTATGCACTATGATTGTAGACAGTAAGTAAGCCTTTATACTTCTTTAACTCCTGCAGAATACAAAATTAAAAATACAGCCTGGAGATAAGCCCGCTATGCATTGTGGTCGCAAGTAAAGTATATATCTTCACTGTGACCTTTGTTCTAATTTCGGGGTATTACCTAACCTTTGTTGTGTGATTTTGCAAGCTTAAAGATAAGTACTTAGAGTATGGTTAGGATTAGAAATAAAAATTTTAATGTGAGCGCGCACCTCGTTCCATGTGTAGCGCGCAGAAATACTGAGCGCACCATACAAATCATAGGAAAATATTTTAAAATGTGTAAATTTCAAAAGAAACATATTATGCATAGTAAGTAAAGTAACCCATAGCATTTATTTATGCTGTAGAGGTGTGAGATGTTAGTGATCTCACATTTCAAAGGCTCTGCAAATGAGGGCCATAGCCATCTGCTCTCCCTCGCAGCCTTTACTTCCCGGATTAATCCAGTACCCATTTAAGGCTGGGTTGACCCGGGAGCCATTGCGATCTGAAAAACATTTCCACCTCACCTAGAGAATGAACCCAGGACCACTCATGCGAAGCCACTGCACTAACACGGCTCCCTAGATTATGCATAAGTTCGTCTGTGTCTAGAGTTGAACTCAGTGATTGTCGGGGTGTGAGGTCATGGCAGCCATTAATTTCATTGGTGTTACACGAAAATCCATGACATTAGCTAATTAAAAATGTAAACAGTGTATTATTTATAGCACAGTGAAGACGTAATCTTTACTTTATCACATTGTGTCATGGTGATATCTGCTTCTTTCTGCCTGATACATCTGACTTCCACATGGCTTCTGGGTCACTTTGAGTGTGACCCATGTGATGATGTTCCTCCTTCACCTCCTCCTCCACTCACAGCGAAGATGAGCATGGCATGAAAAATAATAAATGCAATGAAAAAAAATTAATAATAATAATAAATTGGTAACTGTCTAATTTGGTTTGTGAGTTCGTAGATGTCTGTACACGGAAAGTTCTATTGCAGTACATGCAGGAGTGCTGAAGGTTCGGGGTAGGAGAATTTTCAGATTGTCCTTCCGCTTCATGCGCTTGTGGAATGCCTGCAGTATTCTTTCTTTTTCAAATTTCGTGATGCCAGCAGTGCATGTGCCATGCTGAGCGATCAAGTGCTGTAGTCTCCTAGGAGCTAGGATCGATACTGCAGTGCTTGATAGAGTTTTTTGATTGAGAAGCTCTGTTTCTGCCCTCTGCTTGAACGTTTACCTTCGCACAGCTCTCCATAGAATAATCTCTGTGGAAGGCGCTTGTCTGGCATACAGACGATGTGGCCAGTCCAGCTGAGTTGGGATCTAGTCAGCAGGGCATTGATGCTTTGCATACAGGACTTTTGAAGGATTTCCGTGTCTGGTACTCGATCCTGCCAACGTATTCCCATGAGGTTTTGTAGGCACCGTAGGTGAAAAGAGTTAAGCTGTTGAGCGTGTCTCGCATAGACAGTCCAGCAAGACAAAGCATAAAGCAGTGTTGTTAGAACCACTGCGCGGTATACGTCCAACTTAGTTGTCAAACTGATACCACGCCTGATCCATATGTTGGCACGAATGCTACACTGGTACGAGCAATACGCGGGGCAACATCCTCGTCAATTATCGCAGTTTGCGATAAGGTACTGCAGAGATATACAAACTTATTGGCAGTATTAAGTTTTTGTCCCTTTACTGTGATCACTGGTTCTGTGTAGGGGACACCTGGCGCTGGTTGATGGTGAGACCGAATGCATCACAGGCCAAAGAATAGAGTTCCATGCTGTCTGCATGTCTTTCAGACTGGTAGTATTTAGTGCACAATCATCGGCGAACAAGAGGTTGTGAACAATATCCGTCTTAGTTTTGGTGACCCGTATATGGGATGAGGCATCCAACTCCACCCTATAACCTCCTTAGTCACCTCTAACAACATGCATGGACGGTAAACAGTGTTTAATACAGTGTTTCTACTCTTTGCTTCCGTTATGGCAATACATCTTTAAACCACATCTTTTTCTATCTTTAACCTTTAAAGCAAATGTGGGAGTTCTACAGTGATGCATAATAATACTATTTCCAGTACTTTTCGACATATAGACTTAACTGGATCACATAATACAGAAGACCAGGATTGTGACCCATCAATATCAATCTGAGGTAACCCGTATCTGCAATTTGTGCTTCACTGATTATATTGATCATATAGTTGGGTCAGAGCAAGAATTACAAGAGCTTAACATCAAAGTTGAAACAGTTACCAACCAGTGCGAAATGAAAATAAACATGGAAAAGAGTAAAATATTGGTTAACAGCAGCAGAAGACAAAAAAAGGGGCCAACATCATGATCAATGGACAGTAGATTGAGAAGGTGAATACTTTCAAATAACTTGGATCCATATGCATTGATGGAAAGTGCACATCAGAATTAAAGATAAGACTGGAAATTACTTTGTAATGTCAGCGATAAATTGAATTTGGAAAGGCAACACCAGTATTAGAGTGAGAATCACATTTTATAACTACAAGTGCTTTCTGATGTGTTGTACAGTATTGAGAACTGGACACTCACTGCAGATATAGAGAGATGGTTACAGGCCTTCGATTACAAATGTTGCAGACTAATTCTACGCTTCTCCTATAGAGAATATAAGACACATAATGTGTATGTAATAAATAAAATTGAGATGTATACATAGACAGGTCCACAAGAACCATTGCTTTTAATAGTGAAACAATAAAAATTTGCATGGCTTGGACATGTATGTTTACATGATTCCTTTTCAAAAATGATACTATAAGGAACAGTCAAAAGTGGAAGAAGCAGAGGAGGACAAAGAAAATAATGGACAGATAATATCAAGGATTGGACAGGTCAAGATTTTTCCTCATTCATTCACATTGCTGAAGATATAAATCATTTGAGGACTCTGCATCAAATGAGGTACCCCTGTGGCCCTAATGGGTTATGACTTATTGCTATGGCTGAAAGTAGCTCACTTGTGTGTTTTGCGCTATGATCAATTTATGTTAATGTTATATTAATATTGTGGATGTATGATGGTGTTTTTTGAGGGGTGGATATATTATTCTCATAAAGAACACAGCACTAATCAACCAAATAGATGAAAAATACAATGTTACATTGCTGGTTAGAATGTTTATTTAGAGAATAGTGGAAAAATAGGTTTCTAGATTGCTCCCTAACATCTTTCAGAGTGACACGTATGGACTAATCTTAATAGACCTAAATAAAACATGCTATGCAGTGTAAAGTTAAAATCAGAAGGGACAGCGGATGAGATTTGATTCAGGTCTTCAACTGGTACCTGCTGGTATCTATGCAGATTGGTCTAATTCTGAAAATGTATTGACCCAAGTTGTGAGACAAATAAGTGACAACAAACGGATATGGTTAAGTCCCATCTGCTGCCTTCTCATTTTTTCTGTAACTCCTCAATGTTTCCTGTTTAGCCAGTTGTCAGCATGTGGCCGCAGCCACACCTCTATATTGCTATGGCAGTTACAATCTGTGAGGGTAGCTAGTGGACTCTACGCCCCTAGTCATCTAATTAAGAGCATGAATTCTGTTCATGCATGTAAAGTCTGAATGTGACGGACTGCTCAAAGGAATTCAATCTCCTATTGGATCAAAAGACAGGAAAGGTATCACCTAGCAAGCAAAGTAGAGCACAGTGAGACAGAAAGGTGCCCTGGTCATCTGCATTGATTGAGATAATTGTCATGCCACTGACACTATATGCTTAGAGGCGAGAGAGTGAGGTTGATGACATTGCGCAACTATCTTTCACTTTAATCCAATTTCATCTTGCAAGTCATGGCATCACACTCTTTTCAACATCATCAGTTAGCCTATGTTATTGATTTACCCATGTGTAAAATTAGTTTAACTCAACTGTGTTGGTGGGCGTATTCATTTTATTTGTTTTTATTTGCTTGATCACCCAAAAATGCCAATTTTGTCTTTTTTTAAATTTGTAATCTTAAAAACTACAATCTAAATTACTGCATATTTATACATATTTATATATATTATTTTTTTTTGGGTATATGTCCTAGGTCAAGTTTCACTGCAGTTTTACCATTTTTCTGATTCTTACAAATCAATGAATGTCTTGTTGAACTATTGTATACTAGATTATGTAGGTCTACAAGGTTGTGATATAAAAACATTAGATCTACACTTTAAAAAAGCCCCATATACAAAGAAGGCAAAAGTCACAAACAATTACAAATAAACTATTGGCCTAGATCAAGAGTTCGCAAAATTTTAAGTCTCAAAATAAATACCTAAGTAGGCATTCATAGTAGCATAATTTGTAAGGATTAATAGTATACATTTTTTCATAAATATTTTAAAGAATTTGTTAATACCTAGTTCCGGGTCTATATTTATGCAAGATAAATAGTCCTATAAACAAAGTCTTTTTACATTATTTGCAAAATGTATCTTTATTTTACAAAGATGATTTATAAATAAATATATGTCATATTAACTGTGCCTCCAAAAAGAATTTTTAGTACTTGACTTTAGTTATAATTGTTAGATGAACCATGTTTTGCACTAATACATGTTGTTATGATCCCCTTAAATTATGAGCAATTAGCTCTTCCTTCTTATGTGCAGTGGGATGGCTTCTCCAGAACTCTCTTTCATATCCAAAAGACTTCTTGTGTTGATGTGCAATGCCCTGAGAAGAGACCTCCTGCTCTCAGTGTGTCTGTATATGTAACCCAGTATTATTTAATGTGTATACAGTTCAAATTAAACACCGTTGGTCCTACATCAGGTATGTCCTACGCGCAGACACCAACACAATACACCACCAATCTCTTGAATGGATACCTACAGGCAAAAGAGCAAGGGGTAGACCAAAAGAAACACTCAGAAGAACAATACTTAGAGAAAGTAAAACAACCAATATTCATACTATTCAAGAACTGCACAGAATAGCTTTGAACAGACAGAATTGGAGAGATCTGACCTCTGCCCTATGCGCTAACTACAGCGCAAAAGGAAAATGAATACAGTTCAAATTACAAGCTGTCAGATTGCAGGGCAGGGGAGAACTATGTCCTATGCTGAAGACATCTTGGTATATAGGCAGGGAAGAAATAGAAAAAATAGAAGGATTGGTGCAGTAATTCTGGAGCTTTTGTTAATCCATCAAAGGCATCGATAACATGGTTTTCCCTAAATAATCACATAGTAAACACGCCATCGATTACTTTGAGAGGGGATGTCCTCGAGAGAACCAGCACAATGAAGTACTTAGGGGTTATGTTGGACCGAAGTTTGAGTTTCAAAGATCATGTTGACCACATCATTGTAAAGGCATATAACGGTTTTGTGGCGATGAAAGTTATGGCTGTTGCTCAGTGTGAACAGAGGCTGCTATTTCTGCTGTATCAGGGATTGGTGGTAGAATACGCACTGGCAATTCTGACACTGAGTCAGACTCAATCAGAAAATTGGATAGAATCCAGAATGAGGCAATATGAATCATTTTGGGGTGTACGAGAGATACGTCAGCACAGGCTATGCGGTACTTACTGGATTGCCCAATTGCAGAGCAAAGAATACAAATCTGCAGGGCGCAGGACTACCTACAAATCACTGCTGATAAAGAACATCCTCTATGCCTTGAAATTCTCAAAGTGAAAGGCAGTCGACTTAAGAGAGGAAAGTCGTTGATGGGGCACTCAGAGAATATTATAGAGTGTGTGCAGATTGGGGGATGTCCTGCCTGGTGCGGAATGGAGTCATGCGTCCTTAGATTGTCCGACAGCCTTCAAAGTAATAATAACACTCAGTAGAGAATGCAGGGAATGGTGTCAGACAGTGGTGGAGTCGGAGGTACTCGCTCTAATCGATTAAAATTCCAGGGACGGTGATATGATTGTATATACAGATGGGTCAGTTGAGAGACACATCAGAAGTGCCTGGGCCTTCATGGCTCAAAGGTGGGGGAAACCATCAGAGAGGAAAGGGTGCTTTTGCTCAGACGACAAGCAGCATGACAATGGAGATTTTGACGGTAACCAAAGCTTTGCAATGGGTCTGCGAGCATGCCTGCATACTCAGTGACACGATGAGCATGATTGTGAAAGTTCAGGCGTAATACATTCTGGAACAGTGGCTAGTTGCAGCGAATAATTCCTGTATGCTTAAAGTGACTTTCATTTTTGTGCCGGCACACGCTGCTACTACGGCTGTTGGTGGAGCAATGTATCGAGCAGACATTTTGAACGCCCTTCTGGAAAACGCACGAGCAAATGACTGCATAAGTGACAATGACTCTTGTTCCATGACTAGAATAAAGAAATTTGGTTTGAAATGTGGTGTCGCTAGAAAGGATCGGTTTCGTGGGAAAGAAAGAATGATGGTCAGTCAACTGCGTACTGGGATTGTCAGTCAATGTGTAATGATGGTTACACTCAAGGAGATATCTGAGCACCTATGAACTTGTCCAGAGTGCAATGACGATGAACCAACGACTAACTAAGTGTGTCTGTGCACGAGATGCATTGTTGTTTGACTCACCCGCTGTACATCTGGTTTTCTGATGACATACTTTACAGCTGACAAACCATTTTACATGTAAGGAGATGATCTCATTTTCCACTGTGCCTTTGGAATACTGTCCCAATTTTCACTGTATGGTATATTGAGTAATGGTTAAATTGAACTTGGGTTGTTTTGCCCCTGTAGACATGGTCCTTTTTGGGAGCAGCACTACCAAACACATCTTGAGTCTGTTTGTTAATCAGTACATTTCCCTCACACTTGTTTCTTCGACCTGTGTTGGCCTTTAAATCCATTGAAAAATGTTCTGTGTTACTAGTTTTCTTTATCACTCAATATGCTCTTGGTATCCTGAAACCAAATTTCTCTGTATGGCCTAGTTGGACAATGATTGTCTTTTGACAAGTTGGACTTGTTTGAGGTTGATTATGTCTCTCAGATGAGCTGCTTTGCTGCTGGCGGACAAGTCTTCTGCAAGAAGATTTTGATTGTCCACTGTGCCATTAGGATATGAAATGCACTATTGTCTGTTCATCATACAAGCAATGGGTGTCACTCAAATTAGACTTGGGTTGCTATACTCTCAAAGACAAGGACTTGCTTCTTATGACAGTCATAACACTGTGTTGCTCTGCAAGTTTGAACAAAATTTTCTCCTGAACATTTACTTGATACTTTTCTCTGTGTAATAGGGAGCTTTTATTCAAAACTGTCTTTCATATCCATAAGTACTGGCTCTTGATTGGTGTTAGTAATACCTAAAGTAGGGTTCCTACTTGAAAACAGATTTTGTGCAGAGAGACATTGGTGAAACTACTGGCTTTTGTACGTCTTATCTATGAATAACACAATAGCCAATGTTGTACTGGATGTTTGAGACATTGTCACCTTTTTCTTTTCCCTTACACAATGCTGCCCTTTAGTATGTGTTGCCTTCGCATGGGCACTTCATTTATACTTCTAGACCAGTGTTTTTCAGTGTAGGCATTTTTTTATATTGGAGTAACATAGATATGTGAATGAACAATATTTATGAAATATGTGGTAACAATTGTTTAAGACGGTCCAGAAGTTTTTTTTTTAAAGGTCCCAGGTCAATCAGGCTAGAGTAGCTAAAGGCTTCCATTCTGTTTTGAGTGGTGTTTTTTTTTGTTCTTGAAATTTTTCTTGTCTTTCTTCTTCGTCTGTGTTCATTCTTAAACTCCTGCAGATTAGCAGGATGTAGTCCGGAGAACGGAATGCGTTGTGTCATGGTTTACAGCATTGCTGCAATATCTGCGCCTTTCGGCCTGACACATCCGACTTCAGCATGGCTTTGTGTCCCTGTCCCTATATGAGATGGGACAGCCAACTCATCCCATAGCCGCCTTTTACGACATGCGTGGAAGGTAAACAGTGTTGCTATTCTTTGCTCCCCTTTCAGGCCCTGGCAACACATAGGCGTTTCTTGTCTTTGAGCCACAGCAATCCTCACTGTCAATTTGCACACTGCTGTACATTTAAAATAATTTGCTTTAGAATAATTCACATATTCATATAGCATACTAGGAATTAACTTTAGTAATCGAGCAATTCCTACTAAGAAAAATAAAATGAAATTTCATTTTTAGAATCTTTAATTTAGTTACTAAAAATATGTAAATTTCAATAAAAGAATCTAGCAAATCATCATATATACTGAACATAATTTAGCCATCATTACAAAATCTCAGAACTTGTGCAAATTTAGCATTAGATACAGTTGATATGTTCAGATGTCTTGTAACCATCTTCTTTGTCTGCCTATTGTTTAATGCCATTGCACATTTCATAAAATCTTTTTTCCTGATTTTATACTTTTACACTGGTATTGCTTTTTTATTCTAGGGCTCTTATAATATTTTGCTTCACAATATAATATTTGCCTGTCCATCTTTTCCATTCATGTTTAGAGAGATTGGCACTATGCATAATATTTTGGTCCATGGTATTCTAGTTCAAGACTAACACCCTTTATATAATGGTACAAATTACATAAATATTGCATTACTGGTATTTGACATGTATACATGGAATGAAATTTGTGAAATGGGGATCTAATGATCATAACTTTTAATAAAAATGTAGCCAATGTCACAACAGGTGGTGTTTCTTCTTACTGATGTCTGTCCTACAAGCCCTTGACAGTGACAGGCTCCCAGACTCGAAGGAAGCCATGCGAGAAGTTAGTATCAAAAAAAGGGTAGTACTATAGTGGATACATCCCACCGTTGCATACCAGGAAATGAAAAGGCAAATAGGCTGGCAAAGAATGAAGCAATACAAGAACAAAAAGACCCAAGAAATTACCTGCCAAGAAAAGAGGACCCTTATCAAAGCTATCAGGAAAGTCGACCACCCAAAAGACAGCTAACACTATCTCGACAGAGCTAATCATGTTATTATCTTCCACCTCAGAACAGGACACAACAGACTAAACAGCCACTTAAATAGACTAAGACTGGTTTCATCACCTGTGTTGCTTCTATGTCAGCTTATCAAAAGTAACTCCAAGGTATGTCTTCTTTCAATAGCTCTCCATGGAATAAAAATAAAAAGGAATACTAATCAAGGACGAACAGAACAGTGTACAGCGAAGGACAGTCACCCTCAATTTCCTGTGGACGAGGCATATCCACAAGACATGTGGGTCAGAGTATACACAG
This sequence comes from Meghimatium bilineatum, assembly GCA_034231615.1. Classification (NCBI taxonomy): domain Eukaryota; kingdom Metazoa; phylum Mollusca; class Gastropoda; order Stylommatophora; family Philomycidae; genus Meghimatium; species Meghimatium bilineatum. The sequence continues at coordinate 56,250,943 of CM067299.1, forward strand.
ATGGATCAGCACAGAATGCAGTTAGGAAAAGAGTCGTAGATGTATATATAGAATATCCACAAAAGCCTAGAGATATGATCAGAACACCATGGAAATTCTGCAATAATTATGATGCAGAAATCTAAGCAATTATGGTGGCAACTGAAAAACTGCTGAACTCCAACCTGGCCCACTGCCTGTGGTATTCCTGACAGATGTTAGGTCAGTGCTTCACGCTCTCCAGTCTGAAAAACTAACAGACTTGCAAAAACTACTTAATGAACTGTCTTAACAGTATAGAGTAACCATGCAATGGATACCCTCTCACTGTGGAATACCAGGAAATGAAAAAGCAGACCAACTGGCAAAGAAAGGTGCTGCCGAAGATCAACCAGATATGCCAATCACCTACCATCAGAAAAAACAGAGGATCATGTCAATAAGAAGACCGCAAACACCACCACAAGATGACTATCGCATTATGAACAGATTAGAACAAGTTCTAATTCTACACCTGCGAACAGGACACAACCGACTCTGCAGTCACATATGCACAAAATTCAAGATTGGCAATGCGGGCCATGTGAACTGGCAGCACAGAGTGCCAAACATATACTTCAAGAGTGTTCGAAGTATGAAACGCTGAGGCAGACATATTGGCCAGAAGAAACAACACTGAAATCAAAGCTCTATGGGCCACTGTATGAACTACAAAAGCCAGTGAGTTTTATTCAGGAGACAGAATTACAGATATAGACATGTTTCAAGTGAACGAAAGAAGAAGAATCACCTCTGTGTCCATGTTGACAGGCAGCACCGACCACGGAACATATTTTGCAAGACTGCAATACAATAAACCAGTTAAGGAAAAAACACTGCCCATAAAGATGGATATCCACAGAAAGCTGTATGGAAGTACCGATGGGCTTTCAAATACAGCAGCATTTATTAAGAAAACCGAACCTGCTGTCTAGACATGTTGAACTAAGAAGAAGAAGAAAAATAGAATGTTGATGAATTAAGTAAAGTATATGCAGAAGTATTAATTTCTGCAGGTCTGTCTAAACCAACAGGAAGAGATGTAATCTTTAAGTATTCAAATTGAGCACTCCTGCTTGCTGCACACTTGATATTTCCTGAGTAAAGTTATTGGTATTCATCCCAATTTCATGCTGCAGTTGTAGTGAACATATGATCTCATCCCTGTGTCTTGCATGCATGAGTGTTTATCACCACACTTAACCTATTTACATTGTAGGGTCACTTTTCTGGATGACACATAATTAGGACAGATGTGGGGGGATGAGCAAATGTCTTGTCAAAAACGCATTGGTCCTCTTAGTGTGACATATCATCATCATCAGGTTGCATATCCTGAACAGGATGTAGCGATCATAACTACCTTTTGAAAATTCTTCCTACTTCTGTTAGTGTCGTGTTCAGATGGTCTTTGATATTTTGCTTCCATCTACGAGGGGGAGTCAATAAGTAAGTCACAAATGGCTCTTTAGAAAAAAACTGAAGACGATAAAAACCTGAAAACTGTTTATTTTTACACATACATTATCCCTTTACTTCTCAACATAATTTCCACCAACATTGATGCATTTATCCCATCGTTTTATGAGTCCTCCCAAACCTGCTGCGTAGAACTGCGTGCTCTGCTTTTTAAGCCACATTTTCACTTCACATTCAACTTCTGCGTCAGTCGCGAAATGCTTCCCGCCAAGGTGGGTTTTTAGTGGACCAAAAAGGTGAAAATCACTAGGGGCTAAATCGAGGCTGTAAGGAGGATGTTCCAGAATTTTCCAACCAAGATTTTTTATTTTCTCCTGAGTTAATCGAGCCGTATGTGGTCTAGCATTGTCATGAAGGAGTAGCACTCCTCTAGTCAGCAGCCCTGGACGTTTTCTTCGAATTGCATCCCGAAGCACTGATAGAACTTCACAGTATGATTCAGAATTCACATTGTCACCTTTCTTTTTGAAATTGGTTAAAAGCACTCCTTGACAATCCCAGAACACTGTCAGCATAACCTTCCCTGCTGATGGTGTAACCTTGAATTTTTGGACACAAGGCGAAGAAGGATATTTCCATTGCATTGAAGCACGCTTTGATTCAGGCTGGTAGTGATGCACCCATGATTCGTCCCCAGTAATAATCCTGTTCATCATGTCTTCTCCTTCATTTGCGTATTGACAGAGATGCTCCAATGACAAGCCTAATCGGTTCATTTTGTGTTCGTCCGTCAATTGTCTGGGCACCCACCTTGAACACACTTTCTTAAATTTCAATCGGTCATGCATGATGCTGTATGCTGAACCATGTGAGCACCCTATTGCAGCTGCTACAGCGTCTATCGTTACTCGTCTGTCACCTCGAATCATCTCCTCAACCCGCTGCACAGATGCGTCTGTTGCAATTTCAACAGCACGACCAGATCGGATTTCGTCAACAATTTTAGAGCGTCCTTGAGAAAATTTTTTTACCCAGCTGTGCATCGCTTTACGGGACAAACAATTGTCAGCATAAACAGGAAGCATTTCTTTATGAATGTCTTTTGCAGGCAGTCCTTTTGCCCATAAAAAACGCACAACAGCACGTTGTTCATTGATTGTACACTCTGTAAGTACAGTAGCCATTTTGTTTTTTGTGCTGCGCATGCGCAAGGTACAGCTAGCGCCATCTAGCGAACATAAACATAAAGTTCTATGATGATATCAACTATAAACAGCTTTAGAAACCACCTACTGCATTTTCCTGCCATCCAACATCAATTTGTGACTTACTTATTGACTCCCCCTCGTACTTCTTGGTCTGCCTCTTGTTCCTCTCCCTAACATCATCCCCTCCATTATGGTGTTTGATATAGCCAGAATATTGTAGTTTTCTGGAAATAACCATGCTGTTTAGCCCGTTTTTCCTTTACGTTCAGTTCTCTGAGGATGGCTATATGGTGATCTATTTGGTTCATGGTATTCTGATGATTTTTCTGTAATATTTTGTTCATTTGTAGCTGTTTTATTCTTCATTTTGTTGGTGATTGTCCAGGATTATCACCCATGTATTGCCACTGGGAATATGCAAGCTCTTAGGAATGTTAGTTTTGTTGTTTTGCAGCAGCTCAACCATGTGTTTTTCATTTGTGACATATCACATAAGTAATAAGATAGTTTAGAATTTGCATGTTTTATTTGGGCCTGAAAGGGAAGCAAAGAATAGTAACTATGGCCTGACATGCAAAGTGACAACCAAAGAGGTTTGACGTAGTTCTGGAATTTACTTTTCCCATCCCATAGGTCAAAGTGAACAAACAGCTAAATCACATGCTGAGGCCAGATGTGTCAGGCTAAAAAGTGTGCATATCGCAGCGAAGCTGATAATCATGACACAGCACATTCTGCTGTCTTGACTACACCTGATGACGTTCGTCCTTCGCAATCGAAGATTATCATGGCATGAAAAACATTAAATGCGATGGGAAAAAAAATAATTAAAATTTGTAATAAACTCATTTGGTTTGTGAGTTTGTAGATGTCCGATTCGTGGACGGAAAGTTTTATTGCAGTGCATGCAGGAGTGCTGAAGGTTCGGGGTAGGAGAATTTTCGGATTTGTACTTCTGCTACTTTAGCTTGTGGGTTGCCCACTGTGTTCTTTCTTTTTCAAATTTCGTGATGTCAGCAGTGATCTGGCTGTGCCAGGCTGAGCATTCAAGTGCTGTAGTCTCCCAGAAGACATCTAGATATATATCTAGATAACCAGCAGAAGTTTGAGAACGAATATAGAGAAAGAAGTGACATAAAACAGGTTATATCACCTAATTAAGCTCATTGTGACATACCAATTATGTTGCCCAGTCCAGCCCATTGTGACATAATTGTTACCGTATATTGCCCAATTCAGCTCTTTGTGAGATATTCTTTGTTGCTCGCTCTCAATTAATCATCACAAATTTTGTGTGGTTTCCACTAGAGAGCGTGAGGTATGTTGTGATCCCATTCATTTTGCACTATGTAGACCTAGAACATCGGATTTAATTATGATTTTAATTCAGGTGAGCTTTCCTAGTCTGTGATAACCTTCCTATTTGTTAGTTTCTTTTTAATGACGGGGCATACCATATATTTCATAAACTTCACATTAACATAACTTAAGTTCTTTTCACATCACAGCTAACAGAAACTAAACTTTACACAATTATCATAGTCAGTGCCTTTCACAGTGAACATAGAGCCAATAGCTTAAACAATTTACATTGAGACATTTAAACCGTACCTGTTGAATAGAACTAACACCATGCACAGTTAACAGAGATAATACCTTAAATAATTAACTTAGAACTAATACTTTAAATGACTAATGTCGTATATACCTTAAATTATTAACGTGGGACAGATACATTCCAGAATTGTCCTATTAGAAGCCTCATATTTGTCACAAAGTGAATTTCCTATTTTAAAAAATCACAGAAAATCAATTCCTTTCATATATTTCATAAATTATCAAGAACCAAACCCAATTTTCTTCATAGGAGCATTTTATGTAGTCATGTGAACAATGTTCATTATTTTGTTTTTATTTTCTATGAACAGGGACCCTCGCAAGATTGTATTAAAAAAGGGATCAACAGGCCTGGGATTTAACATTGTGGGAGGGGAGGATGGCGAGGGAATATTTGTGTCCTTCATTTTGGCAGGGGGGCCTGCCGATCTCTCTGGAGAGTTGCGGAGGGGAGACCAGATCATTTCTGTGAGTACTGTTACTTATTCAATTAATCATGTAAACATTATTGAGAATGGTTTTCTTTCCTTTAGCATTTTTATGTAACCTTTAATATACTTACCAGCAACTATAACTATGATGTGAAGTTTACCTTTTTGCGATCAGTTTTCAGAACCACATAAAAACTTTCTGGATTACAAATATATGATATACCATTAATAAAACAGTCAGATAATAGTAAACATGAAACTGCTGTGTATCTTAGTTTTACTTAAGACACTATTGTAGCACATACATTTCTAATTGTCAAGTAAACGTTACAAACCCCAGCAGATTGTACCCAAGATAAACTTAAAGCAATTGAGATGTTTTTAAGAAGAATGATGCAAATTCCATGGACAGCCAAGAAAACTAATTGTAGATGTCTTCAGAGAGGATGAAGTAAAACAACAAATTAGAAGCAGGCAATCAATATTTTTAAGGACATGTGATGAGAAAAATAAAACTTTTCATAACCACTGGAAAGATCAAGAGGAGGAAGACGGAGAGAAATTTCTGGATGCGTTGTCACTGTGGCACAAAAAGATGTCACCAGTTGAAATTATTAACAGCACAAGAGACGGAGAGTTGTAGAGAAGCATGATTGCCTACGTCACTCTGCATAGCACTTGATTGATTGATATTTAATGTAATGATTGTATTTGTAACTCGTTGGCAAGCTTCAACATTCAGACCTTCATTTTTCTTAATGTCATTCTCAACATTGAATATGTTTCTTGCTTTAGTTTTCAAATAAAGAAATAGTGAAAATGCAATCTCAAAGAGCATTAGTGTGTTAATACAAAGGAGAGTAAAACTCAAATCAAAATTGTTTTAAAATCAATATTTGTTATTTAGTACTATTTCAGCCACAGAAAACCTTTTGCGACCCATGGTTTGGGATCCTGTGGTCTATCCCAAATGCATTGCTCAAGCCATGTGTGGAGTTGTGCGTGCTGAGAGTAGGTTCCCTTCATCCATATTGAGATAAGGATGTCATTTTCCTATCTTACTCTTCATCCAGAATTATCACTAAGAGTTGTATAAGCCATCAAAGAAAACACATCTCCAATCAGTTAGTCTTATCCTGTGCAGTTGCCCATGTTGCAATCGGAACCTGGACTTCAAGTTCAGTATGAAAATAAATGGCCAATGTATTCTTTCCACTCATGTTGTAGGTTAACTAAGGAAAGTTGGAGGATGGGCTGACAACAGCCATTGTCACTGCATGTCTCGCCTTAATTTCTTGCTTTTAAATAGTCCCCATGGATGACTGAGAGATATAGATCAGTGAACATTGCTACTTTTGTCCTTCTGTGACAGACTTCTAGGCAGCAGAGATGGCTAGGTGTGCGATCACTGCAGATGAGTCAACAGATCCCATGGAAGAATGATTAATCCTCTGCTTCTATATTATATTATTCATTTATCCATGGAAGATAGATTAACTATTTAGCCCAGAGGTATATGCAGGACTCCTGGCAGGATTTGATGATCCTGGGTTACTGCCATACTGAAATGGCTCCATTCAAGAACTAAACATGTATCCATAAACCCCTTTAACACAACCATGTCTTTGAGACATGAGTTTGAGTGTCACCTCAGTTACTCAACTGAGGAGGACATATGCTTTTTGTCAGAAAAGCTATGGGATATTAAGAGATACCACCTCACAGCTAAAGGAATTATTTCATCATCATCTTATGCAATTCTCATAGTGTGTGAACTCATCTATCACAACATTATTCGTATGGTTTTCTGCTTTACTTAAGTTTATGTCATTACTGAAGTTAACTGAGGATAGACAACATTTTACTTGGGGTTTTCTCCAGATATATTCCACCGCTCTCATCGAATCATATCTTTACTTACAGAGAATACTGCTGAATAATGTAACTTTACAGCTCATGCCATCATACTCAAAGCCTTAAAAATTCACTTGTAAACAAGATGCCATGGCCTAATTTTGAACCTGCAATTTGCAAACACAAGGCATATGACTTGTATACTTCATCATGAAGATTCCTCCTTCAAGGATTTTTGAATTGACTGGTAGGCTTTAGAAGTATAGCCACCAGAAGCAATACTCAAGCAAGAACTCAAGCAGTATGCAAAAAAGGCTCCAGTAGCAATCATGATGCCATGCATATTACATGTGATTGAGAAATACAGTGTTTGCCGTATATTTTAAATTGAGAAATACAGTGTTTGGCGTATATTTTTCATTGAGAAATACAGTGTTTGGCGTATATTTTTCATTGAGAAATACAGTGTTTGCCGTATATTTTAAATTGAGAAATACAGTGTTTGCCGTATATTTTAAATTGAGAAATACAGTGTTTGCCGTATATTTTAAATTGAGAAATACAGTGTTTGCCGTATATTTTAAATTGAGAAATACAGTGTTTGCCGTATATTTTAAATTGAGAAATACAGTGTTTGCCGTATATTTTAAATTGAGAAATGCAGTGTTTGCCGTATATTTTAAATTGAGAAATACAGTGTTTGCCGTATATTTTAAATTGAGAAATACAGTGTTTGGCGCATATATTTCATTGGAAAATACAGTGTTCAGCGTATATTTTTCATTTATCTTGACATAACCTGTTGCTGATGTAGTCAGTATCTTTACTTTACCAGTGTATCTGGTACCAATTTCCTTTGACATTGTCTATATAAAATTAATGGTTTATAAAATGTCATGTGAAATTGAACCTTAGACCACCTGACTAGGAATTATGTTCATTGAAAACAGCTGCAATTACTAGCTGTGCATAAACACAATGGAAATATATCTAGTTTCAAACTAGAAGTAAAACCATATAGTACACCTCCATGTGAACAAAAAGGTAAGTTTCTAAAAAAAATTTACCATCATGAAATAATTTTGAAATATTTTCCCTTTTGTATATTCCGATATCTATATTACAGTTTAGCATGATCTTCATCTTTTCCCTTTTCTCTATGGCATCATTTTAACATCAGATGGCCACTGCTCCAATGAAATCAAGTACAGGATCATCATTATCAAGTGTCATCTCCCAATGAAGGTTGGCTGCAACAGATCTCCAACATACCGTTTCTTGTCTTGGTACACTCTGCTAGACTGTAACCTGTCCATCTCGTGATGTTACTCTCCCACTTGTATTTCTGCCTACCTCTTGCTCACCTCCAAACAACTTTACCCTCAAGTAAGGTCTTCAACAATTGTCAAGTACAGGATAACACAGTCTGTATCAACATTTCAAAATATGAGAAAATCCTATGCAATGGAGTAATATGAATGCATATGCAAGTTTGAGTGCTTGTATGATATATTGAGCAAATCCTTTATGGGTGAAAAGCATGAACAGCAAACAAAAGTACCCAAGATAACCTGGAGGCATCTGAAATGTGGTTTTTAAGAAGAATGATGCAAATTCCATTGACAGCCAAGAAAACTAATGTAGAAGTCCTCAGAGAGGCTGGAGTAAAGTAACAAATTATTGCAAAGTTAGAAGCAATCAAGATTTTTAGGGCATGTGATGAAAAAAGTAATACTTGAACATTTAGTAACCACCGGAAAGATCAAGGGAAGAAGAAACAGAGGAAGACAAAGAGAGAAATTTTAGGATGTGTTGTCACTGTGGCACAAAAGAAGTCACCAACTGAAATTAACAACACAAGAGACAGGGTTGTAGAGACGCATAATTGCCTACGCTACTGCATTGTAATTGATTGATACACACAAAAATGTTTTACATGCTTTATGAGACAACTACTATATTAAATCAGATCAAGGGGCACATTGTATTTTAGGAGTTAAAAATCAGGTTAGTAACATTTGTCATGTATATTGCTTACATTTGCATTGCCAGGTAAATGGAACAGATTTAAGACGAGCAACTCACGAAGAGGCTGCCCAGGCCCTCAAACGAGCTGGGGACAGTGTGGAAATTCTAGCCCAGTATAGACCAGAAGGTACAGAGATTGCTATTCTTAAAGTGATCAAACATTTTGAATACATGCAGAACAGATCTGTATTAGTGGATGTCCAATAGGTTCTTCATTATTTTAATTATGTGTAGAATAGAACTGACCTTGTGTTTCAATCATGAACACTTTGTATCTTCATCTTGGTTTGTTTCTTAATGGGAACTGATGTCTCTGACTACTATTAGACTTTATAAACCTTTGTAGTAACTAATCTTTGTTGTGTTTCATATTTACAAGCAAAGTTTATGTCACATGTTAGGCCTTTTTGCAAGGTATGTGTCACACAGTTCATCATTAGATCAGTGACTATCACCCAATTAGCAGTATTGGAACATTATATCAAGACATGGGATGCAACTTTCTCTGCAAACAATCCTTGCTTTTGCATTATCTCTCTTTGTGTGACACTTTAAAACTGCAGTGGCTGTGATCAGTTCTTACATGTTAAAGGGTATCTTAGGTAGATCAAAACAAATATAAATGGTTCAGTGTGTATTGAGGATTAACTGTTCACTGACTATATATGCAATCCCAAGCCACAATCTTTTAATGCAAAAGAATATGCCAATCACATTTGAGCCCATGTTAATATTTTTTAACAGATCAAAATATAATATATTAGTTTCAATTAATAGATGCTGCATTAGATATCCTAAAAGTACATGTAATTGTATAATTTCTACTTTAGTGTGTTACCCATTTTTTATTTGACTATGTTCATTATGTTTTCTAATACTACACTTTTGTTAGTTATTTTTAAATGTCATATAGAGCTTAGTAGTACATGCAGCTTTATATTTCCTAGGAGTACATGTCAGTTTATATTTTCCAGTTATCCATTTTGTGCATATAACCTAGTAATTCAACCTTTATATTTCCTAGTAGTACATGCAGATTACATATTGACACATATTTATATTTATCTGCTCATGAAATTTAAGTAATATTTAATTGTTGATTTGTCTGAGCAAACATGTGTTGTGACTGTGCATAGTCTACCTTTCACTTAGGAAAGTATGAATGGAGATGTATGAATCTTTATGCATATGTACAATTTGTTTCATTCACTTTCTGTGTTTGCTTCTAACATCTTAATTTGTATCCCACAATGTATTAGTATGCTCTGCAATGCTGGTATGACACCATGGGAGAAAACCAAATAAAGATGCATTTCATGTCTGCTACTAGATGTCTTGAGGAGTTATTTCTTCTTGCATAGTTTTCTTTTATTGTTAGATTTCATGTTTTAAACATTGTGTCACAATGAGTATTTGCTTTAATTTGATTTGAGAATTAATTTCATTGACTTGGTCTGTTCTTAGTTTCTCCAGATTGTTCTATGGTTGTTAAATCCATCCTTGAATTTTTTGTTGAATTAGTTATTTATTTTATATTCATGATTTCAACTGAAAAAATCCGCTACAACTGCCACTGAACTAACCTCTGCATTAGGACCAGAAAATCCTTGTTGTGATAAAGAGTCTAAATTAATACACATTGGAAGGCAGAGTGTCCAGGCTGTATCATGTACCGCCATCACAAGAGAAAGTATTTACTAACATTATGCAACACAAGAAACATTATTTTATTCCAATGTCATTTGTTGATTTGAGGAATCTTCCTAGGGAAGCAGTCAATCCATTAACCTTGTATTCATGAGGTCATGTGTACCAAATTGAACTACAACATTTGTACAAGTAGTTTTTTAAAATTAATTTAAAAAGAGTAAGAATATATAAATAATCAATCTTCTACGTAAATATGAACCATGATAATTTGTTTTCATTATCGCTCACTCATATGACAATATAAAGGTGGCAGTCTGTCTCAAACCTTTTCAAGACAAGGAAACAAAAGAACATCTGCTATACTTTTTTGCATGAGCAGTCTTGGAGCTCAACTTCTACTGTTTCCTTGTCTTCACCACATAGGGATAATGTCTGTCTGGCCATGTTTTTGCATGTCTTTTTACACACAAAAATCACTTCTTCCACACAAAAGCCCTTTATAAAAAACAAAACAACGAATGGTACTGTCAATATTAACACCATAACGGTTATATGGGATAAACATGTTAATGTAAACAGTGTCATTCCTTATTTAGTGTGTCATGTTGTGTTCTTGTTAAAGCACTATTGATCAAAATGTCTATTTGTGCGTTGCCAATGATTAGCATAACATCATTACCCTTTTTGTATGTTGGAGTAGTTTTACTGCAGTTGTTACTTATATATATATTTTTGTATTTTTTCTGCTATTGATGTCCGGCTCTGTGGTGAAGTGGTACATAGTGCGTTTGTAACATCACAGGTACCGAGTTTGATGCCCACCACCAGCAATTTTCCATCTTGACCATTCACAAAGCAATTGCAAACTACTTAACATATTTATATTGCCTATAAAATCACTTCAGCCAAAAAATGCTGAGTTGATGACTATGTCCTGAATAGGATATGCTACCAATTGATGTCTGGGTTTTGTAATATGCACAATTAAAAAAATGTTTTATTTCCAGTAGACATTTTTTTTAAAACGATAACACTTAATACCGTCAAATATAAGCAACAGGAAAAAAATTTGTAATTATGATGTCATTAAATCCTTGGTCTGAATTGTGAAACAGTTCATAAATTTCATCCTCAATTGTGGGAACATTGTGGTGGATATTGTGTTTCTATCTACTGTACAGAAAGCAATGGCAAACTACTGAGCATACTTATATTTCCTAGAAAATCACTACAATTAAAAAAATGCTGCGTTGATGGCTACGTCCTGAATAGGATATGCTACCCCATCGAGGCCAGCACCTTGAAGTGGTGTTTGGCCTTAGTTCAGCCATTAGTGATCGGGCATGACCACAGTCCTGCCTAAGTAAGCAGGGTGCTGAAGACGGAGGCAACCAACCAAATGGCTCACAATTAATCTGGATGCCACGTACAAAATACAATGAGAACATGTCTATATCTAATAATAGTTATGGTACCTGCCCTGTGATGGAGGCAGATACGGTGCGGGGCCCTATACTTCAAAAGGGCCCAACTCCAATTACTGGAGGTCCTTCTTAGTTGCCCTGAGGAGGCAAGGGAATAGAGCTACTGGCCAAACAAACCAACAACCAATAAAAATAATACTCTGGAATGATACGGGTGTCAACAGTAAAAGAAATGTATACAGTAAAAAAATTGGAGCTTGAAAATATCCTATGTGATGAACAAGTAAGTGTATGCTGTATTCAAGAAACACACCTCAGCAGCGATATAGCCTTTAAAATCAGAGGCTACCAGTGCTACCAAAAGGGTGCAATTCTGATACTTGTTAAAAACAATATCAATGCATGTCAGCTGGAAGTGTATATGGAAGGGGAAGAATACCAGATGCTCCACATAAAACAGACAGTACAGAAATCCATCTCCTGAACTACTACTGCCTAAATGATAGACCATTGGCACTAGACATAATCCTAGAAAAATAAGACATATGGTGTGTGGTGACTTCACCAGCCACTCTCAGAGCTAGGGCTATGATCGCATGGACAAGAGAGGTAAGAAACTTGAGAGCTGACAGGATGAAAATAAGACGTATTAACCAGCCATCAATCCACAAACCTTCTAATCGAGAGCATGGCACACCACCTCTACACCAGACCTGGCATTAATCTCACCAAGTCTTGAATGGAACATCACACAAGTTGTTGGAAAGCAGCTTGGAGGTAATGACATCCAAAATGAATTTATCAAGGACAGAAGCACACTCGCTAGGTGGAACTATAAGAGGGCAGACTGGAAAATGTACCAGCGTTCTAGCTAAGGGCATACACATAGACACAGACATCAATAGAGTAGTGAGGGAATTTAACCTTTAGCACACTGTAAACAAAACACCAAATTTCCCCCCTGCAGCTGGATTTTTTTAGAATTGGCATTATTGTTGGTACCCTTTTCTGAAAATGTGATAACTTTTTTGTTATTAGAGATATTTAAATAATATTTGCACATATAATTTTGCTAGTATTCCATTTTTCAATTTTACTTCTAGGTATATGAAGTGATTTATTTCTTCTATTGCTTTTTGCTATTGCATACACAATTTTATTCCTATGTTATTAGGTTCTTGATTACCTTTGTATGTTCTATGTTGAATTCCAGTTTCACTTTGCTAGCTATTGAGTTATACTGCTGGAAATCTATTTGTTCCTGCATTTTATTAATGTTATCACTAGATCATCTGCATTGGACATAGATCTCAAACAACTAAACTGTGATTAAAATTTGCTTCAAGAAAGGTATTACACCAGTGTCTAATACTTCATTACACCAGCTCTCTAACCACCTGACTAGCTCTTTAACCGCTTGATTTCATCAACACTCAAACCACTTCACAACATCAACACTCTGACTCTAATCAATTGACTACATCAAGACTAACCACTTGAAATGAAATTAAAATCTAGCAAGCCTTTCTACATAAAATATTGTCTTGAAATATCTGTCCTTGTCAGATTACAACAGATTTGAGGCTAAAATTCAGGATCTAAGGGAACAGATGATGAACACTAGCACTGGCAGTTTACGGACCACACAAAAAAAGACACTTTTTGTCCGGTAAAATATTCCTTTTTTTGTTTCTATGACATTGTTACATGTAACAATAGAGTTCATATCTTATAATGGTAGGAATGACAGTGCAGAGGAGTTAGACATATAGTCCAGTTATTTGCACTGCTCTGTTTCTGAATGTATAACTGGGATCTAAAAATTCAGCTATGGTTGAGAAGCAATGTCCTATTCAGGATCCGCATGACTTTTTTATATTTGAGAATGATTTCAACAGAAGTCTGACATGCATTGCCATTAATACAAATAGAAAATACAGTGCATTTCCATTGTCTTTGCTACATTCTGCTAAAAATCTAGTAGGACCATTGTCATGTTACAAGAAAAATCCACCAGATTTTTGAGAGTGAATGCTAAAGCAAACAAAGATTTAGTTCTCTGATCTGGTAGTTGAGGGACGAGGGTAACAAGCTGCCCTATCATGAACATATTACCAATAGCAGACAAGATGCATAACATTTAATTGCGGAAGAATAATCCCTGTGTTGAGATGTGGGTCATGATGGTGTAGTGGTTTATCTGCTCTGCTCATTCAGAAAAAATAGTCCTTATGATTCTGAAATGTTGTTATCTCTGTTGACAGGGCACTCTTTGACTATGATCCGAGCAAAGACTCAGGCCTGCCTAGCAAGGGACTGGCATTTCACTATGGGGACATTATCCATGTGACAAATGCAAGTGATGATGAATGGTGGCAAGCTAAGAGGATTACGGCTGTAGGGGATGAGGAGGGAATGGGTATAATTCCCAGTAAACAGAGGTATGTATCATATTGTATGGTGTTTAGCCTTTAGGACCCTAGATTAAAATTACGCAATATCTCCCCTGGACCTAGATTCTTTCTTTACAGTGTGTATTATTTGTGGTGAGTGTTTTGTAAACACGATGACTTTTTTGTTTGTAAAGATATCATTTTTGCACATGTAAATAAAGGAGTGAATAATGCATCAAAAATCATGGGTTTTTTTTTGTTGTTATATGTGTGATATGACATTTGTGAGCAAGTTGTGAAGTTAAAAATTTCCCCCACAAAAAGCCATTTAAAAAATCACAAATATAATTTCTTGACCCTAATACTTGAGCAATGTGTGGTAACATTGATAATATTCTCCTAAATACTTATTCCTGTTATATATATGTTGTTTCATATCCAAACTACTATAATATAGACTAAACAAACTATTAAAAAAGAAATCTCATTCATCATTTGTTCAAGACTAGGCCTAGCAGGACATACACATGAAGTATGAAACATTCACATGCTGACACGTGGAGCCTCTGATGCATGTTTTTTTTGGGTGCTTTTCAATGAGTAAATGGACATTCTAAATGATTCTTATAAATATAACAACTAAAACATGTAGATATTACTTACCACGACGATCATGTACCATGCCACGAGGTACTACATTTGATAGTAAATTATGACGACAGAAATCCACTGCCACTGTTCCAGAAATTAATTTTAAAAATCAACTGGCTTTCTCCTTCTTACAATTGTATTATGTAAAGGAATTTGACCATTGCACTATGACATATTCCTAGCTTCGTGTGGTTGGAATTCTACATCACAGCAACATACTTTGTGAAGTTCTATAATCGGGAATCGGGCTATGGCAACATGCGCAGTGTTGTCCCTATAGGCCCTAGTAACATATACTCATTGGCGGAATATTGCGCCTGTGGTGTCCGTACGGTTAGTTTAGAAAATTATGGCTGTATGTGGTAAGGAGAGAATGGGTATAATTCCCAGTGAACAGAAGTATGTATCATATTGTTGAATTCACTTAATGATTTAACCACGGTTGAATTCTGATTTTGAATCATTGTCAAATTATATTGGCATAATTATTTTGCGCGAGATTTAGTGTGAATTTGCAGAAACTATTGTATATACTTAATCACAGTATTATCACATTTAAGAATTTAATGGAAACTATATTTACTAAATATGGCATGTCAGGTGTCGCATCATCATTTATGACAGAAATGGACATGCTTGACAGAGGCTTATATTAACTCATGCAGAACTTTATCTTGCTTATTGTACCCAGTTAATTTTCAGTAGTAGAAAAATGTCATCACATTATTTTGTGTCATTATTTATCATAATATTGATAAATAGTTAGGATATTGTATATCAGTGGAAAGGGAAATGGTTATAGAAAATCAATTTCAATAAATTGTTGTTTTTTTTAAAAATTTGTATTTATAATTACTATTTGTAAAATATGAATACTAGTAGTTTATCATATTTTTTCTAAAAAATTTGCAACTGAACATTTTGTCCTAAAGGTTTGAGGTGTTTTGATCATATTTTATAATATGTTATAATCAATTGGTTGTACTCAATACACAATTTATTAGATATATTTATGTCCAAAAAATGTTAACTTATGAATATTTTTCTCAATGATATCAGAAGCACACAAAAAATTGTCATAATATACATCATTACAATTTCATTATTTACAAACTTTGTTTGCTTACTACAACTTGCTATATAATGTATGTACCATATATTTGGTAAAATATCTCCCTATGCAGAATTATTACTTGCACTAGTTTGAAATGAACTTGGTATTCTATTATCTATCATCACTGTTCTTTGGTGTTTCACAGGTATTTACTTCTGCTTATTCTTCAGCGTTCATTCTCAAACTTCCGCTGAATCTCACTTGTAGCAAGACAATGGTCCTACTAGATTTCCAGCAGGATATAGTCCAGAGAATGGGAATGCATTGTGTCACCGTTTTATTTGCGCCAATGGCCCGACACATCCGTCTTCGGTGGGAAGGTTATCTTAATGTTTTCTATCCACCATTTTCTTGGTCTACCTTTGGCTTTATGTCATAGTGATGTAACAAAAATATAGGCTGACAACTAGCCATTGCTTAAATTTAAATTTTCCACAGTATCTAACTCAGAATCTAGGAAAAAGATCTTTTGTAGAGTGACCATGGCAACTGCTATGGCATAGAGCTCTTTATTTCCGCTGCCTATAAAATTTTCCACTGTTTTGAAGTTGATTTATTTCTGTAGGACAATGTTGATATGTTTGTTGCAGAGTTGAAAGAAAAGAAAGGGCAAGGTTAAAAAATGTCAAGTTCACTGGCAAGAACAGCACAAATACAGATAAGGTTTGTTTATTTTGTACTGTTTAAGGCACAAATATGCAATAATTTCCTGGAACCACTCAGGCAGCTGCAGATATTAACAGTTTTGACTTTTTCTAAAATGAAATTATTCATACAAATGTGTTAAAAATTAAGATAACAGCGTGACATATTCAACATGTAACTATATTAGTCTGAAAGGAAATATTATTTTAGCTCCAAAAAATGTTATACACATTAGTCAAAAAATTGTTAAAAAGATGTAGAGGATTGACTTCATTGTACTCGGCCAATTGACTTCATTGTACTCGGCCACTCTCAACGAAGCAGCACGCTGACCAAGCGTACCACTCAAAGCTCGTAACTACGTAGCTTCAAGTGATAATCCACAGGGATCTCTGAAAAAATCCACCTTGTACTCAAGATGACACAAGTCGGATTCGAACCCATGACCTCTTGAACACACGGCGAACAGCTTAATCACTACGCTAGGAAGATCCCCGATACATTAGTCAGTCCAACTTGAATAATTTACCCAAGACTCAAGTATAAATTATTATATGTATTTATTTTTTTTAATTGAAAGGGATGTATTTAATGCATTTGCATATGTTTTACAACATTAAAATTGCAAGAATATATATCAGCATACATGAAATGTGAAATGATTAAAACATTATGTTTTTCCTTTCGTTACCCACTTATTAATACATAACAATTTAGAAAACTGGATTTATGGTTTATTTAAAAAAAATTAAATAGTGAGACATGCATGACATTCACAACATAATATCTATGAAAATAAAGAAAAATATGTAGAGGATAATAAATGAAATAATTATACTCGGGTTACCCCATATGTACTCCATTACTCTCAATGAAGCTGTAGGCCGCCTGCTGAGAGTACCACTCATAGCACATAATTCCGTTGCTTCAAGCGATAACCCCCAGGGATGTTAAAAAAAATTAAACTTTCTAAACAAGACGATGCAAGGCGGGATTCAGATCTACTACCTCTTGAGCACAAAGCGAGCTAGTTAAGAGGACACCATATATCTCATGGTAATTGTTAATAACTGCAAATTTATATTAAAAAAACAATTTTTTTTAAATGTGATTCTATGGAAACTCATTTATTTTATTACAGTTTTAGATTTCTTCTGGGTTTGTACTCAAACTCCTGATAGTTAGCAGGATATAGTCCATAGATAGAATTCATTGTGTCAAGGTTAACAGCTTGACTGTAATATTTTCTCCTTGCAACCTGACATACATAATTTACCGTGGCTTTTCGAACACTTTGGTCTATGGGATGGGGTTACCAACTCTGCCCTGAAATCTCCTTAGTTACCTACTCTTACAACATACATGGTAGATCAAAGGATTAGTAATCTTTGTTCCTCTTTTTAGACCCTATAATACACAGGAGTTTGATTTCAGGTGAGATTTCATATTGAGTTTGTTAATTGATTTATACTCTTTTGTCAAGATTTCAATCTTTTTATTCCCTCATTTTGTCACAACTGACCAGGATTTGTGTTCAATGTCTTTGTTTTGTCCTGTGTTATAGCTTAGTTCCAGAAAAAGGACATGTTCATTCAGGAGGGTTATTTGGGGATCTTTTATAGAAGGGTTAACAGTGATAAGTCAGTATATAAAGAAAGCTTGCTCTTCAGATTTAATGAAATAGGGACTGTAGGAACACCTGTGTACCATATGGCTAATTAGTACAATCAACAACCAACAAAATAAAAACAAAAATGAGTTAAATTATAGTTATGTTTAAACACAAATACATGAGAAAAGCGTTTGATGAACCAGCTAATCTGTATCAAGATAGAAACAAACACAGACAAAATTTCTACATGCTGTATGGAATGCGATACATATATGCAAGCAGAACAAAAAATAAGATAAATTAGTGTTATTTTTATATATATAAATAAAATGTATGCTTATTTGATGCACTAATTGTGTTAATGTACAACATACCCAGTAATTTTTTTGTTCATGTAAAACTGCATTTTCTAACCATTATTTTGGAGGCAGAGAGGGGGTTATATTTATTTGTAATTCAGTTTGTGAAAAGAGGCAACCTATGAACTTGTCAAAAAAAAAAGAAAGAAATGTTCACTCCTAAAAGATCAGACAAAATTATTAGAGAGGGAAAAAAGCGGCACAATATAAAATGCTTAACGTCATGACACAGAAAAAAAGTAATTTACAGATTTTGTTACAATGTTAGATATATAATAGAATTTTTATGTATTATTTTTTGTTTATTTACTCATTCTTAGCTTAGATGTATACTATTTTTGCAGCCAACACCATCATCTGCATCTACAGCAGCAAATGACAGGAAAAAGAAAAATTTCTCTTTTTCACGTCGTTTCCCGTTCATGAAGAGCAAAGATCAAAGTGGGAGTGAAGATGTTAGCGCAGACGAACGTAAGTCATTGGGATATTCTGTTCATGTCTGCTTGATATTACCCGTTTTAAATATGAGTGGACCAACAGAAATAGAAACATAAATATTTTTATTTAAAAAAAAACAATCTTAGTATGAAAATGGTTATTACCTTTTTCCTAGTTAGGCTCATTATCTTAGTTGAGTATTTTAGGCTGCCTACAGTGCATTTTACTGCTTATGTCTTCAACATTTGTTCTGAAACTTATAGTCGGCAGGATGCAAGTCCAAATAATATAATGTTTTGCGTCTTTGTTTACAGCTTGGCTGCAATATCTGTACCTATCAGCCAAGCACATTTCTACCATTTTCATAGCTTAGTATGACATTTTAGGGTAACTTTGACTACCTGTAAAATAGCCAGCCGTCACATCCAATCTTCATTAGTCGCCTCATGTTGTTCATCCACCACAAGTGATGATAACCATTTGTTGCATCCGCTTTTTAAATTGAGTTAGAATTATGTTAGTCTATGAGTTCATAGATGACCAATAAACCCTATTCTGGCCGAAAATGTCCTTGGATAGTTTGGGCATGGGATGACCACTGTAGATGATCTTTGCTCTACCCGTTAATTTCTAGCTACTCTATGCTTTTCTGAGCTGCTGAATTTCTTCTCTTTTCACAAGAGTCGTGCCATTTTTGACCAGAGCACGATGTAGCTCTATTTTATGCGAGATCGTCCCATGTATCTTGGTCTATTTCAAAGACCTTCATTGTGGTCTATAACTAGTCCTTGTAATGCTTTTTGACCACCTTTAGATCATATGCCCTTCTGCAACTAACCATAGAGAAATATCTTTGACAGGCGATGACCTGGCATATGTAGCACATGACCTGCCCAACGAATCTGCATCAGAATAGTGCAAATTCCTAGGAATATCAGATCTGTCAAGAATATTGTATCCAGAATCTTGTCTTGCCGTCTGATGTTCACAACCTCATTGAGACAAGTTGTGTGAAAGTGATTGAGCTTCCTCACGTCATCTACACCACAGTCCATGTTTCACCAGCTTATAACAGTACCACTTCTGTAAACTTTCAGCTTAGTCTGTTAATTAATGCTATTTCTATGCCACACATTTGCTTAGAATCTGCCGAAATTGCTGCTTTCCTAGGAGATCCTGATAAACACTTCATCATCAACAGTGGCATTTTGTAAGTGTACTACCTGGATATGTGAATCTATTCACAACTGTCAGTACAATGTCTTTTTACCTTTATTCAGGGCTCGTGATAGATTTTGTCAGGTGCTGTTTGTATCCTGTCCTCTTTTTTCTCTGTATTAATAGTATATCGCCCTTTATGACACATATGGTAGGTTACACTGTCACTATCCATTGTTTTATTTTTGGATTCCAGCAACATACAAATACTGCTTGAGTCTTATCTTTAGTCACATAAATTTAAAAAGTTGCAGAAACATATATCCTCTGGACAGAGATTAGCATACTAGTCATTCTACCACTTCTCATTGTACAGAAATAAGATATTCTGTGGTCAATTTACCTATGTACAGCAGTCTATAAATGAAATGGGTTGCTTCCATGAGTCTAGTTGTCAGCAGAATATCCTTGTAGCTTCTCATCCTATTATTCAAAGTGGACCATATTTTAGCTGCATTGTCTGCACAAAGAGGGAACATATATACAAGATTTATTTGGGAGTATTGGTACCATTTTGACATGAGCATTGGTCAGTTTGGCCAATCTTATATCCTGTGGAAGATGTGCTTATAGTCTGTAGTGACCGATATAAAAGTCATAAATAACACACATTCTTTACTGCTTTTCTAACAGTTCTGTTTTTAGTTGCTTATGCAGTCCTTGCAGAGTTTTTAAAATTTAAAACAAATTTTACATGTTAAACATTTAATAAGGAAAGACAGATTGTGCATATAGCGAAAGAAGTGAACAGCAGCGAAGGAATTTTGTAAGATGCTTGTCTCAAGATAAATTAATAAGTTTAAAAAAAAGAAAAGAATTTTTGCATGTTGCAAGGTGTTCAGATAAGATAAATTACTAACAGGAAAAAATTGTGCATGTCGAAAGATTTGTGCATGTTGCAAGATTATTTATATGTCACAGGTTGAACTATTAGCAGCAAACAAATGATTGAGCAAATAAAGAAATTGATGATAACACTTGATATCATTGCAAATCAATCAAATTCTAAAGATCTACATGTATGTCATAGGAGTTTGATGGTAAGTATGGTTGGCAACCCCATTACTATAAAAAAGTCAGTGACCCATAGTGCCACACTACATTCTGATGCATAAGAACTGTGTAAATATCACAATGAATCTGTAAACCATGACACAGCATATTTCAGAGAGTCTTAATTGTCAGTTTATGAGAACAAACGAAGCATATTGCAGAACATGTTGAAATGCATGCAAGAAATAAATATATCTTATGACAAGTTACCTATCTACACTTGCATGATGATTAATTTTTATTTCTGATTCCCTACACTGCTCGCGTTTGATCATCTCATCTTGATGTGCATGCCTGGATTTACAGAAGGTAAATGATCTAGACTCTCTTAATTATTCTTTGCTCTGAATAACTACATGTGTGTTTCCTTTTGTTTGTTTGTTTGTTTTGCGTTCGCTCCATTGTAACCATCACGGATATCCGTGTGATTTCCGCCAGAAGCGTGATTACGTTGTGCCACCGTTATGCGCCTTGTAGGCCTAGCACATCCGATTTTGGCATGCCTGTGTTTCCTTTTGATTCTTGTTGAGTTTGTTTGGATGTGTCATCTTGAGTTTCACCCTTGCTTGACTAATGTTGAATAAATGTAGACAATGGTGTATTGTCTGAAAACATTAGTATGTATATGTTCTTCTGCATTAGTGCACTGTTAATTAACATTAGCAGGATTTTGTTAAAATTAAAAGGAAGTCGAACATGACAATGTACATATTCAGAGAATGGTAGAAATGGGAACGACTAGAGGTGATGGGAGAAAGTGCTCCCTCTCCGGAAAGATCAGAAGAACGTGTAATCAGCAACTGACTGGGACACTGAGCTTATACACTTTTAGATGGCTGACGGAACGGCAATCAGAGCATATATGGGAATGCCCCCAGTGATGTGATGCTTGTTCCTAATCAACAATCAAATATTTGTATGCTTCAACATTAGTACACTATCACTCTGTCAAATTAGTATACCTCAACACTAGTCCACTGTCAACATGTGTACAATGCCTGTGTGTAGAGATGTGTGGGAGTTTAATATTTCTTACTGCTGTTCTGTTAGGCTTGTTTTCCTTAAATCTCCTTATAACATAATTTCAGCTTATTCTTCCAAATTTTCCTGCCTCTTTAATGTCTTCATAATATTTCCTTGACCAGTGTTCATTCAGTAATTCACTTTTTATTCCTACTTTTTCAGAACTTATTTACTTTTTTGTTTCATTGGTAAATATTTTATTATCATGTGCTATGATTTGTGGGTTCTTTAATTACCTTTTTGTTTTATTGGCAAATATTTTATCATGTGCTGTTATGGGTGATATAAGCTTTCATTGGTCTCCACAATATTCCATCCTCAGTACTGGAAACAAAGAATAGTGAAGGGCGAGTAAGGAGGTTTTTTAATTAAGGAGTTGGTTGCACATCCCATGGGAGAGGAGACAAAGTTATCTGAATTCATGCAGAAGTTGGATGACGCATATAAAATTATCCAGTATAGTATACTTTATAATGTAGAGATAAATTTTACAACTTCAGCGTGTATTTTTTTAAAACTTTGCCCCCATCCCACAAGAAAAATATGGAATCTGACTTGCAGATAACTAGAAGGTTACCTAACTTTACTCTAAACAAAACAGCACTAGGAAAATATACATGAGGTTTTTGAACCTGGTGATGTGCTTTGGCCCATTAAAAGGGGAATAAATAGTAATAACTTTTACCTGACATGCATAGGATGTGGATAAAGAAGATAGAATAACTTATAAAAGTCGAGCTAAAGTCAGATAGATATATGTTATGCCAAAAAGCACATATCACAGCTAATCTGTAAACCACAACACAAATGTTTTCCATTT
Organism: Meghimatium bilineatum; assembly: GCA_034231615.1. Lineage (NCBI taxonomy): Eukaryota > Metazoa > Mollusca > Gastropoda > Stylommatophora > Philomycidae > Meghimatium > Meghimatium bilineatum. The sequence continues at coordinate 56,273,918 of CM067299.1, forward strand.
TTTGGACTATATGCTGCTGACTAGTAGGAGTTTGAAAATGAATGAAGCAGGAGGAGTGGGCTTTTGAAGTGTGATTTTTATTTTAAATGATTTTTTTTAAAAGGTAAGTTAGAACACATAGCAAGTACCCAAAGACAGGCTTATAGACAATCATTGAAGCATATGAAAAATAAAGAGATTGATTGGACAACAATATGACATGGAGGTCAAGTACTGAGAATAATGAAGTGGCAAGATCTAGGAGAAAAGAATATGTTCGAGGAAGATCAATATCAAGAATGTGCACATGAACATGGAGATCTAAGCTTATGTTGTGCTAAGAGAAACGGAAAGGGGGTGGGTGGGTTTGAGGGGGATAAGTTCTTCTGTAGTCATGCTATATTGTCAGGCCTGTGGTCAAAACAAAGTCCACTGTCTTCTCCAGGTCAGAGCGGCTGCCCCATAGCTTTTGCCTCAAGTCTGTATCCTCTGGCCAGGTCTGCTGTCTCTGCTCTTTGTATGTTGGGCAGTCCTGAAGTATGTGTTCCGGGGTCTGCGTTCCAATCCACATAGATATTCATCTGTGTATGAGATTCTCAATCGGTAAAGGTGACCCAACAGTCTGCAGTGGCCTGTTCTAAGGCGAAATATTGTGGTCTGTTGATATCTTTGGAGGAGATGTATTGCATCATGTTTGTATTCCTCTTCCATTTGTTTCTTCCACTTTGCTGAGTATGTGTTGTGGATTATTTTTGCTTCTCCGTAAGACAGTGGGTGTCTATGTTGCTCCATTTCACTTCCTGCATTTGACAGCATCCTCTTTCTCATTTCCCATTATTCCACAGTGTGATGATATCCACTGAAGGGCAATAGCTGTTGATTTTTGGATCTGTCTTAGCTCATGTCTGATGTTGTGCAGAAGGCTTTCGTTTCTGTTGCTCTGGATTGATTCCAGTAGGGATCTGCAATCTGTGAATATGGCTATCTTCTTTGGTCTGGCAGTCCTGATTCAGCGAAGGCTTTCAGTGCTTGATGGAGTGCAACTGCTTCTGCTCTAAAGTTAGGAGTATTTCCCGGTTGGAAAAGCTAGGGAGATAAGTATTGTATATTCGTCCATCACTAGTGATGATGACCATTTTTTTTATATCCACTTTTGAAAATTCAGTTAGAATTATGACTATGCTTAATAGTTTGTAGATGGCTAATGTACCCTATTCGAGCTGTAATTGTTCTTGGACAGTTTGGACATGGAATGACCACTGTAGGCTGATTTTGGTCTATCTGTGACTTTCTAGCTATTCTCCGTTGTTTGGCTGCAGCATTTCTCCTCTCTTCACAAGATGATGTTCTCTTTTTGACTGTAGAGCGCTATGTAGATCTATTTTGTGCAAGTTCTTCCCATGTATCTTGGTCTATTTCAAACGCTTTCAGTGAGGTCTTTAACGAGTCCTTGTAGCGCTTCTTTTGGCCACCTTGTGATCGTTTAACTTTCTCCAGCTCACCATAGAGAAGTATCTTTGGCAGGCGATACTCTGGCATATGTACCAAATGACTTACCCAATGAATCTTCCACAGAAACGGGAAAGTATACAATTTTAACATTAGTATATGGACTAACTGATGAGAACGTGTGACAATAGAGTGACATGATTCAGTCAACTCAAATATCAGTCTCCAGCCTGACTAATCTGAAATTGATGAACACTAGCAAAATTTTATTGAGCAGAAAATTCAAGTGTACATTAAGATATATTTATACTACAGTTGACATATGACTGACTTGACATTTGTATTTTGTATTTTCTTCACTCGCTCATGGAATTTCTCAGAAGGTAACATCCATTTATTGTTTCTGTTTATATGTGCTTTGATATAAGATATTTGTGCGTTTGATGTCAATGTTATGGTTGTTGTTTATGATTATGTATAAAACTAGAAAAGACAAAAGAGTCCAGTAACATTTTCAAATCACAAAATGATAGTCATAATCAATGTTTCTCCTAAGATTTATGGCCACTCTGGAATTTTAAAAAGTATCTCATGTGAAACTTATTAAAATCTAGTATGTGGGATTTCATAAATGATCTTCAATACTTATCAAACAGTCATTTGTTCATACAATCTGCCTGAACTACTGTATAGTCCGCAGAGGAAATATTGGCTATGACACTTGTTTTCATAACTTGCTCATGTAGTGTGCTAGCTTATAGGGTTAGAAAGAATGTTGTTTGAGAACCCCAGAGATTGTGAGCGATTAGCTCTTACTTCCTAGTGCATTGAGGTTTTTATGAACTTTTTCATACCCATGAGACTTCAGTTTTCGGCTTAGTGCAATGCCTATTGAAGGAGCCTTCTACTCAGTGGGGGTCTATAATTGTATAGATGACATGCTACAAAGCTTCCATAAGAGAGCCTAAATATAACGGCATGTCTTGTATGTGGTAAGAGAACAACAAAGGGTGTGTAGCGATGACCACCCCAAAAATGTACCTAAATATTGCAGTTTTGAAATCAAATACATTGGGCAAATGTAAAGAGGTAGATATTGCAAGCATGCTATAAAACCATGATGTAGAGTATTCTGTTCTGACTAGATCCTGTTAAACAAAGTTAATGCAGAGGTATAAGATTTCACACTGAATAAAACTATAAGTGCTCAATGACAAGAGGCATGTATATCAATGATTTCTATTTCTTGCTGGATATGACATATTTATAAATCTGTATGAATGAGATGAATCACTACTAGTGGAAGATGTGACTTAAAACTTTTCGTTTAAAATAATTGAATGTGAACATTGAAGAAACTATATACACTGTAGGTACAAACAAACCAAACATTTCAAATACTTGCAAGATGTAAAATATAGGCATAGTACTCAAGAATCCCAGAAGGCAGAAGGTATTTAACATATATAAAGAACATGATTGTTGTTAACTTGTGTCAAATGCCAGACCATTGTTTACAAGCACATTTTAGAGGTCCCTGATAATTATAGCTTGCAGTTATAAAGTTACTTGCTCTGAGTGCTACTCTGTGCAGCTCAGAAATCTCTGAAAAATGCAATTGTAAACAAGATGTCATTGCCTAAATTCAAACCGGCAATAACTTATAAATCTTAAATAATTAAGACAACTTTGAGAGATTATGGTAAAATTCAAAATAATTTCAAGAATTTATTAAAATAAGAGGATTGAACAGGGCAAATTAATTACACATGATTTATAAAAATGATTATACATTCTACAAAGTTTATATAAACTGAGAATAGTAAGAATGAATTGAATCAATGAAGATAGGGAGTTAAAAATGCATATTAGAAGGATAGAAATGTGTCAGCAATTGGCATTTACGGAAGAAATTTGTCTTCAGTGTAAGTAGACATAATATTGAAATATCCTCCTTCTCCCCCCCCCCCAATACTATTTGGGGAGGGGGGCAAATTGCTTATGTTAATTCCTTATAGATAATAGTACTTACGTAAAGCACAAGGTCGATCTGCTTTACAATTCTTCTTCTTCTTTCGTTCACTTGAAACATGTCTATATCTGTAATTCTGTCTCCTGAATGAAACTCACTGTCTTTTGTAGTTCATACAGTGTCCCATAGAGCTTTGATTCCAGTGTTGTTTCCTCTGGCCAATATGTCTGCCTCAGCGTTTCATGCTCAGAACACTCTTAAAGTATATGTTTGGCACTCTGTGCTGCCTGTACACATGGCCGTGTAGCCAATCTTGAACTTTGTATACATGTGACTGCGGAGTCGGTTGTGTCCTGTTCTGAGACGTATAATTATAACTTGTTCTGATCTGTTCATAATGTGATAGTCATCTTGTGTTGGTGTTTGTGGCTTTCTTATTGACTTGATCATCTGTTTTTTCTGATGGTAGGTGATTGGTATATCTGGTTGGTCTTCGGCAGCACCTTCCTTAGCCAGTTGGTCTGCTTTTTCATTTCCTGGTATTCCACAGTGAGAGGGTATCCACTGCATGGTTACCCTATACTGGTAAGACAATTCGCTAAGTAGTTTTTTCAAGTCTGTTAGTTTTCCAGACTGGAGAGCTTGAAGCACTGACCTTGCATCTGTCAGGAATACCACAGGCTGTAGGCCAGAGTTAGAGTTCAGCAGTTTTTTAGCTGCCACACTAATTGCCTGGATTTCTGCATCATAATTATTGCAGAATTTTCCTGTCAGTGTTCTGATTGTATCTCTAGGCTTGTATGGATATTCTATATATACACATGCACCTCCATTCCTCACAGCATTCTGTGCTGACCCATCTGTGTACACTCTGACCCATATATCTTGTGGATATTCCTCATCCAGGAAACTGAGGGTGACTCATTCGCTGCACACTGTTCTGTTCGTCCTCGCTTAGTATTCCTTTCACATGGGTCTGAATGTATATTGGCATTCCATGGCTTTCACTCCACTGGGTTTGTTCTGGTACAGACCTTAAGGGGCTGTCAACTTCAGGTAGGTCTGTAAGTTGTCTACGGAGTCGTTTAGCTTGATGGATAAAGCTGCTCCTTTTCAGTCGCCCCATTGCTAGATTTTGGAATCTTTCCTTCATTGGATGACTTGGCATACACTGAAACTTTTCTGCTTGAATTAGTACTTTTGTGTCTCTGCATTCGCCAAGTGTTTGCATTCTTCCCATTTTCTGCATCTCTGCTATGGGTGTTGATTTCATTGCTCCCAACATTATTCTAAGTGCCTGGTTTTGCACTTTATCTAGATCTTGTAATGTGGTGTTTGATGCAGGACACCACGCAGCTGAACCATATTCCAGGTGTGTTCTTATGCCTTGCTGGTAAACTTTACTGAGTATATTTCCACTGGCTCCCCATGTGGTTCCACTTAGTTTTTTCAGGATAGCTAACTTCCTCCTGGCTTTTGTTGTTGCTTTGTTTATGTGCTGCTTCCATGTCAGCTTATCATCAAAAGTAACTCCGAGGTATGTGGGTTGTTTGTCTTCTTTTAAGAGCTCTCCATCTATCTTGATATGACCAGCTTTTTGTTTTGGTGAGAGGGTAAAGAGTGTAGTGCTGCACTTATCTGTGTTAATGCTGACGCACCATCTATTTGCCCATAAGGTTAGGGCATCGATAGCTCTTTGTATTTGTTTAGTGGCCACTGTTGCATGTTCTTCCGTGCACCAGATCACCAGGTCGTCAGCATACATTGCCACTTTGATCCCGTGTGGTAGTTCAGCAACTATGTCATTGATGTAAACCAAGAAAAGTGTGGGTGACAGGACTCCTCCCTGGGGGACTCCATGACGCAGTAGAACTTTCTTGCTCTTGCGACCATCTAATTGTACCCTGGCTCTTCTATTATGCAGGTATGCTTTTACCCATTTGTACATTCTTGAGCTAACCCTGCAATTTCGCAATTTCTTTAGGAGCCCTTCTTTCTAGACCTTATCAAATGCTTTCCTGAGGTCTATCCATGCTGCTAGTACCAGTTTCTTTTCTTGGAAGGCATCCTCAATCTCTTGGGAGAGGTAGGTTGCCTGATCTTCAGTAGAGTAGCACTGTCTGAAACCTGCTTGCTGTGATACCACAAGGTACCACTGCATCCTAAGATTGATAATGCGTTCCATTGTTTTACATAGACGGCTTGTGAGGCTGATGGGCCTGTAGTTGGAGACTGTGTTGCCATCTTTTCCTGATTTGAGGAGTGGTATCATTATTGCTTCTCTCCACGCCTGTGGTACATTACCTGTGGACCAGCTTGTGTTAAAGATCTGCAGTAGCTTTGCTCTTGCTGCAATTCCCAGGTTTCTAATCATTTCATTGGACACTCCATCAGCTCCAGGGGACTTTTTCAATTTGGATATTGCATGCTCCAGTTCTCTCATTGTGATTAGTGCCTCCATGACTTCAGGTATAGGTTCGCCTTGTCCAATGTTTTTCTAGTTCTCTCGAACCTCCTGTTGTTTGTCTGGGCTGACTTTGACGTTATTGTCATCTGCAAAGTAATCAGCTGCATGTTTACCTGTTAAAATGTTTCTGTCTTTATAAAGTGTGATCCTGGTATTTCTCCCTGTACCTTCATCATTTAGTTGTTTTACAAGTTTCCATAATTTCCTAGTATCTCTTTCTAGGTTCAGCTACTCTATTTTTTCTTTCCAGCTGCTCCGTCTGGATTGTAACTTGGCTCTTTGAAATTTAGCCTTTGTTTGCTGATATTTGTTGTGATGTTCTTGGCTAGGTCTGTTCTCAGCCTGCTGTCTAGATGTTTCCATCTCATTTTGCAGCTTTTCCAGTTCATCATTCCAGTAGGGTTTGTAGTTTTTGCGTGCCCCCCTGGGTATGGTTTTACTAGAAGCTTGTAGTATACATCTATTAAATTCACTCACTGCTCTATTGATGTCTTTGTCCAAGTTCATGTCCTTAGCTAGAACACTGGTTAAATGCTGGTACATTTTCCAGTCTGCCCTTTTATAGTTCCACCTAGTGAGCGTGCTGCTGTCGTTGGTAAATTCATTGTGGATTTCCAGAAATACTGGTCTGTGGTCACTACCTCCAAGCTGCTTTCCAACAACACGTGTGATGTTCCATTCCAAGCCTGGTGAGTGGAATGCCAGGTCTGGTGTAGAGGTGGTGTGCCAAGTCTCTCTTTGTCTGGAATTGTGTCTAGTGCCAATGGTTTATCATTTGGGCAGCAGTAGTTCAGGAGATGGAATTCTGCACTGTCTGTTTTTAGGTGGAGCATCTGGTATTCTGCCCCTTCCATATATACTTCCAGCTGACATGCGCTGATATTGTTTTTAACATGTGTCATAATTCCACCCTTTCGCCTGTCCTTTCTGTCAGACCGGTAGCACTGGTAGCCTCTGATTTTAAAGGCTATGTCGCTGCTGAGGTGTGTTTCTTGGATACAGCATATACTAACTTGTTCTTCACTGAGGACATTTTCAAGTTCCAATTTTTTGCTGTATCCATCTCTTTTACTGTTGACACCCTCAGCATTCCAGTGCATTATTTTTATTGGTCGTTTGTTTGTTTGGCCAGTAGCTCTATTCCCTTGCCTCCTGGCTCCTCGGGGCAATTAAGAAGGACTTCCAGTAACTGAGGTTGGGCCCTTTCGAGGTATAGGGCCCGGCACCGTCCCTGCCTGAACGTCCGCCACAGGGCACGCACCATAACTATTTATAGATGTAGACATGTTTCCATTGTGTTTTGTGCATGGCATCCTGATTATCTGTGCGCCTTTTGGCTGGATGCCTCCGTCTTCAGCACTCTGCTTACTTGGGCAGGACTATGGTCCTGCTCGAGTGGGACTGCCCGACCAGTCTTAGTTTCCAGCCCCTGATGGCTGAACTAAGCCCCATCACCTCTGCACGGTGCTGGTCTCGATGGGGTGCTTTACGATGAACGTTTGGGCACGAAAAAGTACAAATAAAAGTATACAAGACAGTTTCAACCTTCAGGTATTTTTCAAGAAAATACAAAACAAACAGTAAAAATAATGGCACAATCACAAAAATATTAGACAGCAGAGACATCCCAGATAACAACGATGTACATTTATATGCACACAAGTATTGTTAAGAGTGTATCTAACTCTATCATCAATGGTGCAAGATCTTAATGCAATGACCTGAATATCAAAGGCACCATGATGATTAGCACCATTGAAATGTATAGTGAAAGAAATAGGTGTTCTGTGGTTAATTTCATGAAGTTTGAAGATATGGCCACTTAGTTTTTTGTTAGTTTCTACTATATACTTCTTGTCACAGTTTACAAATCATAACGTAAATGACATTATGGGATTCACATGTGAAAGTATCATTGATAGTGAAAGTGGCCTTAGAAAGTGAAACAGCGGATCTGCAATAGATGGAAATATATATAGCAACGCCAGCGTCCACAATGAACTGTGCCAAAATGATCGGATACATCTAGTCCTGAGGTGACTGGACTAAGATTTTTGTCACGCCTAGGCAACCAGAGGAAAGTCTTGGGAGATGGCAGGAGTGTGAGTGTCAGACTGGATAAGGAAATATTGCTAGAGTAAGATTCTACGGTCAGTAGAGATATAGTGATAAATAATTACGAAAAATTTAAGTACCATAAGTATTGGTCAAGGTATTATGGTGAGAGATTTTACGTACACGATGCCATGCTGATGAAAGGACATTGAGAGAGTATGAGTGTCTGCAAAAGAAATCAATCACCTCCTAGAATTTATCATGAAGGTCATTATCATCACTACATAAGCGACAAAGTTCGGAGATTGGCAAAGAGTTACAACAAGCAGGTGGATGAGAAGATGTCAAAATGTATTTAGTGACATGGCACTGCGAAAGGACAATGACAACCATAAATAAACTACAGGAGAAACCAATCCCTTATCTTTCAGTTTTGAACAGGACATGCAAGGATCAATAGCCATTTAAACCGTATCAAACCCCTTCTTAATGACTGCCCTTACCTTTCAACTGCCAGGAAAAACTTCTGCACTACAGATACCATGAACAGTTGCTAACTTACTGTATGTATCACTAAGTTAACATTAAGACGACCTGCACTTTTTTAAGAACGGCATTGTGCTGACAAGAGTAAAATTACTCATCAGCATTTGCATATTGACAACAACAACATGAGAAGATGTGTAAAGCAGGAAACTGCATCAGTCGGTTTGTAGTATAGAGATGTGCTACTGTGAAAGGGATGAATTGCGACATATTATTATCTGCATTGTAAAGCTGATACGCTTTGTGTTTTTTCTGTAAGTACTGTTAACAGTTTTACAGAAGTTTCACTTATTCTCTATTTTCATAGTATAGATGAAAATATGTAATGTATGAATTTGTAACTTCTGCTATTATCTTTCACCCCTCTCCCCACCTGAGCAGAAGGTAAAAACATTTACTACCTTCTAAACAAATGTATTAATGTTTATTTTATTAACATATATTTACACATTCTTTCTTGTTTTCTATTTTGAGTGCAATGAATGAAACAGCTTTGGTTCTATGCTGCTTACTTGGATGATTTGGGTTTTCTATGTTTCATTTTTTTTTAAAACTCTTTATCTCCATAAGCCACGAAAATCACCATTTCAAAACACCTGAATTTCAGGCAAATAAATAAATTCAGCGGTGATTTCAGGCAAATTAATAAATTCTCCAAATGTATAAGTACCGGTACATTAAACTTCTATGGAGATAAAAAGTTAATTCTGACTAATTATATCATTTATCATCCTGTTATTTTCAACTAATGCTTATTTGTATGTGTTGCATATATTTGTGCATATGACTGATGACACCTCATGGTGATTTCAATCATACCTTATAGTACAGCAGGCAGACACACACTGTATATAAGAATATAATAATTGAAGCATATATGATATTGCTATTCAACTATAGTCATATTTTTAGCACAACTAATACATCACATCGTATTATAAGTTGTCATTGTGGACAATCAGCTTTCGAACAACACATGCAAGTCCAACTGAGTTGTATTTGGGAGATGGGCTCACTGACCACTATACCACAGAGTTCACAGGCAGATAGATACATAAGTGCACAATGTTGGGGGGGGGTTGAAGAAGAGGACAAAGGAAAGTATGAATTGAAAATATTACAGTGGTTAGGATTAATTAAATTTCTACACACTTATACAAAAAGTAACACGTCTACTTCACTAACGTTATCAGCTAGTCCTACAGGTCCCGCAATTTCTAAGAAGTTGCGAAGCCATTCGTGACTATAACCCGAAGGTCCGCGATCACTATCATTTTCGTCGTCAGACAACTGGTCAGACAAAGAATTAGTAGGATTACTTCCATCCCCACTCATAGTAGGCAATGGAACAATATCTGCATCTGTAAAACCTAAGAATTCCTCCTCGTCGGAATCACTATCCATGAAATATTCTTGGAAAACGGAATCCATCTTTGCAGAATAAATTTCAATGAACGGACGCTCAAAAATTGCACAGGACTGCTCTGTATCACAATTTAGCCGGCAAATGTGAGCTTTGGGTGGATATTACGTATTCCTAGCTTCGTTTGGCGGGCTTTATGCGTCATAGGTTCATTACTTCGTGAAGTTCCATACTCGGGAATTGAGCGATATCGTATGGCGCGTGATTGCAACCACAGGCAATATGGGACGCACACGCAATGTTGCGACCATAGGGGCCTAAAGGTTAATGAAATATTTCTGTAAAATTTGAATATTCTCTACCATTCTTCACTGTCCATGACATGTAGGCTCTCAAGGCAGTAAGAGGATATGTTGGCTTTAAATGTAGCAACACTGTATTAATTAAACTATGCACAAGTAAGACACTAAAATAATTGCATAAAAGCATCTAAATGAAGATACAAGACTGGATTAATATACAATATTGTGACACAAAGTTGTTGAAAAATTGCACCGACTCAGTAGATTGGTGTGTTTGAGGGAGCAATTAAATAGTGTGTGTACCAGCAAACTACGTGAACCATCAACATTCATACTCTTAATCCTGTGCTTGGAGAGACAAAACACTATACATTTGCCCACCCAGAGTGTGTCAAAGTTGTTTCAGATAACTAAGCTAAACGTCATCTCATTCTGAAACTCTTGGTAACATTTATTATTTGTTTCTTGATACAAAGGGGATTTTTATTGTTATAACCTTGGCATCATCTCATAGACTGTTTGTAAATAATTTTTTTGATTTGTAGATGTTTAAATATTTTACATTCATATGCTATTTATGCACATTATTTAGCATCTATGTATATAGCAAGTAGAGTATATGGGGCATGAGTCCACCTTGGTTGTATCAGGGCATACAACCATTAACAACAGTGCAGTTAAATGTTCAGGCAACTGTTACAACTTCTAAGTGCACTGATATACAAACATACTGTCGGTAGAGAATTAAATCCTTTTTTGTGGCAACATAAACACTTTAAGCCACATTTTGGCTATATCACGGAATATGATCTAAAATAAATTATAGAAGTTCAGGTTATCCTGTACCTCCAGTGATTTTTATATATACACACACACACATTTTGTATAAATATATGTTTTCACTTTGGAATTTGTCGTAATCTAACACTTAGTATTCATAGATATCTAAGGTGTTGGTAATCATTTCATATCATTTATCAATAGCAGTGTATAAAATGGGTACTTTTATCTAAAATAATGAAGCATATTGGGTATATTGTCATTTTTTAATAAATCTTTGTAGGGCATATGGCCGAGAGGTTAGAACGGTGGTCTCAACAGAGAGGTCCAGTGTTTTTTGTGGGGTGGGGTGGAAGAAATAAAAAATTTTAACCACCCTGTATATGTCGTGGCGACAGCAAGGGTACGCATTAAAAAGCGTGCAGGAATGTCATGTTTTTTTAGATGGCTTATAATCTATACACATTAGGTATGTTTTCCTTCTTAAAATCTATACATATTGATTAAATTGTCCTTTTTAAAATCCTTACATGTGTACATTTCCCTTTTTTAAATCTTGACGTATTGTGTACATTGTTTTTTTTTTTATAATTGACATATTGTGTACCATTGCCCTCTTGAAGCATGTTGATTAGATACCCTAATTTAAAAACTTGACAAAATAAAGTATATTAAGTGCCCATGTTATAAACTTGATGAAATTATGTATATTAAGTGCCTATGTTTAAAAACTTGATGAAATCAAGTATATTAAGTGCCCATGTTTAAAAACTTGATGAAATGAAGTATATTAAGTGCCCATGTTTAAAAACTTGATGAAATAAAGGATATTGTAAGCTCTTATTTTAAAATGATGGAATTAAACATATTACGTTCGCCAATTTAAAATCTTGGTGCATTGAAGCACAATAAGTGTCTCAGTTATATATAACCTGTCTTAATATCAATATTTGTTTTGCTTATTCAAAGTTTAGTACATGTTTTTCTCATAACCTTATGCTAAGTAAGGGAAGTAACGAATGTTCATACAGGAATCTCTGGTTTGATATTGGTTAGGCTGTTCACTTTGTGTTCAAGAGGTCACAGGTTCAAATTCAGCCCACTGCATCTTGTTTACAAAGTGGATTTTTCAGAGATCTCTGGGGATTATTGCTTGAAGCTATGGAGTACATGCTTTGAGTGATGCTCTTGACAGGTGGCATGCCGCTTTGTATTAGTGGGACTGAATACACATGGTGCAACCCTAGTATAATGAAGCCCTATACCATTTCAGCCTTAATTTCTCAACAACTTTTCATTTCTGAAGCCAGGATATTAATTTTGTTGATGAAATAGTTAGCATGCCAGTTTGTCCTGCATGAACCAACTTTTATTTTTCCCCTTCATTCAGGCAACCCACACAGTGATAGCGAAGCAAGCTATAGTGAGTAAACATTTTACTTTGATTTGTTTGCAGATTCTTAAACATTCAACATTCAGTAAGCAAATACATTTGAAATTATAAATAATAGTCATAAATGTTATTTTGAAATTTTGTTTATCATATGACTTGGTTATTAGGGCTAGACAATGACATCAACACTGCCACCTTCTATGTATGTTATAAGAAATGACTAGGGAGATTTGAGGGTTGCCTACCCCATGCCATTATCATCCTGTGTTTCATGTCTGGATTGCTGAGAGGAAATAATAATATTTGCCCATGGCTTGATTGGCCATATATTGAAGCCATTTAGTTATATGAACTGTGTGGTCAAAAGTGGCCAATATTGATATCACAAAATGGTTGCAGGCTTTTGTGTTAATGTATACAAAATGGTGAAACATGCCTTCTACATACACACAAATACCCCTCAGAGTAGGAGACTTTTCAAAGCATTGCATGCACTAAGAGTTTGAGTTTTCTCTGTGTAAAAGAAAGCTTGATGTATTGTTGGGGGGGGGGGGACCAAAAATTCATACAGGAAATGAAGCTTCATCACTCTTAATGGATTGAAACAGACACACATGCCTATAACTTGCCTCAAGATTGTAAGGACGTCACAGAAAATTCCTCAATAAAGTAGTAGACTGTACAGTTAATGGCATTACCTTCTACAGCAGAGGGGAGAGAGGCAATATTCTTGGATCAATGGGACAAAGCCACATTCACATTAGTCATGTTGGGATGGTGCAGCACCAGGTGTCTAGGGTGTTAGTTTGTTTGTTCCTTGGTTCGAAGGGCGGCACATAGGACAGAAGATACTCCAGTGGTCAAAAGCACTGCTGCCCCATGATCAAAAGCTTTTGTTACCTTTCATGTCAATCATTAAAATGTGATGAAAGACTCCCTCCTCAAGTCTATTTTTCATTCAGTCTGGGAATGTTTTGTCCTTATATTTCAGATTTATGTAATAATTTCTGCTTTATCACTGTTTAGAATCATGGTTTAATGCTTGCCTGTAATAGTTTGTGAACACCGGGATCAATGCTTATCATAATTTAAGTCAGCCTGGTAGACTATTAAAAATGAATTGGTGGGCTGAATTTTTTCCCCACCCTTTCTCTAACAGCCACATTACCAAAATGGTCTTCTGGGACTTAAGTTTTGGAAAACTCCCCTATCTAAAAAAATGTGCACGACAAACACCAATCTGAAGCTGAAAATGTTCAGTTGTTTTGGGTTATTTCTATAAATGAGTGATAACACACTGCTGCTTTATAAATGAAATAATTTCCTTGTTTATTGTAGGTTTGGTTTAGTGTTTGTCAATGTTCCTTTTACTATTTGTGGTATTGCTGCTGCAAGTGTTATTTTGTGTGTGTGCTAAAATGACATTGAGTGGCTAGTGTCAATTTTTTGGTCTCAAGCATGCTGTTGTAATATCTTCACTTTTTGTAAAGTAAACTAAAGACTAATGGAATGAAGTTAAAGTAAATTAAAATATTTGATCTCTCCAAATAAAATGTGTTTGTTACACCATTAGGAAAAAAAAGCCCCAGAAACTAACAGTGAAACAGGAAAAGCTGTTAGAATATTTGGTCTTCCCACCTAAACGGGCTACCCTTTTTTGCAGAAAGTGAAATGAGATTTAGACAATTTTTCCCCACAAATTAATTCCCTTGTCTAATCAAGCTATAATACCAATCCATGGTTCTTCGTCGAGATATTTATTTTTGGAGAGTTGTGTGGGTGGCGCAAAAATTGACAAATCCGACAGCAGTCCTTGCGACTAACAGAATTGTATATCTTCAATAAACTTATGATTACAGTAGCCATTTTATATCTAGGGTTAAACAGGCAGTAAACTACACAAAATTTTACTACCATAAGCACCAAGGGTAATAAATTATTGATGATTTTATATAATGACTGGCACTTACATATTGTTACATACTATTACTTTTACATTTGGATTATATTTGTTTGATTTCAGGAGGTGATGAACCCATCCTGTCCTATGAAACTGTGGTTCAACAGGAGCGTAAGTATTTGCTTTGTAGATTTTTAATAGATTTCATTTATTTGAGGTTAAAATGAAATAAAAATCTGTCTGAATGATAAGAGCTACTGCTAGCAGAAAATATAATATAAATATATAATGTGAAAACATTTTATTAATCTCTCTTATATGTATTGCTGATTTTACTTCTAATGACAATTTGCCATGAAAATACTTTATGAATCTCTTTATCTGTGCTTGCTGACTTTACTTCTGCAGTAACTTATGAGAAACTTTTTTTCATGAATATCTTTGCTTGCCAACTAATTTATGCAAACATTTTCTCCAGTAAAGTATACAAGACCAGTAATTATCTTGGGACCTCAGAAAGACAGAGTCAATGATGACCTAATCTCAGAATTCCCAGATAAATTTGGCAACTGTGTTCCCCGTAAGTTGTGTATATTTTTTATGTTCTTATTTTATTTATATATTTCATCTTCTTTAAAAAGATACGGTATAAAGAATTATGTGTGTTTACAAAAACACCAGTGTAGAAGCATAAATATACATATAGAAATACATACAAACATTAGATTTTGTGTTTGTGAGTCCTCAGATGTCTCAGTGTAAACATGAATGAAGAAGGTCTATAAGGAAAAAAAACTGACCTCTCTTTTTCTTTTTGTCTCTTTCAAATCATCTTCAGTACTCTACTCTGTTCAAAGCCTTTAATACTCACACTGATTTAAGCATGCTAGGCAGTGGTCATGAGTTTGGTCAATACTGCTTAACTTGAGAAATATCTTCAAGTAAGTAATCCTTGAAATGTTTTTTTAGCCTCCACTTGAACATTTACATATGCACACCTTATCATAGAACTGTCTTTTTGGAATAGGCTCATCTGTAATGTGGCCTACCCAACAAAGTTGAGACCTGATCAGTAAGGGTAATCGGTCTTGGCTAGGGTGCGAGTTTTCTGGAATGGCGTAGTGTGAATGGGTGAGATCTTGTTTGCTTGGCAGGCCATTGCCGTGCCACCATTCGGATTTCAGGCAGCATTTGTGTTGTCAAAACGTTGATTATATCTGTTGTGTGTTTCTGTTTAGTTAGCTTTTGTTGGTGTCATTATTGTGTTTATGTTAATTACTGCAACGTTCCTTACATATTCCTATTTTTCCCCCCATCTCAATTTGTCTGAGACAAATGCACATAAATCTTTAATACGTTAGGTTGTCTCCTAACACTTTGGATTTCTCAATATGGCATAGATGCTTTCTATCTTAGACTTTTTGAAGATCTACATGTCAAGGATGTGGTCCTACCATCACACATAAAGAATCTCTCTCTGGCACCAATGTTGAAAAAGAGATAAGCTGCCCTTCATGCCTGGCAGAGAAGTGATAAATACTATGTTAATATAATATTGTTACTAGGTAATCTTAACTACCAAATAGTAAACTAATGTAAAATAGAAATAGCAATAAACAAAGGTATAAGGATTATTTCTACATTTAAGGTCCAACAGGCAGCTTCATCAAGAAACAAATTCAAACAGGAAATAAAAACACAAAATTATTTAATAGAAATGGACAGAGATGGTCTCACAACTCCCATCTCTGTGCATCAGAAAAGGGAAAAAGCTGAACAATTAATGTCGGTCACGATTACAATAGACCATGTAAACACAACATTTATTCAGGCCTATGCCCCATTAACATAGTAAACAACGAAAACGAAACAGAAGGATTTTTTGAGGATGTAAACAGATTAATAAATAACAGCAACAATGAAGATGATCTATATATATATATTTTTTGGAGATTCTAATGGCATCTTCGCACAAATGGAGAATGAATTAAAAATGCCTCTAGAACTAATAAAAATGCTAACAGTGACAGGTATAAACTGTCTACACAGACTGTTCAATGTAATATAAAAGATACAAAAGACACCACAAGAGAGGATGGAATACAGCTGTGATTGTTCCCACTGGAAGAAAAAGGCAGTAAGAGGGACTGCGCTAAGTATAGAGGCATATCACTCTTAAGCCACTTAGGAAAAAAATTTAGCACGATACTAGAGCTAAACATCGAAAAAAATTTAGCATGATACTAGAGCATATATAGAACCACAGATCAACAACACACAATTGGGCTTTCAGAAAAATTAAAGCTGTACAGTTGCAATCTTCACCCTCAAACAACTTTCAGAAAGAGTGACAGAACATAACCAAGACTTATATTTGGCTTTCGTGGACCAAGAGAAAGCTTTTGGCAGAGTGGATAAAGCACAACTATGGATAACACTACAGACATATGGAGTTCCCCAACATCTGATAAGCTTATGTCAGAGTATATACGCCAATAGTCAATGTGCAGTAAGAATAAGCACAGCTACATCAGATAATTTCAAAATTCATTTGGGGTTGAGATAGGGATGTGTACTATCCCCCCTATTGTTCATAACATACATAGATCACATCTGCAAAGACAACAGAAGAAAACAATCTGAAATAACTTAAATGAATTGCTAATTGCACATGACCAAGCACTAGTAGCATCATCAGAAGAGCAGCTACATAGACAGATTACATCAAACATGCCAAACCTTTAACATGAAGATAAATATAGAAAAGACCAAAGTAATGAAGATAGGAAGAACAAAAATAAACACCAATATATATATATATATATATATATATATATATATATATATATATATATATATATATATATATATATATATATATATATATATATATATATATATATATATATATATATATATGAAACAACAGATTTAAGGGGCAGAATTCACATACCGTACCTTGGAATCATTATAACAACAGACGGCATGAGCAGCAAAGAAATACACAAAGAAAATCATTAATTACTCATACTAAAGCCTGTGATAGCTCAATTTCATTGGTAATACAAACCATGTCTAATATATTTGCATTTTGTTTGACCCAGACACAACAAGGGAAAGAAGGCAGCAAGAGGAAGACGGTCGAGATTATCATTTTGTTGCTTCACGGGAGCAAATGGAACGAGACATCCAGAACCACTTATTTATTGAAGCTGGCATTTATAATGACAATCTGTATGGAACTAGTGTTGCTTCTGTCAAGGAGGTAGCAGAGCAGGTGAGTTAGTAGAATGAACATCTGGCTGATCCATATATATATATGTAGAGAGGGAGACAGAGACAATGGCTGAAAGGGTCTTAAGTATTAATTGCTAAGAGATAAAGCTACTATAAGATCATTCACATTTTTTTAACATAGCGTAAATTACTGTATATAATCTGATAATTTTTGGACATTTATGCAAACTTGATTTGTGGGTCTCAACCTATACACGAGTACACCCCCTTTTGCCAAAATAATGCCAAATCCCAGTAACAGAGATAAAAAAATTAAGGTAAAAAAAACAAGTTTGTTATCTGATGTACTGCATTAAAGTCGGGATAAAATGGCTATAATATACCAGTATCTCGTGTTATTTATTAACCAAAATATGGAGAAAAAATAATGAAATAGCCTAAAAAGGTAAAAATGGTAACGAAACTCTCAAAGTCTTCAGAATCCCATAAAAATAAGCATCATTATTTTTTTTAATCGTATTTTTCCCGCTTAGACTTTACTGTCTGCTGTAATGTCTGAGCCCTTCTGCAAGATAATTAGTAATTACTATTCACTACCCTGTAGGAAACCAAACATAATTCGTCCGAACACATATAATTCTTCTGGAAAAGTACAGTCTCTTGTTCCACAGTGGCACCACCATCTATAGACATTGTTTATGAGTATTAAGAAAACATCAGAGTTTACACATCCGAGTTAACACTGCAGTGGCCAACATTCTTGACTGAATATGATAGCTAATAACAATACCTAGTGGTTAGGCAAGTCCACACTGTATTATCTCTGATGTATTGTTCCCAGAATTCAGTGGGGCAAATGAAAGGAATGCCCTTGCATCTTACCGTATTAAGAAAACATCAGAGTTTACACATCCGAGTTAACACTGCAGTGGCCAACATTCTTGACTGAATATGATAGCTAATAACAATACCTAGTGGTTAGGCAAGTCCACACTGTATTATCTCTGATGTATTGTTCCCAGAATTCAGTGGGGCAAATGAAAGGAATGCCCTTGCATCTTACCGTTGCTAAAGTTTGTGTTAATTTCCATTTAGCATGTCCACTCATTCTTATGGTAACAAGATTCCACAGTATCAGCATCGTTACATTATTTCTATTATGGTCTATAATTGGATTTTTGACTTTCGACACTTTCAGGGTGCCAAAATCACCTCCTCTGCTTATTATCGGATGGGTCTTTATTCGTATATTATGATACTGTTTGTCTCATGTTCTTCTTCTTCAGCGTTCATTCTCAAATTCCCACTGGATATCTCTTGTATTATTATCGGATGGGTCTTTATTCGTATATTATGATACTGTTTGTCTCATGTTCTTCTTCTTCAGCGTTCATTCTCAAATTCCCACTGGATATCTCTTGTAACAGGACAATGGTCCTACAAGATTTCCAGTTGGATGTAGTCCAGAGAATGGAAATGTGTTGTGTTGCCGTTTTATTTGCACCAATGGCCCAACACATCCGTCTTCGGCGAGTCTCATATTCAAATTACAAAAGTTCTGAAGAAGAAATTATATTCATTTGATAATAAAGGTCTTTGAAAAAATATTATTAGGCTGGGAAGAATTAATGCTAACAAGTGTTTCTACAACTAAAATTAAAAAATTATGGATATTTCAGACTGTGGCAAGAAAAGCCACTGTCTTCTTTCCAGGCATGCCGTAGGAAGCAGCAACGGAAAGTTGGGGGAATAGGATGACAACCTGTGAAAAAAAAGATTCATTGTCACATCTTGTCTCAATTTCTTGTTTTTGTCTTCTATCACATAATCCTCATGGGTGATGGAGATATGCAGGCTAGTGAACATTGCACCTTTTTTTTGTAACAAAATCCTAGGTGATATGGAAGTCTGGACATATCATCACTGCAGA